>PVIA01001523.1:0-273235 GCA_004024845.1 Tonatia bakeri
GGGCTCCCGGGGTGTTCAGGTGATTGCAGTCGTTCATGCTAAGATGCCAGGGAGGCGGAGTCAGATGACGCTGACCCAGCATCCAGGCTGGGGTGTTTGGACTTTCCCCTGAGGGCAGTGGGGAGCCACTGAGGGTTAAGGAGGGGAGGCCAGTGTTTGAGTTTGCATGCAGGTCATTTGGGGTAGGAGAGGGCTGTCCCAGCTGCTGGTGAGGCTCCCTGCTGAGTGCCCCACTTGTCCCTGCCTCCAGTTCTCACTGCTCTCTGAGGTGAGAGGCACCATTGCCCCCCAAGACCTGGGCCGCTTTGATCACCTGGTGCTGAAGCGGGAGATTGAGTCGATGAAGGCGCGGCAGCCCCCTGGCCCTGGGACTGGTGACACGTACTCCATGGTCTCCTACAGTGACACGGGCTCGTCCACAGGCAGCCACGGCACCTCCACCACCGTCAGCTCGGCCAGGGTGAGTGTCTCTGCCCCGTCTCTGGCACCTCGGCCAGCAGGCAAGTGAAGACACAGTCGGCCCTTCCTATCCACGGGTTTCACGTCCACGGATTCAACCACCCATGGACTGAAAATCATTTGGAAACGTAAACCCTAGAAAGCTCCAAAAGGCAGAACCTGAGTCTGCCGTGCGCGGAGCGCTACGCTGGACACGCGTGGGCGAAGTATTGGCAGGCGTGCTCTGCCGTAGCCTGTATGCAGAGACAGATCACGTGCCAGGACTCTGCCTGTCACATGAGGGACCTGGCTGTCCGCGGGTTTTGGTGTTCGTGTGGGGCGCCGCCCAGTCCCCCACGGACGTCGAAGGGTGACTGTACCGGCTTCGGGGTGAGACCCATCCGGGTGCAGATCCTGGCGCTTACCAACTGTGTGCCTGCCTTTCTGAGACTCATTTCCTTTTTTTTTTCTTCAATTTTTATTTTTCTGTGTCATTGTTCTGTTCAATTTCTAGGAAGCTGATGGGTCTTCCTTTGTACTTTTTTTCCCCCTCTTTTCTCTTTTCAGTTTCTTTACCTGTAAAACCTTGTAGTGGTTGAGCGCCTGCCGCGTACTAGGCATGGGCGCTAGGAGAAAACAGATGTGGCCCCGGATGATGGGGCTCATAGTCCGGGGGTTTGGGTTGGGGAAGAAAGGTAAAAGTCACAGGCAGTGAGACAAGTAGAACCGAGAATGATAACCCATGGGAGGCTGCCAGGAGAAGCTGAGCAGTGTGTCCATGGCAGAGGTCCTGGTGATATGGGTCTTCCCCAAGACATGCCTTCTTGTCCTGGAGCCCCATGCCCAGCCTGGTTTTGCCCTACACTCTCCAGAACCCCTGAAAAGTGTCTGGTCCATCTCAGGGCATGATTCTGTCCCCCGGATACTTGGAGGCAAGTTAATCCCAGGAGGTCTTGCAAGAAAAGGGCAGAGGAAATGACCTGCTAGTCATGATGGGAAAAAAACAGTTATTACCCTCCATGTCAGTGGTGGGGATGGATGGCTGTGGGGGCGTCAAGTGGGAGGTCAGGAGAGCTGACTGAGCTCCACTCTCCTTTCCCGTCTGGAGGATTCCTCACCGCTCTTCCAGAAAGGGAGAGGATAGTCGAGTTTGCTAAGCACTGTTGCTCCCAGCCCCCAAAACGGGAGCCCTCACAGGCAGAGTCTCAGTGAGACCTGATACAGTCGGTTGTCCTGATGGAGAAGCCTGCAAGTGTCTCCAGCCTTCAACCCACCCCGGGAGCCCTCCACATGCTCAGCTGGGGCTCCGTCTCTCGGACTCTGAGCTCTTCTGCCACCGCAGCCCTTGGGCCTCCTGGAAACTCAGGTCTTCTCTGGCCGTCTTCTGAACAGGGTCCGCCTTCTTCAGGCTCTGCCTTTCACGAGCAGGTGTGACCTCGGATAAGTCACCTCTTGCCCCTCAGTTTTTACATCTGCCAAATGGGAATAACGACCCCAGCCCACCTGCTGGAAAGTCCCAGGGTTGCCCCAAGGTGAACAGCCATCTCCTGAAGGCCATTTTGTGGGACAAGTGCCAACTCTGCAAAGCAGTGAGGACTCCTGGTTTCCTCCACGGAGGCAGTTAGAGGGGAGCAGTGCTGGCTGTGGCAACAGGACCTCCCCTCGTCCCCTGCCCCATCCCTTCATTGTCTCTGCCCAAAGCATTCAAAGTACAGAGAAAAGAGAATCATGCTTATTTTGCCTCTGCATGTGTGTGTGCACGTGTGTGTGCAAGCATGCATGTGTGTGCAAGCATGCATGTGTTTGGGGGTTTTACTGTGCCTACCCTATCCCTAATATTTATTTGATGTATTTTTCTTTTTGCCTTTTGCCCACCCTCACTCCCTAGGAACGGCTGCTGTGGCTTATAGACCTGATGGAGGTACCGTCCACTCGGCTGGGTGGGGCTTGGGAGTCCCTTAGTTGGGGCAGAGGTAGGGGGCTGTGGCCCTTCCCACCCACCACCGCTTTAGGTCTGTGCTCAGCCCTGGAAGGGAGGCAGGGTTCTTCTCAGTGCTCACTCTCTCTCCGCGGGTTTTCTCAGGCTCTGTAATGAGGATGCCTCCGCTCAAATCACAATCCTGCTGCTTCCTTGCTGTGTGACTTCAGGAAGTGGTTTCACCTCTCTGAGCTCAGGTTTAGGATCCATAAAATGAGGACAGTAATTTTTGTGCTGCGCAGCTGTTGAGAGACCTCTTGGCCTTTCATATGTCAGACACTCTGTCTGGATGTTTTCCTTCCCACTTTATATGGCCTGGCTGTCTCCTATGTGTGCTTTGGCCCTTAGCTCACATGCCACCTCTTCCTAGTAGACCTCCCTGATTTTCTTGGAGAGGGGTGACTTTTAACCTCTGGTTTCTCCAGGCCCCTGGGCTTCCCTTTGTCATGACTCTTACCTCATTATATTCTAATAATCTTTACCTGCCTGGCTAGTTATCCACTTTGACCACAGGCTGTTTGAAGGCAGCAACTGTGTCTGAAGTCCCCACTAAATCCCCAGTGCTCAGCACAGAGCCTAGCTCATAACTGGCACCTCTGTAAATAATAATAGTAGCTGGCATTTGTCGAGAGCATGGCTCTGGGACAGTGCTTTCCCATCACAGGTTCTTTGAGCCTCACAGTAACTAGGAGTGCCAAGTATTGCCATGATTGCCACTCTACAGAGAAGAAAACTGAAGCTCAGAGAGGAGAAGCGGCTTGCTCAAGGTCGCTGAGCCAGTGAGTGATAGGGTCAGGATTCACCCCAGGCCTGCTGGCCTCTGAGCTGCTGCTCTCAACCCCTGCCGTCAGGTTGCTATGCCTCCCCGACGGAGCCTGCCTGCTGCTTATTAACATTATCTGTCTGCCTGCCTGCCTGCCTGCCTGCCTGTCTGTCTGTCTCCTGCTTCCCTCCTCCTCTTCCGTCTGTTCTGTCAACAATGCTGGCTGAGTGCTTGCTGAGTGAGGTCTACAGTCCTGGGTGCCGGAATACGGGAGTGAACAACAAGGAAATCCTTTCCGTTATGGAATTAGGGTCATGCCGGGGTGTAAGGGAGATAAACAACGGAAAGACACAGGATAAGTGGTAAAAAGTGCTAAGGGGAAAAGTAAGCAGGAAGGGGACTTGGGCAGAGGGAGGGGTGGTCCAGAAGTGACTCCTGAGTATAGACAGGGAAGAGGAGAGGGCGTTAACCACGCCCACGGCTGGGGCAGAGAGCTTCAGAGGGAGCAGCGAGTGCTCCCTGAGGCTGGAGTGAGCCTGGAGTGTGAGCAAAGCCTGGGGGGCCGTGAGGCTGGAGCTAGGTGAGTGCTGCAAAGGGCAGTGGTAGGTCAGGGGCTGGAGACTTTGACTAACTCTCAGTGAGGTGGGAGCCATTGGCAGGTTAGAGCCAGGCTGACCTGGTCTGCTTTAGTTTGAATAAGATGCCTCTGATCGTTGAAAATAGACAAGGGTGGGTTTGTACCAAGCCCAGGTTCAGTCCCAGGAAAGGCCTGGGGGGTTGTGTAGCCTGAGCTGCTAAGAGACAAGAGGACAAGCACTAGAGGCACCAGCTCCTCCCGCTGCCTGGTTCTCGCTGGCCTTGGTGTCTCCTGGGCACCACCCCCTTGCACACACATAGCGGGGCTCAGACCAGGCGCCTTGTGCTGCTGCCTGTGTGTGGAGCCACAAAACAGAAATGCCTCCTCCCGGGCGTCCTCCTGCAGGAGTACAGGGTACCAGGCCCCATCCTGGGAGTGAGGAGCCCCACACCCTTCCTCTGCTCTATCCCCACCATGCAGTGTGCCTTCGGGAAAGCCCTTCACCCACCTCTGGCCTCAGTCTCCCTATCTATATGACCATGGGAGACACTCTGCTAAGGCCCTTCTAACTCAGATTCCTATTTGTTGGGAGCTGCTGGGAAGTACTTGAGAGGAGACATGGAAAGGAATGGCAGCTTTAACCCCCACCACTTCCCGGTGCACCTGGACAAGGGCTTCGGCATCGCTCCAGAGCCTGAGCCTGCAAAATGCAGTGGTACCCCAGTGCTTGTCGTTAATGTGTTCCAGAACTTGTGACGAGTGCTGAAACCGATGGGCACCAAATGATGAAGCATTTTCTCTTGCTGGGCAGTGGTGGACTCCTACAAGTTCTAGCAAGTGCGACGAGTCCCAAGCAAGCACCTTTTTCCTCATCAAAATGCGAGGAGTACAGGGTCTAATGAGTTCTGAAGCTGACAAGTACCAAGGTGTGACTGTAATGTGTATTCACCACTAAGTAAGTGCCAGGCTCTGTTCTGCAACAATATCATTTATTAGTGAGCTTTAGCTGCAGTGATGCTGAGTAACAAACAACCCCCAGATCTGGATGGACAACAACCTAAAACATTTCTTATGGCCCAAATCCCTGACCTCATGGAGCTCATATGCTCCTCATACCTCCATTAAAATACCTGTCACGTACCAAACAAACAAAAAAATAAATAAAATAAGTAAAATGCCAGTCACCGTGCTTCAGCCTCTCCTGGAGTTTGTCTCCCCCAGTAAGCAGGGAGAGTGGGGTGCAGGCAGGGACCACATCTTCCTCTCGTCTGTGTCCCCAGGGCCAGCCCAGGGCCTGGAACAGAGCTGGGGCCTGGGAAGTGTGGAGCAGAAACAAATGAAACCACACTCCTGGCCACTCAGGATTCTCTTCTAACGTTCTGGCCTTCTAAACGTTTGCCTCCCTTGTCATAGGAAAATGTGCTTCGCCTGGCACTCAGGCAAGGTGGCAGGCAGCTGGCTATCAGTGACCCAGATGCCCCAGACAGTTGCCCCAAATGGAACCAGTTTCCACCTTGCCCGAATCCCCGGGATCACGCAACACGCTTATCAATTCCAGCTCAAACGCGGCTCCTCCTGTAGCCACTTTTCCTTCAAACCAGATGCAGCCGATCAATGGAAGTCAGGGGCAGCCCTCCCTCCATCAACAAATTGTGTTTATTTCCCATTTGTCTAATAGAGACTCAGCCCTGGGAATTGTTTGCTGCTTCCAAACGACATCATTCTCCTCCCGTAATGAAGTCGGCCAGGAGAGCTGAGCGTGAGGAGGCAGGCCGTGCCTGACAGTTGTGGAATTCTTCATCTCCTGCGTCACGGGCTGTGGCATGGGGGCTGTGGCAGGGGGCTCCAGCGCATGGGCCTGGGAACCTCACACATGACCTCCTGACTAGTAGTTGTGTACCCTCGGGCAGGTGACTTAAGCTTCAGAGCCTCAGTTTTTGCATCTGTCTCCTGGGCTGTTAAGACCACCTATCTGTGGGTTGTCCTGAAGATTTCATGAGATCAAGAGTGGACTTAAAGGCGTGGAGTCCGTGGAAGTCAATTCTATTGATGCTCTAAAGGCTGGCAAAGGGCATTGAAAAGGAAAAGGGGTGGTAGAGGTCAAAGTCAGCCTTGTACCCACAGAGCAAATGCCATTGAGGTTGGGGGTGGCAGCTGGGACTTGCCCCAGCCTTAACCACAACCCTTTTTCACCTGAATTTGAGAGGGTTTGCATTGCAGGCCTCTCCTGTGCCCGGGAAGGGCTCCCTGGGCCTGCCTGCGGATGTGGGGGCAGGGCCCCTACCCCTGAAGGCCTTACTGCCCTTCTCTGCCTGCAGGAGGGTGAAAAGGGGGTCCAGGAGTGGCTGCCAGCCCTTTGCTGCATCAGCCTCCTCCCCAAGAGCCTCTATGCCCCACTCCTCACCCAGACCGAAAGGAGGGTGGGGAAGTTCATGCCTGTGTTGGGCCCTGTGGGGAGCAGGAGGAACCTGTCTGTTCACTCACTCTCTCACTCAGCAAGCTTTTGTGAGCACCCCCTCCATACCAGGCTCTGGCAGCCGTGAGCAGGAGACAGAGGTGCCTGCCCTCCTGAAGCTTAGCGTGTCCATTCGGGGAAGCAGCCTCAAATCAAGTCAAATCATCTACGTAAGCCACACTCTGATGAGTGGTCGAGGGGTGGTGTGAGAGCACGAGACCAGGGCCCTGACCGACCTGGGGCGCTGCGGGGGAGAGATGTCTGTGCTGGGATCTGGAGTCGCTGGCATCAGCGGGGTAGCACAGGGAGCCAGTGAGGGCCCCGAACTGCAGGAGGTTGGTGGGGCCCAAGTGCTGGGACTGCAGGGGCGAGGCGGGAGGATCAGCAGCAGAAGGTGCCAGGGACTTGGGTTTAATTTTGAAACCATCGAGGGTCCTCAGTAACAAAGTGACGCAATCCTGTTTACAGCTTTTAACATGTGTGTGGAGAGAGCTCAGAAGGGGCAGCTGGATGAGGGTGTCCCTGTCCAGAAATACAGGTATATTTTTCAGGTGCTGTTCAGGTGTGCAGGTATGCTGTCAGGTGCTGTCCAGGTGTGCAGATAACACTGTCAGGTGTGGTCCAGGTATGCAAGTGTGTTGTCAGGTAGAATAGCTGTGTAGCCCCATCCCAGGAAGCTGCCCAGTGCCCATATGAGGGCACAGCAAGACTGGGGTGTCCTTTTCCCCTTGAGGAGAATGGCCCATTCGTTCCTGAGAGACCTCAGCATGAGCCCTGAGAACCATGAATTCCTCACAGGCGTTAGTAACGCTCAGGGTGACTACAGCTTTGCTTCCGCTAGTGTCTGAAATGAGGAACATTCCTCCAGCCAGTCCTTTTCAGAACATCTGTCCCTGGGTGGGCACTTGGGGGAGGGGAGTGGGGGCTGGAAGCCCTTTCCTCCAAACAGAACCAAGTGCACCAGGTCAGGGCCTGCTGGGACACGGACCAGCCCTGCCGCTCTTGGAGCGGAGCCCCGTGCCCCCAGCTAAAACATTGCAGTGGAACCGAGGATCTACTCAGGACGGAAGCTCTTCACCTTTTCTGTGCCAGAGACCCTTCTGGCAAGCTGGGGAAGCCCTGCGACCCCTTCTCAGGATAACAGTTTTAAATGTTGAAAAAGAAAGCATGTACACAGAATCACAAAGAAAACAGATCCTAAGCAAGTGACATTTTCAAAATACCAAAACCAATTGTAACAAGTGTGCTTCTTTATTAGTGTGCCCACTAACCGGCTGGCCAGGAAGGGCTGTAACTGGAGGCCGTGACGAGCATAAATGGGCTTCTGTGGCACGGGCCACGGCCGGAATGTGTTATGAAAGGTCTGTGACTTAGGTCGGTGTCGGCGTCACGGGCGCTGTGGGTCTGCTGGGTTGGGTCGCCTCCATCCGAGGTGGAAGGGAATGCTGCATTCCAGTTAGAGGTTAATGAAGGTGAAGGGGCCGTGTTTTCACCCAGCCAGGTTCACGGCCCCCACGGTCCCTTCCGGAGCCCTGGTTTCCAACGGGTGTCCTCAGGGCTCTTCCAGCCCTGCCCTGGAGATTCTGGGTCACACTCCCTGTCTACCGAGTGACAACCTTTTCCACAGACCTCTGTGGTGGGCTGCCGGGAGTGGGGGGAAAAGGAGCTGAAATGGGGCAGAAGGAAGCCCCGTCTCTCTACGCCGAACAGGTTTCCCCAATCAAGGCAGTGCCCCTCCTCTCTGGAGGGGTTCGTGCTCAGGCTTCCCAGGAGCTTTCCGGCTTCTGTGGTTTGGTGGCCAAACATGGCAGGGGGGTGGACAAAAAGGCCCAGTGCCAACCTGGTGTTGGGGCAGTTCCCATGGTCTCGGCCACCCAGTGAGTGTGGGCCCCAGCCCTCTGCTCTGGGATTGTTTCCCTCCCAGTCCAGTCCCCTGGCCTTTCCCCTCAGCTCCAGGCTTCCCCCGCACCCCGCACCCCATGCTTGGAAAAGTCAGGGGCAGGATGTGTCGCCTCAGCATGGTTGTCACCCCGCATCTGGCCCCTGACCCTCTAGGACATGCAGACCTGTCCCCTGCACACTGGGCAGATATGCTGCCCCCAGAGACATCAGGACTTTCTGGCCGTATCCCGCTCACATTGCTGTCCTGCCCCTCCCCTCACGCCGCCTTCCCTGGGGTGACAAGCGTCTCTCCCCCAGCCCCTGCTCTGGCCACGCCACCATGCCCTGCTTTTCTTACCTCTCCTTTCTCTCTCCCTCCGCTCCCCTCTCTAGGCCTTTTCTCCCAAATCCTCTTCTCTTTTTCCTTTTATTCTCACTTCTCCCTCTCTGGTTTCCCTCCTTGTCTCTTCCTGTGTCCTGTGACCTTCCAGGAGCCTTTGTGACTCGGTGCCTCAGTTTTTCCATATACAGAAGGGGGAGCGCCACCCAGTCTCCAGCCTCTTCTTGCGAGTTTTGGGGGGAGTGGAGGGGAGAACCTGTTGTCCTGACAGAGTAAAGCAGCAAGAAGAACAAAGGGCTGAAAATAGCACCTTTATGTAAGAGCCCTCCCATTGTAATGAGGGGAAGGAGGCCCAGAAACCAGAGAATTGGGCTGGAGGGAGGGGACGGAGGGGCTCATTTTGCTGAGGTGGCACCTGGGCCTGCACACCTGCATTTCCAGGATCAGGAGTCCAGCTGGCAGAGATCAGCACAGGTGATTGCCTCTCATCACTTCATTTCATGGTGTCCCCACAGTTCCTTCAAACCAGACTCCTGGGATATCTGGGCCCTGACTGGGCCAACTCAGACACAAAGGAGGGTCTTTTTCTCCAAAGGGAAGGGAATTTTCTGAACTGCCACAGATTGGAGGACGAAAGAGATGGGGCAGCAGGTGCTGAGGGTATCCTGGCCCTTGTGGGAAGCAGTCTGGATAACAGTCAGACCTTAAATGAGGTTCAGCTATCTGCCCCCTCCTTGCTGTGTGACCTTGGGCAGGTGGCCTTCCCTCTCTGAACCTCAATCACCTCAGCTGTGGAACGGTGAAGGATCCTACCGGGTCTAACTCTTCAGCTGGGCTCTGGCCTCAGTGGGTACAGGAGAAAAGGGGCTCCAAGAAGCTGGGGTGAGGAGTGGCCAGGATGCATAGGCCGGCTCCTGTGTGAGCTCTGACCTTGATCCTCCTCAAAATCTGTTCTGCGAGCATTTCTGCTGACACATCCCCCGGGTTCTTAGCCTGCTGTCTGCAGCTATTTCAGATGCACAAGGAACATGGCTCGGGGACTCGGGGCACCTGAGCGTCTGGATTCGGCAGATGGAGTCTGGCCGGGCTGGGCTCCGACCCGTCTGCCATTTGCTCCACTTCAGGTCTCCCTCCCAGAGCTGGCCGTTTGTCCTGCTCCTCCCTCCCCCCTCCCCTCCCCCCTCCCTTTATGCCTGCCTCACTCTTGGCTCCAGGATGCCATTAGTAGCAGAGAATGGCTGAGGCCGGGGGCCAGCGATGGCTGTGTTCTCTCCTGGTCAGGAGACAGTTGTTCCTGGGGCCATCTGGTGCCTCCAGTATCATGGCCCTATCCAGTTCTGGGGTCGGGTAGAGCTGCACGGACTTTGGGATCACCCTGGCCTGGGTTAGAAAGCTGATCTGCTGGAAAATAGCTGTGTGACCGTGGCAATCACTTCCCTCTCAGAGGTTATGTACAAAAGACATGGGCCAGAGAGAATCAGGGTGCCTGTCTCACTCTGAGAATCAAATGAGATCGTGTAAGTGAAATGCCTAGTACAGAGCCTGGCACACAGTAGGCCCTCCGGTTTGTGGTTCTCTGATCTCATGCCTTCTAACGCAAAGTCACGCCCCCTCCTCACCTCACGTGTGGTCAGCAAATACATGCTGTGTCATCAGGCTCTGGGGTCTTCCTTTCCCCCTCTTGTGGGCCCTTGCACAACTGCCAGCCCCATCGGTGATCCTGAGCAAGAGTTTTGGGGCAGCTGTGTGTGCATGGAGCTCTGCTTGATGTTGGGGACACAGTGACCCCAACACCATCTTATATCCCCATGAGCTTCCCTCATAAGTCAAGGCTGCCTGACAAATGCTCGTTCACTAAATGAATGCTGGGAGCTCCTGCTGTGTCTGAACGGAATAGAATCCCACGTCTCTGGTCCCACCATGCACTGTCATCCGTGTCCCGAGGGTGCCCGAGGGTGAGCTTCGGGAGCGGGCGACAGTGCTACACTGGGCTGTGTGGAGGCCCTTGTCTTTGCTGAAGGCACTTCCCAGGCTCCTGACCCTCCTTGCATCTCCTGCTGCGATCAGGACTGTGACTGCCAACTCTTGGGAAATCACTGCGTGTCCCCAGCCTTGCCGAGCCGTTCACGTTCGCTGTAGGTGGTCCGTGTCGTCCAGGGCACACTGGACCATGCTGGTGTTGGAGTTTGGAGGGGGGTGTATGGGAGGCTGCCGTTTCCTCCCACTGAGGTGTTCACACACAGCCAGGGCGCGTCTTGCAGCTCCTTGGTTGCGGAAGCACGTTTGCACGGTCTCAGGCTTCTGCTGTGGGTAACAGCCACCTCCCCTTGTATACTGCGCCAGGCTCCATTTGAGCATTGTTTACATGTTAATACACCAACCCCGTGAGGGAGGGACTGTTGTTACCCCATTTTACAGGTGAAGAAACTGAGGCACAGAGCAGCTCAGGGACTTGCCCACCATCAGTCAGCTGTAAGTAGAAGAGGCGAATGTGATCTCAAAGAAGCCAGAACCGGTGCCACTAGTCAGAGGGTGAGGGAGCAGCCCCATGGGCCCCCCTCCACAAGGACCCCCGACTATCCTTGCGTCCTTGAGGGTGCCAGCAGCATCTCCCTTTGAGGCAGTATGCAGGAGTCGGAGGCGGCAGGAGCCTGTCAGGAGGCCGAGGTTTGCGTGTGAGCCTCTGCTGTGTTAGTAAACGGGCCAGTTGTCCCAGCCTGACTTTGACCCAGAGGTGTCACGGGCCCAGATGAGGCACCACTGAGACTCTGGGAGGGAGAGTCTAGAACCTTTGGTGGGTTCCCATGCCGGGTCTCCATGATGGTGTGCCCTCTGTCCACCCAGATGCTCCAGGCTTTGGGAGGATCCCTGGAGAAGGGGTCAGTGTGGATGACCAGGCGGCCTCTGTCCAAGGAGGTGTGAAGTTGGGGAGCCTCCATCCCTACCCACTGCCCTCACCCACATTCAAGTCACCACAAAAGCTCTGTGGACACAATGACAGCGGCAGCCACCTCACTGAGTTCTCTGCCTGCTCAGGCCTCCTCCCCATGGCAGCCAGAGAGATTGATTGATTTCATTTACTCATCAGTCCAGGTGTGGATTCATTAATTTGCTTAATAAATATTTGTCAAGCACTGTCCTGAACACTGAGGACAGAGCATGGACCAGGTAGTTACAAGTCCTGCCTCTTAGAGGACTATTTCCCCTACTTACAGACAATAAGAAAATTAATGGTATGAGGTCAGGTGGTGATAAACCAGGGTCAGGGGTTAGCGTGGGGTGGATGGGGAGGGGGGCATTTGAGTCAGGGCTAGTCCAGGAAGGCCTTGCTGAGTCGGAACGAAATGCCGTGCGGGAGTGAACCAGGTCCCGTGGGCAGAGACACTGAGGCAGGACTGTTCTATCCAGTTGGTGGAAGGAGTGGCAGAATGAGTGCCGAGTTGGGAATTCCCTCAAGTAAGAAGGAAAGGCTCTGAGGGATTATGAGTTGGGGAGGGACATTATCTGACTTGTGTCTCAAGGATTACATCTTGGCTGCTGGGCAAAGGAAGGAAGTAAAGCAGGGTGGGAGGTGGTGGTTGTGATTGAAGGCAGATTGTCAGGGTGGACCTCAAGGAGGTGGTTTTTGAGTAAGGTCTTGGGGATGAGTGAATGGAGCATGCTCTGTGGATAGCTGAGTGGAAGAACGTTCCAGGCAGAGGGAATGGCTTGTGTGGAGGCTCTGACATGCCTGCATTGTTCAAGTGCAGCTTGCCAGGAAGTGAGCAAAGGGGAACTTCTCAGAAGGCAATCTTGACCACATCTCCATGGCAACCCACTGCCCTCAGGCTCAGCTTCAAGTAGCCCCATGCTTGACTCTTGTGGAACCTCTGGAAGATTCTCGGACATCTATCCTTTCTGCTTTATGGATACCCTTTCTTCTGAAACAACCCTCTTTCCCTCCGTAAAGGAGGCTTGCCCACAAGACTCAGCTTTCAGCTATGCTCCCTCCTCCAGGAAGCCTCCCTTGATAACTTCTCCCCAGCTGCATTATATGTCTGTGTTTCCTCACTCTGTGCAGTGTCCTCTGTGCTCATTTGTATCAACTCCACTGTCTTTAAACTACTGAAGGTAGGGGTCACGTCTTACCATCTGTGTGTCCCAGGCCCTGCCAGTCTAGAGCAGTGAGACTGCGCAGGCAGAACTGATCTCTGCACCTGAGACTTGAGCTAGGTGTTGGTCACAAAGGCTTCGCCATCCGAGGCTCTGTGGGGTGGAGAAATGGCTCCCCCGAGCCCTCTGGAAAGCCTGTTTAGAGAGGAGCGCTGCCCAGTCTCCCAGGAAAGGCCTAGAGATGGCCTTTCGGCAGCTAAGGGTCACCTGAGAGAGCATGAGGCTTCTTCTGGTAAATCAGAGAAGGAAGGAAGAAATGGGCATTTTTGCAAAGTAAGGTCCATCTAACCCTTAACCACCCCCCCTTCACACTACTGACACCATTAAAATTAGGAGAGGGAGAGGGACTAACTTTTCCCATCCACCTCTCATTTGCATCTGCCATTTGCACACCTTCCTGGGACTCTGTGACAAGCAGTGGAGAGAGAGCCCTTGGGGTCTGGAGTTGTGGATGAAGTGCATTGAGCAGCACCGAACTTCAGGAATTCCCGGTCAAGGCCACAGCCACCCCAACAGCATCTCCAGAGAGTTCCAGGGAGGCCGGGAAATAATCAGCAGGTCTCAAAAATTGATTTCAAAATGACCAGCAAGGACATTCACATGAATTTGAACACATAAAATGAATTCCAACAGATTGGGGCATGTCAGGGGTCATGGAAACCACGTGAGGGTGTCTCAGGGTCCATAGACTTTGGAGTCTGGTATTTCCCTCTTGGCTTATATTCGCTCACATTGTTTTCTTCTCCATTTCTAGAATACTCTGGACGTGGAGGAAACTGGCGAGGCTGTCCAGGGCAATATGAACAGTCTCCCAGACGTTTCCCTGGTAAGAGGCTCTCTGCCCCCCCTTGTGTTTTGCCATCCCTGGTGTGTGAGGCGCTGGGGGCTGGCTCCTTGGTGAGGACCGTGGGCGGAGAGAGGACCCGACCGTGAGCTCTCTCTCGCAGTCCCAGGCCTGCGCACAGTGTGTCCCTCTGCTCTCTCTAGTGGGGGCCAGGATGGCTCCTTCTGACATTTTAGGCGGGGCTATCAGGCTGTTTGTTTGCCCAGTCAGCGTCACTTTGGATATGTCATCAAACGTTTTCACAGTGAATGCCGAAACACGGGCATGTGGAGAGACTCCCTGAAGAGGTAATGATACTGGCCCGGAAATGGAAGCTCAGCACGACCTTATGCCCAGGTGCACGCACCAGCAGTCCAGGCAGCATTACTTTGTGATTCTGACCCAAATAGCTTTTGAGTGGCTTGGGCTCTGGAGCCAGACTACCTCGGTTCAAATACCACCTCTGCCCCTGGCTCCAAGACATTGGGCACGTTTCTTCACCTCTCTGTGCCTCGGCTTTCCCATCTGTAAAATGGAGATAAGAGGAGTGTAAGGAGTATACTAACCGATACGTTTGCCGAAAGGGGTGAACTAGTTAACTCAAGTCAAGCGTTTCGAACAGTGCCTGCGCTGCCGTCAGAGCTATGCGAGTGCTGGGTATTGGCACAGATGGGGTGGGGGTGGGGTGGGGGGCGGGCAGTGGGGAATAGTCATGACAGTATCCGTAGCTGCCAGTCACCCAGCACTGCCGGCGGGTGGGGGGGGGCATGCCTCACTAACCATGATACACCTTGCTGCTCACACCCCACAGCTCTGCCGGCAGGTGCAGTCTCCCCATTGCCCAGGGGTGCACACACTCAGAGAGCTGCTGTGCCTTGCCCGGGGCCACACAGCACCCCAGCCGGTGTGTTTGTCCTCCTTCGTCCACACTCTCTGCCTCTAGTCCAGTCGCACCTCCCATCTCTAGTAGCCAAAATAATCCCCTAAAAGGAAAAGCCAAAGAAGTGCCTTTTTTGTTTTTCCATTTTCCGCATCCCAGCTCTAATTAAGTCTTGTTCCCTGTGACAAACCCTGGCTGATGCCAAGAACTTCAGTTCCCAAAGGTAATGGTGCCGTCCCCAGGGACGCAGCCAGGATCCTGATGCTTATCAGCTGCCGAGATGCTGGGAGAAGTTTTCCACCCGGTGTTGCATTATTCAGGGCAGTGTGGCCAAGGGCCGATAGAGCTGGGACAGAATTCCAGCCAGGCCTGGCCCACTCGGCTGTCAGATCTCCTCTCCTCCAGCCGCCATGGGCTCTAACTCCTTCTATTCCTGTTGGGTCTTTTGGCAGGATGATGTCAAATCTGCAGCTGAGGGGCCGCCTAGCTACAAGCTGCCTCCCCCCCCACCACCTCTGACCCAGCCGAAGAAGCCAGGAAGCCAGGACCCAAAGCTGCTTCCTTCTGCGTCTTCCCACTCGGGCATCATCTTCTCAGCTCCGCAGAGCCACAGCCCACCGGCGGGCACCACACCAGCCCCAGAGGCCCCCTCAGCACAGGACGCGCCATCCTCCCCCATCTATGCCTCCGTCTCCCCTGCCAAGCCTGGCGCCAAGAGGCCGCTGGATGCCCATCTGGCCCTGGTCAACCAGCACCCCATTGGACCCTTCCCACGGGTCCAGTCACCTCCACACCTGAAAAGCTCCCCCACAGAGGCCACGCTGGCTGGGGGCTGCCTCCCACCAACCTCCCCCTCTGGCCGCCCAGAGCAGACAGGCACAAATCAGCACTTCGTTCTGGTGGAGGTGCACCGGCCGGACAGCGAGCCCGACGTGAACGAAGTGAGGGCACTGCCCCAGACACGCAGTGAGTACTCGCAGACACTGGGGGTGGCTGGGCTCTGGTGCCCACTGTGTGATCTTGGGGTGGGGGCGGGCATCCCCTCTGGGTTGATCTGCCCATCAATACAGTGAAGGTGGAACAGGTGCTCACCCAGCAAGGGGTCTTCTAGCCCAGGTGTTCCTCCCTCAGGATCAGGGTGGCTGGGGAACAGGGTCCTGAACCAACACCGAGGGGCTTTGGAACCAGAGACATGAGCGTGAGTCCTGACTCTGCCATGTCCTAGCTGTGTGACTGTGGGACACGTGTTGTGCCTCTCTGAGCTGCTTGTCTACGCTAGAATGGAGGTGACATTGACAGCCCTGCCAGGCTGTGGTGAGGGTTGGGCTCCTCCTCCTGAGCCCCCAGCCCCAGCCACCCTGCTCTCATCCATCTGTCTCCTCCAGAAGACTGAGCTTGTTGAGGGCAGTGGCAGGGGCGGGGGCCTTCAATGATGTCTGTACCCCAGGTATTGGCACCATGAAGGTGCTGAATGAAAGATGGACCCCTCAGGTTCTCCTGACTTGGGGCTTCAGGGTCAGAGTGTAGGGAGGACCTACTAGGAACCCAGGAAGCCACCCCAAGGCTGCAGCCCCTGAGCTTCCAGAGGAGTCCAGCTGGGGAGGTGGAGGGAAGGGTAGAACTGGCTTTCAGTCCGAAAGTCTCTGCTGGCTCTGGGTCTCTTCCTTGCCCAGCTGGGTACATTTGGTTGGATTCTGCTGCCACCTTGTGGCTAAAGTGATACATGGGGCCCTGCTGTGGCCAGGGAAGGTGAGTGCTTGCTGCGTACCATGCAGAATGCAGGGTCCCTGTGCTTGGTGGGCTTGGTGAGGGAGGGTGGCTAAGGGAGAGCAGGCGGATGTGGTGAGAAACCCAAGCTATCATGGATGGGTTGCTGCTGCCTTTAGGCCTGGCGCTGGGCTGGGCACACATGATAAGAGCTAACTGTTAAACAGCATGGTCTGTGTGCCTGACACTGTTCTAGGGACTTTTCCTGTATCAGCAACTCACCTGATCTTAGCCCCCAGCAACACTCCTGAGAGGCTGGTCCTGTTACTGCTCCTATTTTTTGCATGAAGAGGCACAGAAAGTCATTGTGGAGCCCAGCAGTCTAGCACAAGTCTTCTCTGGACTGCTTCACTCCATACATCACATCTGTTAGTCTTTACGGAAACCCATTGGGTAGGCATCATTGCTCCAGGTTGGAACAAGAACATGGGGCCCCTGGAGGCTATGTAACTTGTCCAGGGCTGCACAGCTGGCCAGAGGGAATTCAAGTCCAACCGGCTAGAGTCCAGAGTGTGTTAACACAGTATCAAACTCAGGGACATCGCACCCATAATGAGTCAACTTGGGTTGACCAGTGAACCAAAGGGGCACATGTCCATACTCAGCTTGGGCCAGTTGGGGTCAAGCCTGCTACAGACCAGGCATGGAAGAACTTCCTTTTTCCCTCAAGAAGTTGGAAATTTAAATTTTATGTGAAATCGAATATGAGTGTTGGTCTACTATTAAAAATTAACAGCATTGTATGTGTTTAAAAAATAGACACATCTATGGGCTAGGTTTGCTTTCTGATCTGTTTTAATCATTACACTAGGGGCAGTCAAGGCAGACATTCTGGAATTGGTGGCCTTGGGGCCAGGCCCCATTGGAAGAGCAGGTCTCAGTAGGTGGAAGGGTAGGGAAAGTCTCCCTACCCTCCAGCCCCACCCCTACCCCTCAGTCTTTGTCTAGGGAGTCCCCCCAGCCTTCTAGTCTGCAGCTTCATCACCTCCTCCAGGAAGCCCTCCCTGACCCCAGCTTTATAAATCACCACTCTCCTGTTCCCCACTCCCAGCAGCCTCCACGCTCTCACAGCTCTCAGACAGTGGGCAGACTCTGAGTGAAGACAGTGGTGTGGATGCTGGCGAGGTAGAGGCCAGTGGCCCTGGCCGAGGCAGACAGATGGCATCCACCAAGAACAGGAGTAGCAAGGAGCCATCTCGGAATGAGAGGAGCACAGAGGGGGCCACCAAACCGGTAAGTGAGGAAGAAAGGGTCACAGAGGGTGAGGGGACGGCAGGCCCCAGGTGAAGAACTGAAGTCCCTGACCAGGGTTCAGCTTGACAAGTGACCACAGACAATGGAGAGAGCCCCTCCCTGGAGGGGTGTGGGTACTGGGAACAATGCTGCGGTAGGCTGGAGGCCCCGAGTAAGTTCTGCCTTCACTGGGACACTGACAAGCTGGGCACTGAAGGTTGGTCTGAAGAATCTTAAAGCTCAGTTCTGACAGGACGTGGTGGCTGAGGCCTGGATTCCTGTCCTAGTGCCACCACGAGGCACATCCTTGGGCTGCCCCTTAACATCCCAAACCTTGGGGACTTTCATAGCAATTAAGAGTTGAGGACACTAAGCGTTTAGTTTACTGCCCAGCAAAGCAGAGGCTCCCAATGTGACCTAAAGGGGTGCATGGCCAGGCCTGTCCTCTGAGAAGGCCTTCATCACTGCTCTTCTTCGTACCCACAGCCCGGACTCCTGGAGCCCACATCCACCCTGGTCCGAGTGAAGAAAAGTGCGGCCACCCTGGGCATCGCCATCGAGGGCGGCGCCAATACCCGTCAGCCCCTGCCCAGGATCGTCACAATTCAGGTACTTCCCCAGGCCCCTCTGCCCCTCAACAATCTCTTTCTACGTCTGGAAATTTTCTTCCAGCATCCCAGGGGTGTGTCTACCCCAGCAGTGATCCAATACCCCAGGACAGACTCAGGCTCATAAGACCTTTGCTGTCCCTGAGCCTCAGTTTCCTAATCAGGGCAGTGGACAGCCAGAGTGTAGCTGCCTGGTTGGCAATGTCATGCCTGACTCCATGGGTGGTCAGAGCCAGGCCCACCTGGCCTTCAGGCGCCCTACAAGCCTCTGCCCTGTGTCTCACCCCTGCAGCGAGGCGGCTCCGCCCACAACTGTGGGCAGCTCAAGGTGGGCCACGTGATCCTGGAAGTGAATGGGCTGACGCTTCGGGGCAAGGAGCATCGGGAAGCTGCACGCATCATCGCAGAGGCCTTCAAGACCAAGGAGTGTGACTACATTGACTTTCTGGTCACCGAGTTCAATGTGATGCTCTAGGGGCCAAGTCCTAAGGGCCTCCCACTGCTGCCTGGCCCCTGGCCCCGGTCCCTCTTCCCTCCTGGCATTGTTAAGCTCCTCGATGGGCCAGAGCTGCATGGCCAGGGTAGCAGGAAGACAGCCCCCACTCCCTCCTGGCCCACTGCACCTGACAGGGAGAAGAGAGCAGGGCCGGGCTACCAGAAGGTTGGGTCAGGATCTGGTGCCATGGCCGGTACGCAGTGGGCACTCACTACGAGTGTGGGTTTCAGAAAGGGGAGAAATGAGGGGAAGGGC
The DNA here is from genome assembly GCA_004024845.1 of Tonatia bakeri. Taxonomy (NCBI): domain Eukaryota; kingdom Metazoa; phylum Chordata; class Mammalia; order Chiroptera; family Phyllostomidae; genus Tonatia; species Tonatia bakeri. Next base: position 18,647 of record PVIA01001523.1, read on the forward strand.
GGAGCACCTGTGTCTTGGCACATCCACCTGTGGTCTGCCAGGGCCTGTGACTCTGCGTTGACCGGGGCCACTGCGCCCCCTCTCCAGCTATAACCTGGCCTGTGCCCAGACGCCTTGGTCTTTGTCTAGAGTGAGGTCACGTGAGAATTCATGGACATGGCCCCCAGCTGGGGTGGGGGCATCTTGCAGGGCCTTCAGTGCCACAAATAAGCATCAAGCACCCCCTTTTCACCCCCATTCCTCCTAGCTCCTTGTCCTCCATGGTATTTATTATTTATTTCCCTCTCCACACCCCTGGGGACCCAAGTTCCCAGCTTCCCATTGCACCCCCAGCCTACCCCAGAGGCCTTGCAGGTGACCAGCGACGTCAGTGTATTTATATACAGAGCTTACGACTTTAATTTTTCAATAAAGAGATATGAACAAGGAGGTTAGGGTTCAGTGTGCTGTGTGGCCTGCCTTTGTGGCTGGGGTCTGGGTCGCTCAATGTTGGGGGCGGGGGGATAGGACAGATGGAGGTACCCAGAGCTGCAAACACCACTGCCCTCTGCCCTTGACCCCCACATCAGAAATGCAGGGACACGTGAACCACACCCCTATCGTGGAACACCCTGCCTGAAGGTTATTTACAGATGATACTTTCAGATTAAAAGGCCTGGATATGTCAGGAGGCAGAATGCACAGTGTGCACGGATGCTTTACAATACAGAGATGTGGCCCACCTTCTGGCAGGTTCCAGCAAGTGACTGTGAGAGGAAGATTCATATGCAAGGGAGGGGCAGTGAAGAAGTGGGAGTCAGGAGGGGCAGGGGAGGAAGCCAAGCAGGGTGGGATTTCAGGTGTTGTCCTGGGAGGGCAGCTGCAGCCTGATCCCACAGGGGATGCCATAGTGTAAGCTAGGGCTAGAGCTCTCCCAGCTCGGGCCGGTGCTCTCATGTTTTCAGTCTTTGAACAAGGCCTGGGGCGAGAGGAGAGAGATAGTAAGTTCCCAGTCACTTCTCACCCTCTACCTCTGCAGGCCCTAGGCTATTCCAGGAGCCCAGGGGAGTGGGTGTGAGAAGTAAAAATACATGGAGGGCGGAGAGATGGCAAGAAATGGTTTGCTCCCCAGCCCCCAGTGCCTGTGTCCTTCATGCCTAGGGTCCCTCTGGGACAAGAAGAGTTTGAGAAGTCCTGCTTTGTCCAGCCCTGTGTCCAGGGTTCTACCCGAATGGGTTAGGGGCAGTTGATTTCGCCATCTTCTGCCCTTGGCTGTCCCAGTTCTCTCCCCAGTCCAAGGAGATCACCTGAGACCAGAGCAGCCTATCCCTGAAGGTCCTGGACCCTCCCCAGTCCTCATACCCCTGCAGGGAAGAACCCTCACCTGGCTGCTGGGAGCTTTGTCAAACCCCAGATCTCCCGGCATCAGACTCTAAATCCAGAATGGTCAAGGGCAAGTGACTTCACCTTTCTGAGCCAAAATTCTCCTTCTGCAAAATGGGTGTGGTAGGCTGAATAATGGCCCCCAAAGGTATTCAGATTCCTAGAATGTGTGAATGTTACCTTATATGGCAAAGAGAATTTGCAGATGTGATTCAGGCCTTGAGATGGGAAGATTATCCTGGATTATCTGGGCGGGCCCAATCTAATCTCGGAGGCCCTTTGTGAAAGGGAGGCAGAGGGAGAGTCCACGAAGAGGAAAAGGTGTGACGCTGGGAGCAGAGGTTGGAGAGATGCACTTTGCAGATGGAGGGAAGGGCCAGGAGCCCAGGGATATACAGGTGGTCACTAAAAGCTGAAAAGGCAAGGTCATGGATTCCCCCTCAGAGGCTGCAGAAGGGACCTGCCCTGCTGACATCTTGGCTTTAGCCCCATGAGACTGATTTTGGACTTCTGACCCCTCTTTGTAAGCAAACAAGTTAGTGTTTTAAGCCATGAACTGGTGGTAATGTGTTAGAGTAGCCACAGGAGACCAATGCATGGGGATGCTGCTATTGTCCTCTGACGGAGATTGGGATGCTGTGGGGACCATGGCACGAGGCCCAGCGACAGCCCCAGGGAGGTCACTGCAGTCAGGATAATGGTGAATGGAGAAAGGGGCCCTCTGGTCTTATAAGTGCCATACCTTTTCCAGGCCCAGGGGACAGAGAACCCCCAGCAGCTGCCTCCAGTGGCCTAAAGTTTGTACTCTGAAAAGAAGTAAAACAAGAATGGGTTACTGAAACTGTTGCTTCTGAAATTGCTCGGACTGACTCTAGGGCTGTGGAATTTTAAACCTAAACAATTCCTTTACAAGTGGGCTTAGGAAGGTCAAATGGCCTGCTTAAAGTTGCACTGCTGGTGAGTGGTGGAGGGCAAGTTTGGGCCGAGGGCTGCCTGGGGTTAACGACAGGAAGCCCCAGGGCAAGCACATTCTTGTTGTCTTTTGAAAGGGTCCCCAACCATGGGCTAAGGCAGCTCCAAATACTGTGGGAGGGAGGGGCCAGAGGTTCACCCGGACACATGCACCTGTGGTCCTGACGTCTAAGGGCTGGAGCAGGGAGGTACGGCTAGAGAATCTCAGAGTGTGTTGCCAGAAGACAAAAGAGGTGAGTTTCGGCCTTGAGCTGGGGCATGCCCAAGCAAGTGCCAATTGGCCTTCAAATCACCTGGAGCCCCCTCTGCTTGAGAGAAAGCGGGGAGGGGGTGCAGTAGCCCAGTGTGGGGAGTACAGGACGGAGAACAACAGGGCTCAGAGTCCACACCTTAGTGTCTAAAACCTGGCATCGTATTCCACCTCCACCACTCCCTGCTTGTGTAATCCTGGGTGAGTCACTTAACCTGAGCCTCAGTTTTCTCATCTTTAAATAGGGAGCACAGTACTACCCTAACTCATAAATTATTGTAAGGGTTAGCTAAAAATTTCCCCCCTGGGCCAGGGTAGGCCTTTAGCGAATTGAAGCTGCTGCTATAATTACCATCAGATATGTGTGTAGACAGTCACTGGCAACCTGGGGTGGGGGTAGCAGGCTGCTGGGAGGAACTGGGCTACAACAGAGCTGGATGCAGGGCCTTGGGAAAGTCTCCAGATTTATTTATCTACCCTGTGAAACAGGATGCTTCAAGGAACTCTTTAGATTAGTTCCATTGTTTCGTTTCTTCTGGTCCTGGTGCCGTGTTTATTTACTTACTCCCTCAGCAACCCTGTGAGGCAGGAGTTATAAATCCCACTTACATGAAGCTCAGGGGTGGAACTGGGGCAAGAGCCTAGGCCAGTTTGACACCTTACACAGCTATCCTTCAAACTGCGCTTTCAGTGGACAGTGGATTGTTTCTGTCTTGCACTCGCTGCGGGACCTTGGGCAAGTTCTTTCTCTCTAGGACTGGGTTTCCCCGCTTGCCTAACGGTGGTTTGGACTACGGGGTACTAACGATAATACCAATCTACCTCATAGGAGTGGATCGGTCATAATAACCACTTACAATAGTGCCTGACACATAATAAGTGCTCACGAAAAGTTATTACAGTATAATCATTACTGTTATGAAGCAGACCGTTTCCACTATGAAAGTCTGATTTCTTTCTCACTGAGACCTTGCACATATGTCTTAATTCCGGGCTCCAGTCTCGCGTCTGCAGTCGGACGGGTTCCGAGCGGTACAGGCAACCTCCCGGATTTTAGATTTTGGAGGTGGAGCCGCATTTGAGTCCCTGGGGGCGGGCCGCAGGCGGCCGCCTCTCTGCGATTGGTGGGGCTTCCGAGACCCCGCCTCCTGGGGCCGCACCCCGCCCGTCAGAGGCCGGCCTCGGGGATTTTGCAAAAAGTCGCTGCCCCGCCCCGCGCCGGGATTGGAGGCCTTTGTTTGCCGCTCAACTCCAGGAAACCACCCCGAGCCGTGGCTGCCAGCAGGTGAGACACCGGGAGGGGCCCGCGGTGGGTCCGGGGCGGGTTCTGGCCCCTCGTTGGGTCTCAGTTTTTCCGTCGGGGGAATGGGGAGGGAAGGAAGGCAGCGCGGATGGGCCCTGATCCACAGGGACGGTGCTGCTCCCGATCTCTCCCACGTGGAAATATCACGCGAACGGGAAGGAGACCGATCGCCGCTCTGGGAATGGGAGGGAGCCCTGGACAGGCGATCGGATCCCAGTCCAAAGCCCGTCGGCTGCGGGTTTCCGCTGTCAGCACCTTCCGGCCTCAGTCTCCACCTCCGCACATTGGGGGCGTTGGCTCTTTCTCACTGTCTCCGGCTGGGGCCGGTCGCAGAGAGGGGACGGGTCCCGAGGGAATCTGGAGGTGGTCCTTGGCTGGGCCTCGAGTTGTGTTTGGGCTAGAGGTGTGGTCGGGTAGCTGTGGCTACGGGGAGGTGGGACTTGTCTGTCTTGGGATTTGTGTGAGGTTCACTCACCCGGCAACAGCCCGCGCACCCTGACAACTCGGAACTGCGCGCCCTCCCCCGATGCCTAACGCAAGTTTCTTTTCCTCTTTTTGGCGGGAGGACAGAGGTAGAGCTAGGGGCCAGCAGGGGTGTAGGCAGCTCTGACAGTGGTAGGAACTGGAATGGACTGCAGAAATAAGACCAGCCCTTCTTGATACACAGATGGGGAGACTGAGGCTCAGAAAGAAAGGGGCCATGGCTTTCCCAAAGGCGCACAGCAAGGCAGGTGCAGAGCTGGCGTCTCCCCAGTGTGTTGGGGCTGGCACAGGCAGAGCCAGAGCCAGCTTTTTGTGCGACTCGGATGAGACTGCTTGCTTGGCTTTTGTTGAAAGAAATCACAGGTTGGAGCGGATCATTACTTAGGTTTCAAAAGCTTCTGCTTCTGAGTGAGAAAGTTGGAAAGGAAAGTTGTTGATAACAAACTGGGGCTATTTTGGAGCTGAGAAGCAAAGCTGAGACAGGCTACAGTGAAAACCAACATTGTTCTGTCCTCTAGAACAGAAGAAAAAGAAATGGCTGACACTGAAGCATGAAGGACTGAGGTTAGATACGTACAGGGACTGCCCAGGAGAATTTTTCCAGGCTCTTCCTCTGGAGTTGGTGGATTTCGTTTTTTGGCTACTGGTCTTGTTTTATAAAGAAAACAATTACTGCCCGTCCATTTGAGGGGGCCTAAGTCTGGCTTACTTACCAGTGGTGGGTGGACCCCATGATGATTTGGAGACTGTTTAGGTTTATTCCCAGGAACCATCTCAGTTCTTCTCCAGGAGAAGGTGCCTATGTGGGGCCTTTGCCTCCCAAAGCCCAGCGGTTTGCATTTGAATCACGTGATTTGGGCTGTTTATTGCAAGGAAATTTCATCAGCTCCCATCAGCCTGCACAGTGTGCTGGGGGTGCCACGGTTGGGGTTTCCAGAGAGCCTGGGAATGGTTCAGGCACTGAGGCTGTCATGCTGAGAGGGTATTTTGAAAACTGGTACATGCCAAGGATGTTTCAATTTACCCCCATGAGGGGGGTGCAGAAAGTATTTTTAAAGCACCCAGCTGAATCACCAGCTGAATTCCACATCCTTTTTATGCTTCCTCAGTCCTGGGAGGTGTGACAGATCTGGAGACTAAGAGTTAGAAGAACTTGGTTCATATCCTCAGCTTGGCTTCAGTTCTGAGTGTCTCAGTTTTCCCCACCTGTGAAATGGGCATCAATGCCACTTTAAGGCTCAAGTGGTGTGGCACCATAGAGAGTTTTGTGCAGCCCACATCCTGAGTCTGAAGATGAGGAAACTGAAGCCCAGAGAAAGGAAGGAATATATTAATAGTATTGGTAATCATAACTAATGGTTATTGAGTGCTGTATTCTAGCTATTGTGCCAAGGGTGTTACTGCAAGGAGTGGGGTCTGGGAAGGCAGACGTCCTTGTCTATCTTGTCCCTAATCATCCTCCTGGTGCCCTGTACAGAACCCTGCTACACATAGTGAGTGTTTAATACATTGTTGATCACCCAGATGATGTCATTGAATGTCACATCCTTGCCGTGAGGTGGGTGTGACTGTTGTCCTTGTTTTACAAATGAGAAGCCTGAGTTCAAAGAAGTTAAGTCTAAGGTCACACAGTTCTTCCTTGGGGTTTGAGATCCTTACTTTGGGGTGCTGCAGGAGTGTACCATCTGGTGAGAGCTGGCTATGCACATCTTTTCCCACTGCTGTGCTTGGTGATATCATGTTGGTACTTGACATTGGTCATAATAAGGGTATTTATACTATGAAAATCAGTAAAACCACAAATTAGGGCTTTTCTTTCTTTTTTTAAAACAAACAAACAAAACAGTTGCATGTGAAGGGTGCTTGGGGACGGAAGCCAGCCTTACTCTGCATGGCAGCCAGGAGTGGAAGGTCCCTGGCTGTGCGGGAAGCCCCAGGGGAGCCAGACCGGAATGCCTGCACCCCACTGCAGGTCTCCTAAAGGGTGGGATTTGGGAAGGAACCCTTTGTGGATGAGGCTCCCAGTCTATGCAGTGAGGTGTACAGTGGAGCTGCCCTCTGACTTGGAAACAGGTCCATATCGGCCTGAATTCCAGGCCAAAATATCTAGCCTTTAACCTGGAAGTGATGGCACCGTCAGTGGTCTTTAAGAAGGGAAAGGCATGACCGGAACCATGCTCTAAGATGTATCCAGCAGCCTGTGCTCAAGGGATGGAGGGTGAGTTGGGGCAGGGCGACTGGGAAGAGGCTCTTGCTGACCTGGGGTGTCAGGAGGAGGCTAATGATGCCCCTCCTGTGTTTTCTGAGCACCCACTGTGTGCTAAGCCTTGCAAACCCATTGTGCTGTTACTCTACATGCATGCCCCTGGGAAAAGTGTTATCCTCAGTCTGTAGATGAAGATATCAGGGCGGTTCGGAAATATATCTAAGGTCAGAGCTACCAGATCTGTACCCAGGCCTTCCTGCCCCCAGACATTTTATATTTTTAATGTCTCGGTCCCTCCTCCCTTTTAATTACAGTCGCATTTTGGCTCTGGTCTTCCTTGCCAAGTGCTAGCCAAACCCCACCAAGGTTATGAAGAGAGACCCCTCTGCTCCCAGGGCTGGCCCAGTGCTGGCCCCTAGATCCTAGCCAGCATTCTACCTCCCCTGACCCTACCCTGAGGCTGAACCTATTCTGGGGGAGGGACTGTGATTAAGGCCAGATGGGATGTCCAACTGTCAGTCTTTTGGAATCTTGGGACCACACAGCCAAGGACCAAGGACCAGGAAGGACACCGGTGTCCAGGAGGATGCACTCAGCCCCTTAATATCAGGGATTTGTTTGGAGGGTAACGCTTTACTTGTGGGTGCAGATCCAATTCTGCCTCTAATGCGCTGTGTGATTTGAGGCAAATTGTGTAAATTCTCTGTGCCTTTCCTCATCTGTTAAATGCCTGGTTCTGAGCTTCCAATCGGATAACGCATGCCACGCACTACAATGTTGAGTGGCTTCGGCTGGGATTGCTTCCTTTCCTTTTTGTGATTTTCACATATTCCTGTGTTGTGTAATGGCCGTCTGTGCAGGAAAGAACATACAGTATCAGAGTTTAAAAAGAGGAAGAGAGAAGGTGCGGGGTGGGAGTTACAGAAAGTCAGAGCTTCGAAGGGCCTCACGGGGCCCAGCCACTCTGCCAGCTTGCGTGGGCGGGGAGACCGAGGAGGGCGTGCCCAAGGTCCCATCAGAAAGAAGCACTACACCCGCTTGTGGTGGTGGCCTTTGTCTTTCAGAATAGTAAATGCTCACTTTCCTCTTATTTTTTAAATCAGCTGTTACTTTTAGAAAAGACACATAAGGAAAAAGAGTAAACTTGTCTCAGTTCTACTACCTAGTAATAATTATTAAAAACATCTTGGGACACCTCTCTCTTTTTTCCCTTTTCCCTGCCTTCCCTTTCTCTTTCCTTTCCTCCTTCCCTTCCCTTCTCCCACATTTTACTGCTTTCTTCTTTAATGGACTCAAACTAGACATATTATAACTGGCTTGTTCACTTAACATATCACTTTTTTACATCATTTCATATTCTTCTACACTATGACTATCATAACTGCATAATATTTCTTTGAGTGGAAATATCATAATTTAATTTAATGATCCCTCATTTTTGGATGCTGCAGTTGTTTCCAACCTTTTCATCTCCTGCAAGGTTCAGTTGCAAAGTGATTACGATTCACAGTCTGAATTCAGACAGCTTGGTTCAAACCCAGGCCCCATCTTGTGAAATGGGCATCGTAGTGCCTACCTCCTTGGGTCGGTTAGACAATGAGGCCCTAATCCATGGAAAGGCCTTTGCGTAATGGGTGCTCAATAAAGTTTTGCTGTGAGCAGTGCATTTCTGGCACATGCACGCTTTTTTTGTTTGACTCTTCGCAGAACATGAATTTGGGAGTGTGTTTGTGTGTCTTTTCCTCCTTATGCCACATGCTCCTCATAGCCCATGTTTCAGCTGGCTGAGAACTGCCCGTTTCCTTCTCTCTCAAGTATTCAGGGTGGGGACACAGTTTCTGGCTGGGTCAGTGACTCTCAGAACTGGTTTGGGGACCACAGGGAGAGGGTCACACGGCGTAGCAGCATTTCTCTCCATTTGGGAGGGCTGGCTTTCCCTTTTTGTGTATCAGACCCAGAATTAGAGTTGTGGCTGACGTGGGGGAAGCTCCAGAGCCAGGAGAATTAAGCCCAGCCCTGCAGGGAGCCAGCCATCTGGGCGTTTCACGAAGATGGCCAAAGTCATTTATGTGCGGGCTCTGTGCCAGCTGGGCCCTGGGCCAGGACCTTAGGCACACGGTCTCATTTACCATCCCAAGGATGGTATAAAGTCAGTATCATCCCCATTTTGTAGATAAGGAGTCTGGGGTTCCGAGAGGTTAAGCAATTTGCCCAAGGCCACACAGCTTTCGAGAGAGACCCTGAAGATCTCTGACTACCCAAAAAGCCCGTGTGCCCCAACCTTTGTGCCCTGCAGCCTCCCATATGCCTGTCATTTCTGCTTCTGTAGGCAAGTGGAATCAAAGAACACAAGAGATTTAGTGCTGGGCGGTCCTTTCTGATAATCTCATTAAGCCCCAAGGGAAGGGAAGGCATCTGTCCAGTGTCACCCAGGCTTAAACTTGGGTCTCTACTTCCCAAGCCAGGCTCCCATCCGTCCTCCTTGGTTCCCTCTGGAAATCCTCACCTGCCTCCTTTCAATCCCAGATTCCCTATGGATTTTCACTACAGGGGTAAACTCAGCAGCCTGGGCAGGAAGGAGTGGGTGACCTTAGGGTGGGTGTTCATTTCTTTCTCAGGAAAATGGGAGAAGTTGGGGGCCCAAGGAGTGGTCGAGAATGAAATAACGCAACCTTTCACTCCCAGGGCACCTGAAGTTGCCTGCCCCTGGTTTTCCCCAGCATGCCTAAGACCCCACTGTACCTCCTGGGCCCTAGGACATTGTGTGACAGAGTGACTGACTGTCCAGGCAGGGCTCATCACATCAGCAAGTAACGCCCATCCTGGTCCTGGGCTGTGCCCTGGGCTGCTCCAGAAGGCTTGTACTCTCCTTCCAGCCTGGCTGATGTGCCAGGCACTTAGGTGGGGCTCCAGAATGATTGAGGAAGGAGGGGATAGCAGAGTGGGAGGACTCTGGGGGAGTGGGTAAGAAGTGGCGGAGTTAGAGCATCTCGACCCAGGGGCTGGAGGTAACAAATGGCCGAAGGCTTGCTGGGCTCCTGTGGTGAGGACTGACATGTGGTATGGACTGACAGGCATGTGCAGACGCAGCCGTGGGTGGGCATGCTTCTGGTGAAAGTACCCAAGCGCTATCAGTGGGGGCCAGAGGGTTTTATTTTTTTTTGTTGGGTGACCAAGACCTAATCTCTTCCCCATCTCTGGGCCTCAGTTTCCTCACCTGTACAAGTACAATGGAATCATACTCCTGTCTTGACCACTTCCCAAAGCTGTTCTCCAGTGTCTCGTGTTATGAAGGATGAGAAAGCACATTGGAAAACACAAAGGCTCTGCCGCACCACCAGAGCCTCATTCTGAAGTCAGAACATGGGCTTGGTGAATTGCAAGTGGATGGCAGTGAGCTCCAGCCCCGATTTTATCATGCCCAGGTTATTCGTTATCTCCCGAGGCTGCAACAGTGTGAGTACCGGGTGTAGTCATGAGAGTTGGGTCTTCGTGTGTTTGAATCTCTGCTGGCACTCACCACCTTCGTGACCCCGGGCAAGTGGCTTGAATTCTCCAGTTTACCTGCGTATACAATGAGGACGTCCCACCTGCCTCAGTGGGTTGTGTCGATGGTTACAAGCCAGGGTTGGGTTACTGGCTGGCGTCGATAGCTCAGCCGTCATACAGCACTGTGCTCCTGCAGCTGGGCATGGGGAGGTAACGGTGAGCACTTCACAGATCTCCCCATTGTTGGAGATGCACTTAACTTCTTTTTTAGAAGATATTTTATTTTATTTTTAGGCAGAGGGGAAAGGAGGAAGGAAGACAGGGAGAGAAATGTTGATCGGTTGCCTCTCACACGCCCCCAACCAGGGACCTGGCCCAAAACCCAGGCATGTGCCTTGACAGGGAATTGAACCAGTGACATTTTGGTTCGTGGGATGATGCCCAACCCACTTAGCCATGCCAGTCAGGGCCAGACTTAACTTCTAATCCCTAAGAGGGCACATGGGGCTGGGATCTACAGGTTGCCTGAACGTTAACAGGGAGAAGAAGAGGGGCTGGGTGAGGATTGGAAGCACAGCTCATTTGTCTAAGGAATTGTAAGAAGCCCCATGTGGCAAGAGCCACTGAGGGAGCGGGGAGGATAGAGGGAGAAGAGGCTGGAGCGGCGGCCAGGCTACGAGCGTGCCGTGGTGGCAGCCACCTGGCATTGATAGCAGTGCTGCTGGGGTTAATGATCAGGGAGGGAGAGTGAGTGAGTGGCAGGGTGTCAGGGGAGCCCGCCCTTCGCACAATGGCCCACATGGTCACCAGAACTGGCAGGGAGGGGTTCTCATGAGGGTTGGCTCTGCTCCATGTTAGGCTAGGAGTTGTGGTTTGAGCTCCACCACCCAGATGTGGATAAAAGGCAGGGAAGGGGACAGGGATGGGGTGGTAACTGGGATGAGGACACCTGGTTCTGGCCCGGCTTTGCCAGATATGCACAGGCTGACCTAGGGAAAATTCATTCATTTGTTTGTTCATTCACTCACTCGGGTTTCAGGCCCCTGGCTCTGTGCTTTGCGGGTATTACCTCATTGAATCTTGGCAGCTGCCCTGTAGGGTGGCTACTGCTCTTATCCTTGTTTACAGGTAAGAAACTGGGGCTGAGCGAGATGAAGACTCAGAGGTCACAGAGCTAGCAAGAGATTTGAACTCAGGTCTGCATTAACTCTAAGATTCATTTCTCTCTCCACACTGGTGGTTCCCAAACCTGGCTGCTCCTCAGAATTACCTGGAGGGTTTTTTGGACAAAACCGAGACCAAGTTTTTTCTCTTTTCTTTTTATTTCCTGAGCAGGGCCAGAGCCGGAGTCGCATACGATGGCGACTGGGTGCTGAGCCAGCCCCCTACCCTGGCTCCTGCCTCTCTCACCCTTAGCCTTGTTCTTTCTAGGGAGAGCTCATTTGGTTCTCACCTTACCCATTGCACTTGCCCTTCCAGAATACTCTGCTGCCGGCCCTTCTCGTGGCTTACTTCCGCCCCCTTTCTTCCTTTCAGACCCTCGATCGAATGTCATCTTCTCACAGAGACCTTCCTGGCCATCTCCATACCCTTGTCCCCAGCCTATTACTCTCTGACCCATGATTTCTCTACCAGGCACACATCCCGGTCACCGGAGACACTTTCAAGTCTCTGAAGCCCAGAAACTGATTCTATTGGTCTGGGCAAGTCCTAGGCAGCAGTGTTACCCAAAGCAGCCTGGGACGCGGATCACGGCTCCATTCTCTCCTCTCTGTCTTGTTCACACCTCTCTCCCCAACACCACCCCCGTGTGTGTGTGTGTGTGTGTGTGTGTGTGTGTGTGTGTGTGTTGTCTGTGTCTCTACTAGAAGGGAGCCAGGGCTCGGCCGGTCTTGTGCTCTGCCTTATTTCCAGCACCTTGAAAAACACCCAGCACACAATATGCTCAGTAAGTGCCTGTCAAATGAATGAATGGAATGAGGGAGCTTGGGGTAAAGCAGTTAGCTCTCTGCTGAGCCCTGGCATTAAGAAGGGAAATTCACCTGATCGGCTAGTTCCCTATCTCTGAGCTGCCTAAAAAATCCTAGTATAGCTATAGGCCCTGCTTGGGGCAAGGACAGTGGGTGGGATGGCAGGAATCGTTGCAGCCTTGCTGAGCTGTTGCGCTGCCTATTGGCAGACAGGATGGAGAATCAGAGCTGGAAGGGCACCTAGCACACATCCAGTCTGAGCTTCCGTTGTATAGATGGGCACTGAGGCCTAGTGAGAGAGGGAGACTTGGCGCTCTGGAAAAAGCTACTAGGCAGTTGAAGCTGCTGGAGGCCTCCTTCTAGGCTCTGCATGCTGAGTGACCTTGGCCAAGCCTCTGACCTTCTCTGGGCTTTAGTCTCCTCAATCTGTATTTTGGCTGTGATGGTCCCAAGCCTTGACATGGGGAGTTTCTGTGAGTCCTTTCCTGGGCAGAACAGACCCGCAGAGGGCCTGCAAGGGGTTAAGCTCCTCCTGCTCACTCTCATTCTGCACTCAGACAAACCCCCTCCTTCTGACAAACACTTGTAGGAAATCAGGCTGGGCGCTTCCTGCCTAGGCTAGGCGGCCTCAGCCGCAGCAGGGGCGGGGAGAGGTGGGGAGCGATGCTTGTCTGTGAGCAGCAGCTCGGGCTGGCAGAGCAGCCTGGAGGCGGGCCAGGGCGCCATGGAGGCAGGGGGCTTCCCAGGTTTGGAACAAAGACCTCACATGCAGGTCCTCTGAACTGGGGCCAGCGAGATGGTGAAACCCGAGAGAGGTAAGGGACTGGAGGAGGGCAGGGAAGCCGCCTTCCCTCTGGACGGGCCAGTCACAGACTCTCTGGGACAGTCCAGGGAGGCTGGACCAGCCCAGCCCAGCCAGGAAGTTGCAGCTGCTACGACAGCTGTGTCACTTCTCTCCTGGCTGAGGGGAGCCCGGCCCCCACACCCGGGAAAGGGTGGACTTTAGGGGGATTTCCTCAAGCCTCGAGATGCTGGATTCCAGTCCGAGTTCTGACTGTATTCTCTGTGAACTTGGATAAGCTCTGGTCCCTCTCTGTGTCTGGAGTGTCCTCATCTGCACATGGAAAGTCAGTCCCATGGTCTGCGAAGGGACCTCAGACATAATGTACAGATGAGGAGCAGACCAGGAGGCACTAGAAGGTCCTGTTGAAAGAGTGGCTCCTTCTGCCACGTAAGGGCATGGAGAGGAGCCAAGGATGGTCCAACAGACCCAGCCCATCTCTTCAGACTGGGGGGACTGGAGTTTGCATCAGCCAGCGAGCCTTTCCTCTTTCTCCAGGGCCTCTGCTGCTGTTGTGGGGAGCCAGAGGTGGAGGGGGTACATCTGGAGTGGAGGGTGCCTGGTGCTTCCCTATTGGTGTTGTTTCTACGCAGCTGGCAAGAACCCCTTGAGGACAGCAGGTCTGTGCCCTGCCGGCTGGTCAGAGAGGGAGGCCAAGTTTGGGGCTCCTACCCCAACAGCCCAGCCTTTTTGGGGGAGCCCAGCCACTTTATATAGGGAGCCTTCTTTCCCCTTCCTCCTGCTCTGCTGCCCCCCAAGTGTGATGGACTTGGTTTCAGAGCCTCAGGCCCTGGGTTTGAATCCCTGGGCTGTACTTCCTGGCTGCGAGGTCTTGTGAGAGCTTGCCTCCTCTCTTTTGCTCCACTTTGTATCTGGGAGATGTCAGAGTCAGGGTGGGGACAGGGGGCAGCATCCAGGTCAGCCCTGGCTGCATGGGAAGGGGCTTCAGAAGGCATGGGGAGGTGGAGGCGGGCTGCGTGGCTGCAGGTGGCAGAGGAGAAGCAGGGAGATGGAGACATAAAGGGAAATGTCCTCAGGTTGGGAGCAGCAGAGAGGGCAGAGAAGCCTCTGAGTGGGGGGTGGCTGACCCACTCGGGAACTGGAGAGAGAAGCCACAAGGGTCTTGTACACCCTTCAGAGAACCAGGGGCAGGGGTGCTGGGGGGGTGGGGAGGAGATGTACAAAAGGAGAGGGTAGAGATTGGTGTTTCCTTGTGGGGTTAGTTTCTCCAGGGCTGGCAGGGACCGGCACCCAGCAGCTTAGCCCTCGAAGGGACTTCGTGCTAATGGGACTTTCCTGGATTCAGGCCCCAGCTCGTGGAGGCTGACCAGAACAAGCCTGCCTTTGGCTGCCATTCAAGGACCTCTGCCCATAGCTTTCCATCAAGTTCCGTTTGTACTTTCAGACCTCCGTGCCTTTGCCTGTGCTATTCCCTTTGCCTGGAATGTCCTTCCCGCATCTCCTTCCCCCAAATCCTCTTTGTCAACTTAATACTTCTTCAATTACTCCTCTGTATTGTCCCCTGGGCCCCCACCCTTCGCTTTCATTTGGAACACTTTTACTTATTTCTGTATTTCTGTACTCATTTCTGTGTCTAGTGTAGTGCTTGGTACACAGTAGGAGGTCATAATTTTTTAAAAAGGTAACTTATAAAAGTTAATTTGCTCAATCTATATCTTTGTCACTATGAAATGGGGTCCCAGAAGGGGGCTTCACCGTCCTGAGGCTGTTGCCCTCCAAAGCCAATGACAACCAGGAACCCCAAAGTTCATTTAGCCACCTCCCAGCCCGCCTTCATGGGGAGACACCACGTGGCTGTGGCAGGAGCAGGTGGTGTCTTGTCCACCATGCTGCGAGGCACACCAGCCCGGCGGGTCACTGTGTAGCAGCAGCCCCCATCCTGAACCTGGTCTCCGGCGTCCAGCCCACTTTTCTCTCACAGCAGCCCATGAGCCCATGCCCTCGTCCAGCCTGAGGTCGGTATGTGATCGGCACTCGTGTGTGTGGCTGGCTGACCGACCAGCTGACTGGCCTGTCCTGGGCTCCATGGCGCTGAGGGCTGGGGCTCACATGGGACACGGAGTCCCAGCTCGGGAGAGGCTTGCAGGTGTCGGGGCCTGGGGCGCCTGTGCAGAGCTTGGGCAGTGACCATAGCTGCCTCTGACACTCGGCCTGCCCTGGTCACAGCGAGATTTCTGAGCGGACTGAGTCATCTCAGGAGACAGGGTGTTCCTCTTCGTGCCCCAGAGGCCTCTGTGATTGGGCAGGCGGCTCAGTGGCGTGGCTAGAAATAAGCCCTTTAAAAAGTCAAAAAACCACATGCCTCCCCAGCCCCTTCCTTGGGCAGAGGTTTCAGAAATAGAAGAGCAACAGTGCTCAGCACCCGTCACACCTGCCACAGCAGCAGCAGTGGGAAGGTCTAGTCAGCTTAGAGGGCTGGCCTTGCTCGGGGTGCTGGTTCAAATGCAGATTCCTGGGCCCCGCCCCACGGGCCACCAAGTTTGGCTTTTGGGTCGACCTAAGAGTCTTGGATTCTTAGAGGATTATTTTTAAAGATGTTATTTATTTATTTTTAGAGAGGGAGGAAGGGAAGGAGAAAGGGGGAGAGAAACATCAATGTGTGGTTGCCTCTCGTGCACCCCATGCAGGTGGTGTCTTGTCCACCATGGACAACTGGCCTGCAACCCAGGCATGTGCCCCGACTGGGAATCAAACCAGCGACCCTTCGGTTCGCAGGCCGGCAGTCAATCCACTGAGCCACACCAGCCAGGGCCATTCTTAGAGGATTCTAAGGGCACTCAAGTTTAAGGCCCACTGGCAGGAATTTCCAAGAGGGGGACAGGCCCCCCCTGAGGATATAAGACAAAGGATCAGAATGTCTCTTTAAAATATTTATTTTCTACTGTACCTTTTTAAAAATTTATTTTTGAAATATTTTTTCTAA
Source organism: Tonatia bakeri (assembly GCA_004024845.1). Classification (NCBI taxonomy): domain Eukaryota; kingdom Metazoa; phylum Chordata; class Mammalia; order Chiroptera; family Phyllostomidae; genus Tonatia; species Tonatia bakeri. Next base: position 34,467 of record PVIA01001523.1, read on the forward strand.
TACATGGAGTGTGTTGGCATGAGAATACATATGTCTAATACATGTGTATAAGAAATATATGGAGTGGGGCAAAAGTAGGTTTACAGTTGTTCATCTGGAAAATAAGTAATAACAAGAATAAACTGTTTCACGTACTCACAACTGTAAACCTAGTTTTGCCTCACCCCATATAGTGGAGATGCAAGCAAATACATATCTTTGCTGATGCGTTGTGTGATTTTAAAAAACTCTGGGGGGAGACCACTGGGCCATAACTCTTCCAAATCTTGTTCTGTTCCTAAGCAGCTGGGTAATCTTGGCCCACTTGCTCTTCCATGTTGAGCTTCAGTTTTCTCATCTGAAAAATAGTTTTCTTGGGACCCACTCACTGTTTGAGAACACACAGGTGAAGCTTCTGGCCCAGGCTGGCAAGAGCAGGTAGAACATACATAGTGGGACCATCTGGGAGGCATTCTGGGGGGACGGGGAGATCGAGGCCAGGAGACAGTGAGGCCCTGGAGCCCTGGTCCCGAGGAGCGGGGTTGCAGCCGGAGACGGAGAAGGTTATCCCCTGTCCTGACCCCAGCACTGGAGAAGGCTGCAGCCTTTCTCAGGCTGCACATTCCCTGGGGAGCTTTCTCTCCAGAAATAGTTTCCTGCTGACTTTTCTCAACTGTACCAAGCTGACTCTGACCAAGACCCAAGTGCTCACGAGGCTGCAGAAACGAACACAGACCTATTTGTCCTGGGAGGCCTGACGTTATTCGTGCTCAATTGTTTCCCCTGCACAGTGACCTTTACCCCTGCCTTGTCCTGGCTGATGTGCGGCTGGGCCTCAGTCTGCCCACCTGCAGAGTGAGGCCTGGAGGCGTTGCTGAGCCCCTTGGCTGAGACTGTGCCTGCTGCTGTCAACCCTGTGTTTCTTTCTTTTTTCTTTTTTTAAACTTTTATTTGTTGTTCCACTTACCTATGCATTCATTGGTTGATTCTTGTATGTACCCGGACTGGGGATCAAACCTGCAATCTTGGTGTATCATATTGGGATGATGCTCTGACCAACTGGGCTACCTGGCCAGCGCTCAGCTCTGTTTCCAGGACTCTGTGTGGTGCTTGGCACAGAGGTGGCTCCTGGGGAGTGTTGGCCTTACCAGGAGGGCAGGGAAAGGAGTCAGAGGAGATGAGAAGGAGAGGAGGAAGAGGGAAAGAAAGAAGGAAAAAGAAGGAAAGAAGGCAGGTGGGGAGGAGCGAGGCACACTGACACCCCCCCCCGCCCCCCACCACCACCACGCTTCTGCTTCATTCTCCTGGAGCAGCCAGAGAGGAGCGTCTAAGCCACACCTCCCTGTGCTCTCCTGGCTCTGGGATGCCCTTCAAAGGCTGGAGCAGGACCTGAGAGGCCCTCCTGGCTCTGGCCACCACCTCTCCTCGCCCACACTCTCTGCCGTCCCATCGCCCAACCCCCAATACCTCAGCCTTCAGGAAACCACCTTCAGCCACCCCCCCACCTCTAGGCCTTTGGGACTGCCGGCCCCCTGCCTGGAATGCTTTCTCAAAAATTGAGGTGATACACAACAAAAATTAACCCTTGTAAAGCGAACACTTCAGTGGCTTGTGGTATATTCACAATGTTGTACAGCCACCACCTCTCTGGTTCCAAAACATTTTCATCAGCCCCCCAAAAACCTCGGCCCCTTAAGTAGTCACTCCCCAGGCGCCTGTTCCCCTGCCCCCGATAACCACCAGGCTACCTCCTCTCTCTCGTGCATGTACCTATTCTGGATGTTTCATGTCGGGACACACACTGCGTGTGACCTTCTGCGCCTGGCTTCTCTCACACAGCAGACTGCTTCCAGGTCCCTCCGTGTTGCAGTATATGTCAGCGCTTCATTTCTCTTTATGGCTGATTAGTATAGCATTATATGTTTATACCACAAATGGTTTTTAATCATCGCTGACGACGTCTGGGCTGCGTTGTGGGCAGAGCCGCCATGAACGTGTGTGCCTGTGTTTGTCTGAGCACCCGTTTTCAGTTATTTTGGGTCCTGGAATGCTCTTTGCACCATCCCCCTACTCCTGATTCAGATTCTTATGGTGGGGGCAGTGGTGGGGTGGGTGGACAGGAAAGGTTCCCAGAAGCAGCAGCTTCTAAATGGGGCCTTCCCTGACTTCCTAGGCCTGCACCAAACCCCTGCCCTCCTCCCGCCCTCCTCCTGCCCCTAGGCTCTGGCCTGTGCCCTGCGCCCATGTGCCGAGCCTGGCACCCAGTAACAATAGCTAGCACGCATCCCACACCCTCCAGGGTGCTAGTCGCCAGGCCCCTTATCCTGTATCTCAGGTCATTTTTCACAACTCCTGAGGAAGAGAGGAATTATTATCCCAGTTTGCCCATGGCCACACAGCTTCAAGGGGATGGAGCCAGGAGCTGAACGAAGGCTGTCTGCTTCCAAAGTGCATGCTGGTAACTTCTCGTTCAGAAGAAAGGAGGGGACTCGAGGACTCATGCCATCCCCTGATTGTGTCCCCAACAGGCCTCCGGCAGGATGGCTGCTGCTGAGAGGAGCTGGCGGTGACTGATGCCTGTAGTGGCAGCTCCATCTTCTGAAGATGGGGTGGCCCAGGTGAAGCTCAGGCCAGGCCCCATGGCCAGCTCGGGGACGGAAGTCCGCTGGGCTGAGCCCGGCCTGGGGAAGGGGCCCCGGCGGCGGCGCTGGGTCTGGACCGAGGAAGAAAAGGATGCTGTTGGGAGCGTGCCACACGTCTGGGGAGAAGAAGGGCCCTTCCCCACTGCTGCCAGCCCTGAACTCCTCAAGGACTTCCGTCTGGCCCAGAAGCACCTGCAGCCACTGGAGTGGCACTTGGAGCCGCAGCCTGATGGGCACCAGGCTTCCGACTCGGGAGAGTCCGCAGAAGAAGGTGAGACTTCTTCTCCCAACCTCACCCTGGAGTCCCCCAAACATCCTACTTTCTGTCCAGAGGCTGAGAGTGGGAGGGAATTTTAGAAAATCTTTAAATTAAATTCTATGAAGTCTATAATTTAAAAATTTTAAAGGTGCCCTGGCTGGTGTAGCTCAGTGGATTGAGCGCGGGCTGCGAACCAGGCATCGCAGGTTCGATTCCCAGTCAGGGTACATGCCTGGGTTGCAGGCCATGTGTCCCAGCAACCGCACATTGATGTTTCTCTCTCTCTCTCTCCCCCTCCCTTCCCTCTTTAGAAATAAATGGATAAAATCTTAAAAAAAAAAAAATTTAAAGGTTTAAATTACTTAAATATTACTGTTCCTTGCAGAAATATCAGCACAATCTAAGCAAACAGAGGAAAAACAAAAAAGGACTTATCCAGATAACTTTTCCATACCTGTATATACCACAGCAATATGACTGTGGAGCAGTGTCTTACAAACTATATTGTGACCTGCTTTTTTGTAACTTACAGACAGGAGCAATGTCCCAGCTAAGTCCTAATGCCCGACTAGGAATCCCATGGTGTGGGTTTTCTGACATTTGCTGGGCCATTCTCTTCCTGCTGTGCATTTAGGTAGTTCCTAGTTTTTGCTGTTACAAACAACGCAGAGGTGGAGGTCAATAGCACATCTTTGCACACTTGATTTGATGATAACCTTGGTCGTGGAAATTGCCTGGTCCAGGGGTTAAGCCATTGTTAAGACTTTGCAAAACCCCACTTAGCAATGGGAATGTTGGCATTCCTTCTTTTCTAAAATAACTGTTCCCTTTGCACTGAGACCAACTTAGACTAACTTGCTAGTTTGGCATAGCAAGCCCTTTCTCTCTGAGTCTTGGTCTACCCATCTGTGAGTTGGGAGTCAGGATGCCACTGGGGATAGTAAGACCTTGATGTGTGGTGCCTGGTGCACTCAGAGTGGGAAGGAAACACCCCGTCTTAGGGTTCTGCTGATTTTTTGTGCCATGACTCAAGGCCCTCATGTGGGATCTGCCCAGAGCTATGAGGAGCTGCTGTGAGCACCCCGCTCAGGGAACGGTGACTGGGGCACACTGGGAGAAAGGGGCAGAGGCATCTCTTCCTGAGGTCACATGGTAACCCCCTGCTATGATGTAACAGCTGCTGCCATGTCCTGTACCCTTACTGTGTGCCCGGGGCAGGGCTGGAGGGACCTGTCTCCTTCCCTCAACACCCTCTGCCAGGTAGGAGGGACTAGCCCTGGTCTCAGTAAGGACTGCTGGAGAGGTTGGCTATTTGTCCACGGCCCCCAATGAGGGATCAGAGGGGCCAGGATCAAACCCAGGGCTCCCCGGCTCCAAAGCCTCCTCCCTTCATCTCACTGCATGAACCCCAGGGGCAGACACTGACTTGCCTACATGGCTGGGACCTGGGTGTCAGGTCCGGGCTTGCTGGGAAACTACTGTGTGGTCTTTGGCCAAGATGCTTAACCTCCCTGGACTCCAAGCATGCTGCTGTAAACACAAGAGACTTTCTGAAGGAGATTTTAAGGAGTTGGAGGAAATAGATTTAAAGGGTCGGAGAGAGAGCGTAGGGGAGGAGCAGAGGGCGATACACGAGTTAATGACAAAGGCGCATCTGGCCAGAGCAGAGAGTCTGTGCTTGGCAGTGTGCAGACTGTGTCTCATGAAGTTTTGGGTCTGTCCCAAAGGCTTACATAGGACCTAGGACAGAGTAGGTGCTCAATGAACCTCGACTCCGTGGATGATGGGTAGGCGGATAGATGAATGAGTGGGAGGGTAATGGATGGGTGAGTGGCTGGGTGGATGGATGAATGAATAGTCCTTGAGCACCTCCTATGTAAAAATTACAATGACTACCCATTTTCTGGGAGCTTTGCCTACCTTATTGCCCTCCCTCCCTCCCTTTCTTTTCTTCCTTCCACTCAGTCAGCAAGTATTGAGCACCTGCTCCGCAGACACGACGGTAAATGAAAACAGGGGACCCTTATGCTCCCAGTCTAATGCTCCCAGAACTCGCAGTCTAGTGGGGGGTATCAATGACTCAGTCACATGAGTAAGTGGAAACTGCCGCTGTGATAAGTATTTCAAAGTAAAGGTATTGTCTTCTGAAAACGTATTAAGGGAGAATTTGCCCTAGTGAGGGAGATGTGAGAAAGCTTCTTGTCAAGGCTGAGCTAATGTCTCAAGGACAAATAGGCAACTAGGCCAAGGGAGGTAAAAAGGACCCTGGCAGAGGGACTGGCATGTGCAGAGGCCCGGTGGTGGGAGAGGACGTGGTATGACTAGAGCCAGGAGAGATTGAGGGGGACCCTGGAGAGAGACGGACCAGGAGAGCTAATGGGGATCTCAGGACTATATTAAAGGTTCAGCTCTATGCTGGGAACAACAGGAAGATATCGATGAGTGTTCAGATGGTGGGTGCGGGCAAGGATTGAGGAGATGATTAGGTGGCTACAGTGGTGCTCCCAGGTGAGAGAGGATGTCATCTTGGGCAAAGGTGGTGGTGCTGGACTGCAGAGCAGTGGGTGAGTTTGACAGCTGTAGGAAGTCATGGTGACAGACAGGATTCTGGGGATGAGGGGGAGACAGATGGCAAGGACGCCTCCCAGGTTTCTGGCTTGTGCAACTGGATGGGATGGTATTGCCATTTGCTGAGATGGGAAACACAGGGAGGGGGATAACCAGCTTTGGGGTTTGAGTGTGGAGGACCTTTGAGACAACCAGAGGAGGTTAGGGAAGCACGTGGCCATGTGGGCTGGGCCTCACTGGGAATCTTATGGTGACGAGATGAGGGAATGAGCGCCCAGAGGGGTGCAATGATTTAGGCAACATTCCACAGACAGTGCAGATGCAACATATGCAAAGCGATTGACTCTCTTTCCAGAGTTTGAAGCAGAGGATGTGGACAGCCCAGAAAGTTCCAACTTGCCTCTCAGCTGGCTCCCCCAGCAGGATCCTGCACTGGACATGACCGGAGAGGAGCCAGATGAGGCCCTCGGAGAGCCTGAGGCTGAAGAAGCTGGAGAGAGCTCCCCAAGGTTGGGGTCTGAGGCTGGTCTCTGCTCCGGGGACAAGGAAAACACCAGCTCCACGGCTCTGGGGTGGGATCAGGCCACAGGCTGGGTAGCTTCTGACAAAGAAGCCAGTGGAGACAGACTTCCAGAACATTCTGAGGTCAACCCAACTGTTGACCTCAGCTCTGCAAGGTCCTGGAGCAGTGGGACTGTGAGCCTCGGCCACCCTAGTGACAGCCTTGATTCTACCTGGGAAGGAGAGACCGATGTCCCCCAGCCCACTGCCCTAGCCGAAGCTCTGCCACAGAGCCCCCGTCACCACCTCCTCAATTCAGACGGCAGAACTGGAGGAAGCGTTGCTCTGGCAACCCCCTCGGAATTCCAGGACTCCTCAGCACCCCCAGCCCACAGCCTCCAGTGTCCTGAAGACAGATGGAGGAGAGAGACCACCAGCCTCTCCTGCCCTGGGCCGGGGGACAAAGCCTGGAAGCGGACACGGACATCACCTAAGGCGCTCCCTTCCCGATTCACCGGCTCTGTCAGCCCCCCAAATCCTCAGCCCAGGCCTGCCCGGCAGGACAGGCCGCCACCCAGGGAGGGAGCCACTGTGGCTGGCCACTCATCTTCGGATGCCCCCAAGTACGGCCGGGGGCGGCTGAACTACCCACTCCCTGACTTCTCCAAGGTGGGACCCCGGGTAAGATTCCCCAAAGATGAGAGTTACCACCCGCCCAAGGCCAGGAGCCGCAGCAAGCAGCCTCGGGACCCCGGCAGACCCCTGATCTTCAAGTCGCCCGCGGAGATTGTGCAGGAGGTGCTGCTGAGCAGTGAAGAAGCCTGCCCGGGGAAGGACCCGCCCCCCACCCACCCATTCACGGGGGTGCCCCAAGAGTTTCAGACGCCCGAACAAGCCACCAAGCTGGTCCATCAGCTCCAGGTAAGCCAGACCCGTTTCTATGGGCACGTCCCCTGGCATGTGCTGGCCTGGGAGGGTTGGAGGCTGGTAAGGATGGGGGCCTTGGGCCAGGCCAGGAGCCCCCTGCTCGTGAAGAGGTTGTACCCCCAGCCACGAAGGTAGTCCTAAGCCCTTTGTTCAGAAAGAGAGGTGAGCACACCCATGCTGCAAGGGTAGTCCATGTTGGTTTGTTTTGAACTTCTGCTATGAAAAAATGTGAAACATACACAAGAGAGAAAACCGTATAATGAGCCCCCCATCTCCATCACCTAGCTCCCATCCGTGGCTCACCCCTTGCCCTGCCCACCGTGCTGGACTATTTTGAAGTACATTTCCATGATCAGATCATTTGATTCAAAAATATTTTACTGTGCACATCGAGAGATAAGAGTTCTGCCTTAAACATAACCACACAATCGTTATCCTACCTAAAGCTCCAATTCCTTAGTATCCAATATCCAGCCAGCGTTCAGATCTCCCTGTGTGTCCCATAACTGGCTTGTTTGTCTTAGTGGGTTCAAATTCGGATCCAAACATAGCGTGTACATGGCATTTGGCCATTGTGTCTTTTGAGACCCTCCCTTTTTTTCTCTTTTCTTTTTTCTTTCCTTTTCTTTCTTCCTTTTCAAATTTCCTTCTTCCTTGTAACATATTTGTTAAGGAGCCAGCTCTGTCCTGCACATGCTCACGATATCTCTCCCTGTGCCCCTCTGTCCTGCATGTTGTCAGTTTAGAGCTGGAGGGCTTTTCCGGTTGTCACCACCTGTGTGTCTCCCCTCCAGACCACGAGCACCACAGAGGCAGGGGGTTAGGGAGTTTGGGTGACAGCACATCCTGGGCGGCCCCCTCAGGAGGCAGAGGATGCCTGCTGACCTCAACTGTGATGTGAGCGGCCACTGGTGGCCACTTCCTTGGCCCAGTCCTGCATGTGGGGTGACAAATGGTAGTATCCTCATGCTATCATTCCTTCTGTGTTCATTTGATGGGGATTTTCTGCAAAGTAAAATATTCCCCCATCCACTCTTTGGTCACCAAGGTCTAGTTCACAAGGGAAAGGCAGGAGAATGCTTGAGTCTGTCCTAGTTACCAGTTTTCAGAACTATGTGTCACTTCCCTCGCATCCTTCAGAGGTAACTGGTGACATTTGTTTTTGCTTCCCTCCCTCATTTTAATGAAGCTCTTCAGTTTTGTTTAAGGTAGGCAGTGACTCTGAGTAGATACAACTGTCGTTTTCAAGTCTTCTGTTTTTCTACCAAGGGGGCCCATGATCACTCATTCATTCATCCATTGAAGTGCACTCATGAAGCATGTACTACTGAAGCAGAGAACGGGGCGGTGGGAAAGACAGATGTGAGCCTCACGCACAGAGCCCATAGACAGGCAGGGAATCTGGATGCAAGGAGTTGCGGTCCTCTGCGATGGGGTTGTGCATGGTGGTAGACCAGTCCCGAGGCCCTGCCCCCTGACCTGTTGCTGGGGACGGTGGAAGGGCTGGTGGGTGGGTTGTCCCACTGCCTCAGTCGGACACTCCAGAATTTGGCCACGGGGGTCTGCATTACACGTGAGCCTGAAAGGGTCTCTCAGGTCCCAACTCCGGAGGTTTTTCACTTTGAGGGACCCAAGAGTCCCTTCCGCAGGGTAGGTGCCATGAGGGGCCTCACAGCGAGGAGCCCGGGCAGGTGGCCACTTCACTGTCTCATTCCTGCAGGAGGACTACCACAAGCTCCTCACCAAGTATGCTGAGGCTGAGAACACCATCGACCAGCTGCGCCTGGGAGCCAAGGTACCGGCTAGGGTGGGCTGGAGGGGTGGGCCCTGGCCCCGTTGAGGGGATGCTTTTTCAAAGTCTATGGCAGGGCCCTTGCCTCTTGCCTCCTGCCTCCTGGCACCTGCCTTGTAGGGATAGTGTATTCCAGTCCTTCCTTGTTCTACCACAAGGTCACTCATTCCGTGACCTTGGCCAGCAGTCTTCAGGCTCAATGGCCTTTATTGTTGATGAGATGGGATGTCCTTGAATCTTAGAATCCTAGGGATGCCACCAGAAGCTGTCTCCTAGATGAGGTCAAGATCACCTGGGCTTGATTCCTAAATCCATCACAGGTCAGCTGTGTGACCTTAAGGCAGTTGCTTGGACTCTCTGAGCCTCAAGGAGGAAGCACAGAATTTAGTCCCCCCCTACCCCCGCCCTATGGGTGTTTGTTTCCCCACCTGATCCTTCTGGGATCATAACTTTGTCTTTCTTCTTCCCCACCGTTGGCCATAGCCTCTCCCCTCATCCCCTGACTGAATGCTGAGTGAGTGCCAAGCGTGTGGCAGGGGAGCATGGAGGGAGAAACCCACCCACCCAAACGGAGCTGGCCGCCATCCTGCCCAGCCCCCACCCCAACTTGGGAGGAAGCCATGAGACCTTCCCCTTTTCTGGTGTGAGGCAGGAAGTGAGACCTGTGGCAGCCCCTGTGGTTTCCTGCCCTCCTCCCTGCTCTTGCCCCATCAAGTAGCAGTGGAGGAAGGGGTGGGAGCTGAGGTGCAGAGAGATAGACCCTCCCTCTCCCTGGCCTCCCTTCATGGGCCCCCCACATGGGCCTGCCCCTGCCACACCCCAGGACCCCTCCCCCACCAGTGTTGCTCTCAGCCATCTAAAAGTGCCTCTCTGAAGTGTGCTCGGAGGCAGTCGTGGTGAGGAGGAGGCCCTGTCCTAGGAGCAGTGCTCTGTGTCCCCACACTGGCCTCACACACAGGCAGGGTCCCTCCCCACCCCAGCCTCCTTGGGCATATCTGTAAGAAGGAGTTAATCAGCCCTTCCTCCTGGAAGCCAGAGGGCTCCACCTGGTATCTTAAGCCTCCCTACAGCTCTGAACTGCTGAGCCAAATTCAGGGGTGAAAGAGACGGAAGTGCTGGGAGTACAGTAGAGGGGCTGGGTAAGGCATCCTCTCCCGGAAACCACGTTCTCATGACTGCAGACCCTTAGAAGGTCCTAGGGACAAGGAACTGGTCATCGGGTCCAAGTCCACAGTCCCCTGTCTCGCAGATGGGAGAACTGGGACCCTAGGACAGGCAGAGGCTGCCAAAGGTCACGGTCAGGAGCAGAGGCTCAAAGCATCTCCCCCCTCCCTCCCTTCTGTTCCTCCTTCACTCATGGAGGAAGTGAGTTGGTACGGTATAGGGAGAGCATGGACCTGGCCCCTGGCACGTTCTTCCTTAGAGACAGGGACTATTATTGTTATTAATAGCATCGCTAGGAAGGTGCTGACTGGGTGTCCGTGTGCCAGGTGCAGTGCAGGCACAGGCAGGGGTGGACACGGCGGGAGGACAGCCGTGGCTGTGGTGTGTCCTCTCATGGGCACTCCCCTAACCCAGTGGGGACTGGCATCTCCCTCTATGTGGTCACCTGGGCCTAGCAGTTGACCAAGACCTCATCAGGAGCGAAGGTGGGAGAGGCTGGGAGTGGTCTGGTGCCAGCTCACCCACTCCCACTTCCTGAGGAAAGGACTCCTTGGCCTGTGGGTTCTCCTCAAGAGAAGGGTGGGCACAGGTTAGCTGGACACTTCTGGAAGCGGGACAGTGTGCTCCTGTACACCCAGTCTCACAGCTCCCCAGGGAGCAGCAGGGCAGGGCCCACCGTGCCAGCATGCTGAGGACACAGATCCCAGGCGGAGGGGGCATGGCCAGTCCCATGGGGCCGAGGGCTTCCAGCCAGGTCTCTCACCCTGTCCAGGGCTCTGTAGACTCAACCCTGCAGTCTCAGGAAACGCTGGCAGGGCTTTCTGCTCAGAGCCCTTGTCAGGGAGGTGGGCGTGTTCCTGCTCCTCTAGGCTGAGCTGGCTGGAGTAAGGCCCCCAGATCTGCTGAGCCCGTCACTCTGTTCAGAGGCCCCTACGGAGGGAGCCAGGCTAGGGATGTTGCCCTGGGCACCCAGGGTAGATAGTCAGCAACAGTGGGGGCCCAGGGAAAGAAGACTGGCCTTTGCTGAGCAGTGAGAAGGTGCCAGGCCAAGGCCAAGTGCACTGCCAGGGTTACCTCCTTCCATCCTCTTTTCAAGAGGAAACTGAGGCTCAGTCAGGTGGAGTGGTTTGTTCTACATCTTGCAGCTGGCAATGGATCACAAGTTGGGGTTTTAACCTAGGTCTGCCTGATTCCAAAGTGGGTGCTCTTCCCCATTCTGGGCAAGCGCAACAACAGACCCTGTGCAGCAGACACGTAGGGACCAGACAGGGCGATGGTGTCACAGTGAGAATAAGAATAGTAGTAAGTGACGTTTACTGACCACTGCCCTAAGGAGTTTACCATGGGGGAAACTCAGACACAGGAGGGTAAGTAATTTGCCCACGATCACTCAATAAGTAGGGGCCAGAGCTGGGGTATGAGCCACACAGTGTAGCCCCAAAGCCCACTGCTAACACCACACCATCTAGCAGAACCAGGCTCTGGGTTCTGCAGCTGGGGAGGCTGACCGGGAAGTCCCATGGCCTGGCCTGGGAGCATCCCTGGATCCGGACTGGGTGGGGTGGGGAGCCGGGGCTGTCAGAAGTCACTGCCTGGCTCTGTTCTCCACACCAGCGTAGGGCCAGAGTTTATAGTGATCTCACACATTCGGTGCCCTGGTGCCACCTCCCTGCAGCCTCTGTCCCCCATCTCAGCTGCCTCTAAGCATCCAGGGCATCTGGGAGGCTGAGAGACCAGAAATTATCCCAGAAAGAATCTAGGGATAACTGAAAACCGGCTTTCCTAAAAGTGTATGTTCAGACAGCTACTAGTTGGTCCAGAAGCCCCTGGTGGAGGTGGGATGCAGTAGGGCTGGGGAGCGAGAGAGAGGTTTCTATATTCAGAGGGGTTGGGAAACGGTTCCTTTCTCTCCACTCCTTCCCCCCCTCACCCCATTCATAAGGCCCATTAGCATTTTAAAGGCTGTGGGAAACCCATCTGTGCAGAGTACAGTCAGTTATTTAACCCAGTGTTCCCCTGTACTCACCGATTCACCGTTTACTGACAACCCCGCTGAGGAAGCTAGTCCTGCTTCTGGGGGCACCATGGGACACCCTGACTTAAAAGGGGCACGCTGGAGCCCCAGGGTGGGCCCCAGCTGTGTTCTGGGAGACAGCTAGTAGCTGCCCACAGCCGCCTTCAGCACCCCCATTCAGGGCATCTGCACAAGCCTATGGCCCCTCTGCTTCACACTCTTCTGGCCCCTAAAACAATGGGGCCTCGTGCTGAAAGCTGCTTGTTCCTGTGGGTGGGTCTGAGGCCAGGGGAGGGACACGTGGGTCAGGGAGTGATATGGAGGGCTAGTCTCCCCCCAGATTTGGGTCACCCTGGGAAGAGAGGGGTGCTGGTGGGCAGGGCCCTGTAGTTGGGTCTGAGCAGATGGCTGAGGGGATTATTAAAATCCAGCTTTGTTCTCGTCAGAGGCTGGGCCCAAAAGAGGAGGAGGCAGCTGGAGGCAGGGTAGGGGTGTGGGATTGGGGGGGCAGCATGGAGCATGCCCAAGCAAGGCAGGACCATTGTCCCTCACTTTGGAGCAGATTTTTCTGCCACAGTCGGGACGGGACGTGAAGAGCAGTTTAAGCAGGGATGGGCTGCCTGCCTGGGGGCCAGCGCACTCCCTCCACCAGGCCCACCCTGAGCTGCCCTCTCCTGGCCTTGGGGAAGCGCTGGGCAGTAAGATGAGCTGCTGACACCTTGAGGAGCAGGGAGCACTGAGGCACCTCAGGGGAGTAGCTTTTCTAGGGACCTGCCTGCAGCAGGTAGGGGTGGAGATGGGGGTGGTCAGTGGTGATGATCATGGTGATGAAGACAGTGATGATACTGGTGGGGATTACAGTGATGACGGCGGTGATGGTGATCACGAAGGTGCCCGTGGTGATGCTGGTGGTGGTGAATGTGAGGCTGCCGTTTACTGAGCACTCCCTCCGTGCACGGAGAGGCTGTTTAAGTCAGCTGCGCCAGGACTCCAAGGTGGACGAGAATCCAGGCTCTGCAGAGCTCCCACGCTGAGCTAGGGGTCAGCAAACTTCTCTGCCGAGGGCAAGATAGTAAATATTTTTGTCTTTGTGGACCACACAGTCTCCATAGTAACAGCTCTCAGCCCTGCAGTTGTAGCAGGAAAGCAACTGTACCCAACAAACCCCTAAACAAACGAGCACGCCTGTGCTCGCTGCAGCCTCGCTCACGAGCGGACCGTAGATTGCCGACCCTGCTCTGAACCACTGGGCGGCACGTGGGCCTCCTCTGAGTCTGCGCGTCCTTGGCTGACCGCCTGACCCTGGACACCTCTCACACACCGGGCTGCTTACCACGTCAAATGCGTCTTTGACGATGGCGATCGGCTGCCACTGAGAGAGTAGCTGGTTGAGTTGTTGGTTTACTCATTCACTCGAACAGCCCTAATGGCTGATATTAGCAGTACGGTGTTGTTAGAAAGTTTTTATTAATAAGTTGTATTATTACAATATAGTGGTATTTGCTTTATGTTAAATATTATATTGATTATAATATTATGGTTATACTATAAGTTATTATAATAAATATTATTTTTAGATTATTAACATAAAAAAACATAGACTTTGGGATCAAAGCCAGGTTATAATCCCAGCTCAAGGGTTTATCAGCTGGAGGTTTTGAGTTAGTGACTTAACCCCTCCGAGTCTCAGTTTTCTCTCCTGTAGAATGGGAATTATGGTCCCTGCCCTGCCTCCCTTTGGGGACTTCCATAAACAAGGAATGAGCCCTGGCTGGTGTGGCTCAGTGGATTGAGTGCCGTCCTGCGAACCAAAGGGTTGCTGGTTCAATTCCTAGTCTAGAGCACATGCCTGGGTTGCGGGCCAGGTCCCCAGTAGGGGGTGCATGAGAGGCAATGGCACATTGCTATTTCTCTTCCTCTCTTTTTCCCTCCCTTCCCCTCTCTAAAAATAAATAAATAAAATCTCTAAAAAAGAGAGAGAGAGAGAATGAAATGTCAGCCCTTGGCCCAGTCTTTGGCTTCCCCACCCAAAGGCTCCACAAAAGGTGGCATTTATTATTATAGGCATGTTTGTCGAGTGTCTGAGTGACAGTGTGAGTGAAGGTAAGGCCTTTTGGGTGGGTTTGCCCCAGCCCTGACTTGGCTCTCCCTGTGCCTCTCTCCCTGACAGGTGAACCTCTACTCGGACCCGCCCCAGCCCAGCCACAGGATCTGCACAGGGATGGTGCCCCAGGGGACCAAGGTCTTGTCCTTCACCATCCCACAGCCCCATTCTGTGCAGCGGTGGCCGGGGCCCACCGAGACCCTGCAGGCCTCCGAGGCATCGGGTGAGTTTGTGAGAGGAGACATGGCGGGAGGGCCCCTCCTGCCTGTGAGTCTGCTCTGGGGGCCCTTGGATCGCCCTGGGCTGGCACTGGCCTCAGGCCAGGGGAGGGAGAGATGTGAGGCCCCTTTCTGGGCCCTTTGACTTGAACAAGTCAAATGGAGATGTGGAAAGTGTCCCACTTTAAGCCACAGCAGCCTGGGGGACGCCTCTGCCACTTGGCAACTGGGTGATCTTGGACAAGTTGCGTGACAAAGAGCATTGTCACTGTGGAGCCCATATGGGGGCCAGGCCCTGTGCCCAGCCTTGCCACACATGGTCCCAGTTAATCCCCATGGCTGGGTGCCTGCTGATGTTACCCCTTGGCAGATAGAGAGACCAAGGCCTGGAGAGGTGAGCACAGGCTGAAGGCCTCCCACTACACGGGGGAGGGCTAGGACTGGAACTCGCCTCTTTGTGAGTGTGAGCCCACACTATTGACTGGGAGCACCGAGGCCTGACTGGGCTCCAGCTGTGTGGTTCTGAGCAGATCCAGACCGTGTTCTCTCCTGTGAGTGGGGACAGTGCTGCCCAGCCCATCTGTGGGCCTGCGTGAGGGAGGCGTGAGCGTGAGATCATTGATCTGTGACTTGACGATGGAGGCAATGGTCTTGAGGTGTGGCATCCATCCCTCAGCCCCAGGAAGTGCTGTTCTTGGCTCCAGTGTTCAGTGGTTGCCTATTTCAGGGTGGTCATCGGCTCAAGGAGACCCGAGCCCCTCCTTGCCCTTCAGCGCACCCACCCCAGGGTGGCTTCCGGAGAACCCAGGCATCGCTCAGGACCAGCCCTCAGCAGAGAGGACCCAGGTGCTGGCTTCGCAGGCTAGTCGGTTCCTGGCCAAGGTGAGTGAAACCCCAGCTTTACCAGGGCACATGAGTCACTTGGAGGAAACAGAGCCTCTGTCTGCTAGCTTGATCATGTCAAAAACGCGAGCCTCTCCCCTGGTTCCAGCCTCTTCCGTGTCACCCAGTGCTATGTTTCAGTCCCTCTGTGGCACTGCATCTCATCAAACCCTCTCCTGTTGTGCTTGAAAATGTCTCCTGGTTTGCCCCCAGGGCACGCTCAGCTCTCGGGATTCTGGAAGGGTAACGGAACCTCCACTCGACCTTTCCCCTTCAGGATACATCACCCCACTTTCTGAGTTCATTTCATTACAGAAACCGACTCTCAGTCACCTCTCAAAGGGCCTTTATATTTTCATCGAACAGTCTAAATAATGGTGAATTGTTTTGTGAGTCTGTTTATAACTACACACTTGGCCTTACTCTGAAAGTGGCTTAGAAAAAAATGCATTATAACCACATCACACAAACGGAAGTGAGCAAACTGGGGCAGAAAGGAAGTCAGGGTAGAAAAATAAAATAAAGTGAACTTAGGGTGAAGTGAGTAAACAAAGTATTCTGCTGGACCCTGAACACTACCAGATTCATGGTTGGCTTTGAGCTTCCTAGTTGTCAATGCAAAAAGGGAAATGGAGTAATTACATACAACACCATGTTTTGAAAACGAGTTCCTTCAGAGAAATACCAACATTCCTTCCTTTTTTCTTTTCTTTTCTCTTCTCTTCTCTTCTCTTCTCTTCTCTTCTCTTCTCTTCTCTTCTCTTCTCTTCTCTTCTCTTCTTTTCTTTTCTCTTTTCTCTTTACCCTTCCTTCCTTCCTTCCTTCCTTCCTTCCTTCCTTCCTTCCTTCCTTCCTTCCTTCTTTTCTTTCCTTTCTTTTTTTGGTAACAGCTTTCTTGAGGTACAATTAATCATTTAGAGTTAATGGTTTGGTCATTGTTGCTATTATAGTCACAGCACGCACCAGCACCACAATCAACTTTAGAACATTTTCATCATCCAATAAGAAACTCCTTATCTACTAAGCAGTCACTCCCCATTCCCCTCCCTCCATCCCCTGGTGGCTGTGCATCCACTTTCTGCCTCTGGGGTTTGCCTGTCCTGGATGTTCCATGTAGTAGTCCTCCTTCTGTGTCTGGCTTCTTTCACTCGGCATAATGTTTCAGGCTCCTCCCTGTTATAATAGCACGAACAGCGCCGCTGTTCTGGGTCCTGTTACTGGAGAGAGGTTTCTCCTGTCCCGTGCGTTGTAAAGGGAAGCAAAGCCAAGGGCATCACACCGAGCAGGAGCTGGGGCACCAGCTGACCCCTACTGAGCCAGAGTTGGACTGTCTCATACAGGAGCCACTGACTATGTGGCCATTGAGTCTTGGCCAGTCCCGCCCGAGGGGCTCTGTAAGTGGAAACCACATGCTGGATTTCAAGAACTCCGTGAAACAAAAGGAATGTAAAATACCTCACGGATAATTTTTTACGTGGATTGCATGTCGAAATAATATTTGAGATTTATAAAATATGTTCAATTTAACTCATCTTTTTCTACACTTTCAATATGATCACTAGGAAATTTGAAATTAGATGAGTCTCCCTTACATTCTTATTTCACGTTATGTAGATTATATAATTATATAAATTTCTATGTTACTTTTCAACACTGACTTTGATAGAGCTTTACCAGAAATGATCTCCAAATCATCTTTTGCCTTTTGCCTGTTATATTTACAAATAGTTGTTGTAAAGGTGAGAGGTGCACGTGGCAAAGACCCTCGTACGGTGCACGGGTGTGTTCAGGGAAGTCTGCTCCTGCCCTGGCCCTTTGCTCCGGGCAGAAATGTGCAACACCCACACCTGCGTTTGTAGAAATGTTACATAACTATACGGTATCTTGGCTTTTTTAATGTCCCCAGATTGAACATTTCTTTCTGGGTAGGCAATAAATTCATGTTGTTCAAAGTTCAAGGGACATCCCTGTCCTTCTGCCACCCAGTTCTCCCCAGAAGCAATTAATGTTTCAGTTTCTTGCATCTTTCTAGACACAGTTTACTGTATAAAAGCAATTATATTTATATTTTTCCTTTTTTAGTCTCCACGTATTTTATACAGTTGGTAGCATACTAGAAACCCTGTCCTGTACCTTTTTTAACCCCCCTACTTTTAATGCTTAGAAGTAGGTCTTGGAGGCATTTATACATCAGAACATGTACACGTGCCTTTCTCTTCTTGCTGTCTGCATACTGTTCCACAGACGGGCATTTAAACTATTCCCCTGACACGCACCCCACCCCGCCCCCACTGTGCTGCAGGGAATATCCTGCCTTCAAGGTCTTCATGCACCTGAATGAGTGGGCTTTGCTGCGGATAAATTCCTGGAGGTTCCCCTTTAATTTTCCCAATGCTACCCATGGATGAGTTCAGTGATGAAGTCAGTTTCTGGCACGTGCCTCTCCATGCTTGGCAGAAAACCCACATCCCGAGGCGGGACCCAGTTCCCCGGGCCAAAGTGTGAATGTGGGTGAGTGTGGCAGTCCATAGGACTCGTCTTCCAGGGTCCTGATTAATGGGGCGTGTTCCCTTGTCTTCCCAATGTCCAGGTGGAGTCCTTTGCGGGCCTGATGCAGGCAGGACGGCTGACGCCCCAGGATCAACTCAAGGTACCGCCCACTTCAGCAGAAGCCCTTTGAGCTGCCAAATAACTGCTCTGTCTCCCATCGCGGAGTCTCTGAAGCCTCACTTGCTGCAAGACGGGCCAGAGAATACCAAACACAGTGTCTCCTTTTAGAAGAAACAGCCTCTGCTTAGCTTTCCAATGATAATGATCATTATATCACAGTAGTTACCACTTGGTAAGCCATGATGTTATGCCAAGCACCGTGGCAAGGTTTTTGTGTACATGATTTCATTTTATCATACCAACCCAGCAAGGCAGTCACAGTCATCACCCCAATTTAACTGGAATGGAACTGAATCCCAGAGAGGTGACTTTTAGGCCACACAGCTAATAGACAGCAGAGCTGGGACCCAGGTCTGTTGATTCCCAAGTCCAGGGTCATAATCACTGCCCTGTGTGGCTTCCCACCAATTACCCTGCTCTCAGCAACCAGAAAGAGGCCTTTCCTTTTTTATTTTCTTTAGTATGATAGTAATTGCCAAAAAGTGAAACTTGTAGGAGGGGGCAGCGAGTCATCATGGGAAGACCCCGATCTAACGAGTATTGGCTTACTTCCTTTTGGACTTTGATATTTCTAGGTAACTCTCGTTCTGTGTAAAATTTAGTTTCTGCTGCATCAGTCAGGGTCCCAAAGGAGCAGATGGAGCTCTCAAAGCTGGGAGTATGGGGTCAGTGAAGGGCCAGTTAGCAGGGGTGTGGCAGCATCAGAGGGCTGACAGGGAACAGGGACACCCAGCGACTAACACCTGCCCGGAGCCGTCCCTTCCTGGGTCTCCCTCCTCTCGCCCTGTGACCTCTCACAGGTGCCTCCCACTGGACAGACCTCACGGGAAGCCAGCGGTTGGGGTGCCCCATTGACGCTTGGGGCACAGCACAGGGTGGGGAGGGTGAGGCCCCAGAGGGACAGATGCAACACACCTGGTTTATAAAAAAAATTATGGTGCAAGTATTTTCCCCATGTAATTGTATAGACGCCACGTGCATTTTCCAATCACAAATGTGTGATACGTATTATATTGCTTTCAGTGGCTGATCAAGGACCTTACAAATGAAAACCATTCATTTTCTTCCCCTCTATCCTAATTCCTTCATAGACAGGGGTGTTGGGAGTTGTTGGAAGATCAAGCTTAACTGGGGACTATGGGGTCTAGACACTAGGTTGTCCTCGGCCTCAGTCTGTGGTCAGCATAGAGTGAGTGGGATGGGATGATACTACGCCAGGGTTAATGATCCCGTCTCCCAGAGTTTTAATCATGTGTTAGCTACTATCACATTTACTGTGTGGGCCAAGTATCATTGTTAGGTCCAAGAGCTCTGGAGCCAGAGGGCTAGGTTCAAATTTTGCTCTATAACTCGCTCTCTCATCGTGTGACCATCTCCAACTTCGTGCCTGTTTCCTTCTCTTCAAATGAAAATGATAACATACCCATCCTACTAGGATTGTGTTGAAGGTCAAAGGAATGAAGTGCTTTAGCCCAGAGCCTCAGTGCTCAGTAATGTTACTTATCTGTGTCCGTAGTGTGACGGTGATAACATCATCTGTCATGACAGTCTGTAAGGATTTGGGAAAGAGTAACTAAAGTTCCAAAACCCACAGGGTTGCAAATTAAGAATGAAGACCATCCTGATTGGGTGTCTAAGTTGGTTGGAGCGTTGTCCTGTATACCAAAAGGTTGCGGGTTCGATCCCCAGCTGGGGTACATACCTCAGTTGCAGGTTTGGTGCCCAGTCAGGGCACGTGTGGGAGGCAATCGATCTCTCTCTCTCTCTCTCTCTCCCCCTCCCTCCCTCTCTCTCTCCCTCCCCCTTTCTCTCTCTCTCTCTCTCTCTCCCTCATTTTCTCTCTCTAAAATCAGTAAACATAGCCTTGGGTCAGGATAAAAAATAAGTGAAGACCCATGGTCTCTGGTACTAGGTCCTTATGGGGACACAGCAATGGCACATTTGACACTACAACTGTCACAGAACATTGGGGTTCCCGTTGTTCTACCCAGGAAGGACTGGTGCCCCCTAGAGCTGGTGCTGAGACTCTGTGCCCTGCCAGTCTGATGGCAGAGAGCTCAACCAGTGTGGGTGGGCTCCAGAGGGCCCCAGCCCCAGCCTCCCAGGGACTCAGAGGCCACGAGGCCTCCACACATCCAGGCTGAGTGCCGTGGTGCTTCCATGGACCATCTCGGCCCTGCGTCTATAGGGACAGAATGCACAGGGGCTGGGTACTCAGCTCTTCCTCACCTGGTGTGGTTTCAGGGCTTCCAGCGGCTGAAGGCTGCTCACTCGGCCCTGGAGGAAGAATACTTGAAGGCCTGCAGGGAGCAGCACCTGGCCCAGCAGCCCGCTGGCTCCGAGGGGACGCCTGAAAAGTTTGATCCTGGCAGGTACTTGCTAGGGAGGGAGGCCAGGGAGGAGGGAGGGTACCCACTCGGTCACCAGCAGGGGTGCATTTCACCCTCAGAATTTATACACTAGGGGAGCAGGGAGAAGTCCTATCCTGATTAACCACATATCCAAATGGGTGAATACTAAAGGCTGAGATTTGTGTCCTTCTGGACTCACCGAAATGAGAAATGACCTTGGAGATAAGAGCTGAAACCTCTCATTGGAGAATGGGGAAACTGAGGCCAGAAGGGGAAGGGATTTATTCAAGGTCCCATAGCCGATCGGTGCCAGAGCAGGACTTGGGCTGAGATCTCTTGATCCCCGTGGAATAGACCCCCCATGGGCATTCTCTGGGGTCTGCTTGGAAGCCCATCTCCCAGACATGCCGATGCAGCTGCCACCTCCGGTTCCCAGTGCTACCATTTTCCATTCCAGGGAACTGGAGGCGGAGATATTCCAGCTGGGGATTCGCCTGGAAGAGTTGAAGGACTACATGGAACAGAACCAGCAGGAGCCTGAGCGAGCAGGGTCAGACTCACCTCTGGACAGCCCCCCAGCCTCGCCCTTCCCCCACAGGCCAACGTGCCTGTCCTCTCCCTCGAGACAAGCCCACACACCGGCCGGCCAGACCCTCTGTCCAGAGGTACCTCTTTGCCCCATCGTGCTGGTTCCTTCCTTCCTTCCTTCCTTCCTTCCTGCCTTCCTTCCTTCCTTCCTTCCTTCCTTCCTTCCTTTCCTCCTTCCTTCCTTCCTTCCTTCCTCCATTAACTAACTTCTTTACTACATACTTACCAAGTATGCACCATATGCCAGGACCCATGACACATGGAAGGGATTCGCTGGGAAACAAGCAAAAACAAGGATGGCTTCTACCCTCATGGAGTTTTCTGTCTGGTTGAACTAATTATACAGATATTTAATTATAATTTTGATCAGTGCTATGAAGGAGAATTATAGGGTTTTGTGAGAGTAGATTACAGGGTAACATAAATGAACTTGGGGGAGTCAGATAAACTTTCCTTGAGGAAATAGTATTTAAATGAGATCTGAGAATGAATAGGAATTACCAGGTACAGAAGAAGCTATCCAGCAGGGAAGACAGCCTGTGCAAAGCAGGCTGCTTTGTGCAGTATGCCTGCACAAAGCAGGCATACTGTGGCTACAGTATGAAAGTGAAGGGGCAGTTGCCTGAAAGATGTGGCAGGAGAGGTGGGCGGGGCCCAGGATGTAGGGGCTGGTGGGACACATGAAGCATTTGGTCTTAAACAGCTACATTTTTCAACAGGACATGACATAAGAGGATATACAGGCAGGCCAGTCAGAGACAGGGAGGCAGCAGCATACAGGGAGATGAACATGGACTTGGGAGAGGTTTAGCAGGCACATTGACTGCACCTGAAATGGTGGTGAGAGGGAAGGGAACCAAGGATGACCTCCAGGTTCTAGCTTTTGGTACTGGATGCATTTGGAGATTGTTCACCGAGATGGGAGACCCTGATCAAGGGCCGAGTGTGCAAGGGGCTTGGTAGGATTTTTCTCCAGTCCACGTCACAGACCATGAGGGACTATCATGATCTGTTTTGCAGTGGTCACACGGGTGACTGAGGTGGAGTCTCTGTGCCTCGTTGGCTGTGCTTCCTGCCACCTGTGCTACAAAGACTCATCTGGTGGGAGTTAGAGCAGGAGAAGAGGTGGCGTGTTAGGTGGGCTGGGGCTGGTGGAGAGCTGGGCACTGGCAGAATACCCATGACCATTGATATCTTAGGGCCCAGGGTTATAGGGGAAATTCTCTCCCAGTGTGCTCTGCCCCAGAGGGTGGGAAAACTCTAGCAGACACTCCCCCAGGCACTGGTAAAAGGCCGAAGACATGAAGAGCTTCCATGCTCTTGCAGTGAAGGTGTTCTGGGGTCTGGGTGTCTATACTGGAGTTGGGGGATAAGGAGAGATGCTTCTGGCAGGAAATCTAGGGGTGAAATCTCAGCTCTGCCCCTCGCTTCTGTGTGCCTTTGGGGAAATCATTTGCACCTCAGTTACATGTCTGTAAAATGGGTGGTAATAACCATATGTACTGATGGGATTGTTGTGAAGTACAGTTCCTGGCACGTAGTAGGTGCTCAATTATGGCAGTTAATGTTGAGAATCTTGTGATCTGGCCCCTACATTTTGCACGCACATGAAAAGATTGGTGGGGTGGGCGAGTCTCACCTACTTTTGACTCTTCAGCACCCAGCATGAGCCTGACGGGAGGCAGGTCCTTAACAAGTGGTGTTTATGTGTCTGCTGAATCTCTGCTCCTCCTCCTTTCTGGCCCCCAGCCCAACGCCACCAGCGTTGACCCCTGCGCATTGCACGTGAACAGGGAGATGAGCCCTGCTGGTAGTGAGGTGGAGGACAGGCCACTGGGGCTGCCAGGCCAACTCAGGCACAAGGAGCTGCAGGTGGAGCAAGACTTCCATGGGCTCCTGGAGCGGTGAGTGACCACCAGTCTGGCCCAAGGGCTGGGTCTTGGCTGTTCCTGCTGGACAAGGGTCATGCCCCCTCTGTGCATCCTTCTGCAGGTACCTCAGTGTGAAGTCCCTCCCAGAAGCCATGAGGACAGAGGAGGAGGAGCAAGAGGAACGGGGCAGCACCCTGGCAGTTGACCGGTCAGCTCCAGCTCCAGGGACAGCAGAGACCGGCAGGCTTTCCTCCAGGCAGCTCCCAGTGCAGGCTGAGAGAAGTCACAGGACCCCCCTCGAGTACGTCCGTGAGCCCCCGCCGCTGGTCCCATCCAACCCTGAAACAATGAGGGTGGTGATTGCCTTCGTGAGCGAGACAGCTCTCCACAACTGAGACACGGCTTTCCTGACCCGTAGCTCAGCGTCTCTCCGTGAATGCCCTTGATAGCACTCAGAACTACTGGGGGCTGCTCGGGACGCGATTTTCAGGAGGAGAGAAGCAGCCTTAAATAACAGCGTTCTCCTTGTCAGTCTCAGACCATCTGAGTGCATCCCAGAGAGGGTCTCAGTGCTATTTTGTCTTTCTTCCTCTTCCTTCAAAGAGAGAGAGACAAGAGAGCAGGCCTCAGGCCCACGACTTGTAGCAGGCAACAGGATCTGTCTAGAATATGATAATACTGTTTTTGTGTTTCTTGTGTTTATTTTCAATGTTAGTTTCTTTTTGCAACACAAAACACTGGTCTTCTCTTTATAATAGTGAAGTCTTTTTGAGTAGACTGAAGTTTATGGAAATGGCTGAAATAGGGAAGATGGTATGCAGATTCCCGAAGCCTGGGAGATGAGGCTTTCACTCATGTGTTTCCACACCGTTGCCTCTATGCTGTACTGGGTTTGATTGGCATCGAATTTTGTGGCTGAGAAAAGTGAAGTTCAGAGAGGGGAAGTGCCTTGCCCAAGGTCACACAGCCAGAAGAAGGTGGCAGATCCAGCACGGGCACCCAAGGGTGTCTGATCAGAGCTTGTACTCTGGATGCTCCACTCCCAGGACACGGCTGCCCGGCTCAGGCCAGAGCGTGACATCCTGTCCTTCTCTGCCAGGGAGACGGTGGAACAGATGGTATCCAGGAAACCAGCAGGCTTCCATGCACCCATGGCCAGAGACGGGCCCCTGCTGGGCCTGGACAAGGCCGAGGCAGCTCCTCCAGGCTCTGGTAGGCCACCCCACTCGCAGGGCACCAAGCCCTCAGCGTCCCACCAGAGCAGTCTGACCAGCCTAGAGGGAAGCGGCATCTCTGAGCGCCTTCCACACAAGTCTCTACGCCAAGCTGGCGGCCCACATCTGGAGGTAAGTGTCCACACAGGGGAATGGGCTCATAACCTCAGGAAGCTTTCTGCCTCTGGGCCTTTGCTCACGCCATGCCTCCTCAGAATGCCTGCTCCTGTCACTGCCAGTCACAGTCCTGCCCAGCATACAGGGCTGATGTCCAGTGCTTCCTCTTTGTCTTAGCTTCCCCCCCCCCGTCCCTCTGCCAGCGGCTCTTGTTCCTCCTCTGAGAGAGCGTGCAGCCCTCTGAGCCTGCTTAGCACAGCTGGGGGGCTCACCCTTGACTCCGTGTCCTGTTTGTGCCACTAGAGCAGTGGTTTCTAGGCTGTTACAGGATCACAGATCACTGGGGGAATGTGACTATGGACTATGACTTATTCCCATAGAGGAACACATATATAAGCAAGGACACACACGCACCTGTAGTCCTAATGAGCCTATGGTAAGCAATCTGCACTAGACCATGAGCTCATGAGAGCTGGCACCTGGGTGATTCTCTTCGTGTCCTTCGTGCCCTGGCTCCCACTCCTCATGGAAGGGGGACTTGCTTAGGGTCCTCTGCGAGTACAGAGTCTCCGCTATTGGCCTGGTGAGACTTCACACCCGCTGGGTGCTGAGGGCCTGAGCTGGGATGTTGGGAGCTGGGCCAGCCTCCCCAGTCCAGTTTGTTAGCTTCTGGAATTGAGGCCCAGGCCAAGGTTTGGGAAGGTCTTCCTAGTCTGCCTCGGGCACATTCCTCAAACTTAAAGGGACACTGCTTCTTACAGGAGTCCTGGATGGCATCACCTGAGACAGACAGTGGCTTTGTGGGCTCAGAAACCAGCAGAGTGTCGCCCCTCACCCAGACCCCAGAGCATCGGCTCTCGCACATCAGGTATACCCCGGGTCCCCCACCATTGTCCCAATAGTGCCACACACCTCGGATAGCCTGGGAACCGCAGTGGCCTGTGAGCCTAGAACAGGCAGATGGGCTGGGTATTCTCAGAGACCTCACCATCCCCTCAGCCATGGTTCCTTCCCCCATCTTATTGATGGAGGGGAACTGAGGCTCAGAGAAGGGAAGTGACTTGCCCAGCATCACTCAGCCAATTAGCAACAGACCAGAAAATAAATATTTGTGGAGCAAATAACCAAGTGAACAGTGAGTAAATAAGAACTGGAGGGCTGTGCGAGGTGAGCAGAAGACAAGGACCAAAGGCCGTCGGGGTGGCTGCTTGGGGAAGGGGTGGCTGGAAGCCCAAGGGAAAAGAGAGGGTGGAGGGGACTTAGGTGAAGGGTGAGGGACGGAGCTGCCGTGAAGACTGACGGCCTTCGAGGCCAAGTGCAGGCCCCTCAGCAGCCTCACATGGCAACCCAGGGCTGCATGGGAAGAACGGGTTAGAAATTCTGTTTCCTTGTGGATTTTCCAAGAGCACAGTGGAGCTTTATAATTTGCCTGTGTTGGTGGACAGGTGTGAAACTGTAGTTTATAAGGAAATGCATGTGTAACAGGGGGTGCCTCCTCAGAAAGACTCCTATCCAGGGTGCACAGTCCTAAAGGCCTGGTCACTGGTTCAGGGTGTGGAGGGACTCAGAGGCTGTGGCCTCAGTCTGTGTGACCTCACAGTGTCCTCCCTCTGTGACCCACCAGAACCCCAGGGACATTAGCCCAGCCCTTCACTGCTTCCTTGCCCCGGGACGCAGCCTCCCACCCCCGGGCCAGGGGTCTTCCGACCCCCAGAAGAGCCACTGAGCCAAGAACACCCAGGAGCCGAGCCCAGAGGCACCCCTCCACACGGGACAGCCCTCTCCGGCAGAGGGCACCCAGCTTCTGCCTGGAGTCGGGGATGGCAGCCGACATGGGTGAGTGGGTGCACCTGGGTTGGCCAGGATCTGGGGGTGCCCGGGTTGCCTAGATTAGAAAATCAAACCAACCAAAAAACTAGTGTCACCCTTCAGGATACAAAATATCATACGGTTCACTGTAGTAACATTTGAAATTAGCTGGGGCAGGCAAAAGGGAGCAAAAGAAAAAAAATGTGCTGCAAACTGTCTCTGTGGCCGTCTTGGAGCAGAGCCTGTGAGACGCCTTCTGTGCCGGGGTGTGTGTGTGTGTGTGTGTGTTGACTTACATACACTTAAAATGGAGATAGGGTACATTAACGTTTGATAACCTTTTTTTCACTACACATTGTATCATGAACACATTCCATGTCTATAAAAACTATCTGTAACTTATCTTTTTACTTTTAAAAATGCATGTGAGCTTTATATTGAGATAAAACATACAGGAAAGATTATAAGTTGATGAATCTTCTCAAAGTGAACATAGATGCTGAAACACAACAGGCTCAGAGCCCCAGAGTCCCCTCGAGCCCCTTCTGTTGCCCCGGCCACCCCAAAGGTAACCGCGGCTCTGACTTCTAACCCCTCAGATTAGCTTTGCCTCTTTTTAAGGTTCGTCACTTACATTTTTTTAAATTAAACTTTAATTGGAAGTTTTATTAATTATTGGTAGGTTCATAGGCAGTTGTAAGAAATAATACACTGAGATCCCATGTGCCGTTCACGCAGCGTCCCCATGATAATTATGTGAAATCATGGTGCGGTGCCAACCAGACCCTGTCGGGACCCAGTCAGGGTCCTTCCACAGCACAGGACCCTCACGTAGCCCCACTAGAGATACACCCCCTTCCCTCCTGCCTCCACCCTCTCCTCAGCTCCTGGAAGCCGCTACTCTTCTCCATCTCTATAATTTTGTCATTTCTAGAAGGTTATTTGTATAAATGGAATCATATAATTTATAACCTTTTGGGATTGGCTTTTTCACTCAGCCTAATTCTCTGGAGATTTATCTAGATTATTCCATGTGTTTGTGGTTTGTTTCTTTACCTATTGCTCAGTAGTATTCCGAGGGCTGTTTGTTTGTTCCTTTGTTTGTTTAGGTTTTATTTATTTTTAGAGAGAAGGGAAGGGAGGGAGAAAGAGAAGGAGAAAAACATCAATGTGTGGTTGCCTCTTGCACACCCTCTGCTGGGGACCTGGCCCTCAACCCAGGCATGTGCCATGACTGGGAATTGAACCGGCAACCCCTTGGTTCACAGGCCAGCACTCAGTCCACTGAGGTACACCAGCCAGGGCGGGCTCATTGTTTTTAATGCACAGGCCAGATTAGTGGTCTTAACCTCTGGTTGCCCATCCCTTTGGGAGGCTGAAGTCATGAATGCTGTCCTCCAAAACATGCTCTCAGGCAAAGGTGGGACTGTAATTTCGGAGAGAGGTGGAGACTCCGAAGCCAATTCCAGGACAATATGGGGAGACGCATGACAGTCTGGGGGCTCACATGAGGCACAGTGAGCTCTTTGCAAGGGGAGGGTCCTGGAGACTTGGATCCAAAGCCAAGAGAGTGGACTGTGAGGGGCATTCGAATTAAAAACAGCTCAGCAGGCCTAGCACAGCACCCCAAACTCCCAGCAAAAACCACATCTTCTGGTTTTGAGGTTAGTGGGTCATTACCTCATCAAGAGCTTCTTCTGTGACCTCTTCACCCCTATCCCCCACAATCTTTCACCCTTACAAGTTCACACATTGAGGGTCTTCTGCACATCAACTCACTTTGGTCTCATTCTGCCTCCCTAGCTGTCCCTGGCTCACAGTTGGAGGGGCGAAAGCGGATTTCTGAACAACTCCACCCCAGCACGAGAGTCAGCCCACCCTCCACCCCGGCCTCTGCAGCTGCTGCTCAGCCCCATGGACTGACAGAGACCACCTCGGCCCTCCTCACCAGGACAGCGCGAGAGTAAGTCAGATGCTTGGTCGTCATAGAGATGAGAGAGTGAGGCTCAAGGGAGGCAGGGGCTTGCTCAGCCTTCACAGACAGTGGTGGCTATGCTGGGGCCCTGCAGATGCAGGCGTCCCGCCTTTCCATCTGTTCCTGTGGGACCTCATGGATCCAGACTTGGAGGGCACATCTCCAGCCAGTGGGAAATGACCTAGAGGTTCACCTTTCTGGTGCTGAAACCCCTCTTCCTGGCCCCAACGTTTCCCTTCCCAGGCGGGAAGGGGAACTTGCCAGGCATACGTTTTCTGCAGTTGTGCATTCTTGTATGAACTGAGAAGAGATTGCTTTTCAGTTTTCATCTTTTCAGTCCAGCACAATTTCTCTACTAAGGAAGTTGTCCCTTGCGTGGGTGAACAGAAACGGGAAAATAGGTTGACCAACCCTCTTACCTCTCCTCTAAGTTGCTTTTGGCCAAGGACCAATCACATGCCTTTGTGGGGCCGGGGTGTCTGTTTCAGAATCCCAGGGTGCACTGGGGAGACTGCTCTGCAGTAACCACCCGAAGCCTCTGCGGCTCTATGGTCATGGGGTCATCTGGCATGTGGTCTCCGTGTAAAGTCGGGTCTAGCTGCTGCTGTTCGGCTTCCAGGTCCAAGTTTAACAAGTGTACTCTGCAGTCTCCCTGACATCAGCCTAGGAGTTAGAGGCTTACTTGCCTATGATATGCCAGGCCTTGGGAATACCACAGTGGACAAGACACTGTCCTCAGCCTATAAGGCTCACCCTCTTGTGGGACGGACGAAGAAACGGGTGGCCACACCCTAAGTGTGATAAATACAGTGATGGAGAGGCTCAAGGGGCTGTTGAAACACAGAGAAGGGACATTCAGCTCAATCAGAGGCTTCAGGGAGGGCTTCCTGGGGGAAGTGGTGTCTCAGCTGAGGCCAGAGGAAGGTGCATGAAAGAGTAGCAGAGGGAACAGCATGTGCAAAGCACTTGAGGTGAGAGGTACCATCATCACCTTGGAGGAGTCAAACGTTCCTTCTGGCCAGATTCTTGAGCCCAAGGTGATGGGTGTTGAGCTGTAAAGGCAGAGAGAGTTTGATGGGGGGACCTGGGGGAGACCTGGGAGGGCTTCAATGTCGTGGTTAGAGGTTTCGGTGGTGGCCAGGCTCACAGGGATTCACTGAATACACATGAGTGCATAAAGACTCATCTGAGCCCTGGCCGGTGTGGCTCCATTCACCAGCCATTTCCGTAGCCAGCTGGGTGTCGTTGTCCTGTAAACCGAAAGGTTGCATGTTCGGTCCCTGGTCAGGATGCGAACAAGTACAAGAGGCAGCCAGTCAGTGTTTCTTTGTGGCACTGATGTTTCTGTCCCTCTCTGTCTCCTTCCCTCCCCTTTTCTCTAAAATCAATAAGCATGTCTTGAGGTGGGGATAAAAAAATGACTCACCTGAGACAGTAAGGGGGATTTTAAGGAGAGGAGTGTGGGGTCAGGCTTGCGTTTTAGAAAGAGTTCTGGCTGTCCCGAGGATGAGAGTAGAGGCCGGGAGAGCGCTGAGAAGGTCGCCGGGCCAGGAGAGAGGCGAGGGGCCGTGTCAGGGGAGGGGGTGTGTCTGGGAAGACATGTTTAGGCATTGGGCCCACAGGGCTTGGTGGTGGGTTAACTTCAGGGGTGTTCAGGGAAGGAGAAGGGTCTAGAATGACTGACTGGGGGCTGGCCATACAGTTGGAGGCTGACACAGAGGTGGGAGCCCAGCAGGGGGAGTAAGTTCGCAGGGAAAGATGAATTTTAAGTGCCAGCTCAGTCCCTAAAGAATTAAGTCAGGAAAATTCAGATCCTGATTTTAAAAACAGAAGCCAGAGACGGTGACACCCACACGGGCGTTCCAAGTCCCAGGCCCTCATTCGGTGGCCTTTGGCCTGGGTCAGGAAGCCAGAGCTGCCCCGGGCCCTGCCTTCCAGGGGTTAACTGGTGACAGAGCTCTGGCTCTCTCACTGCCCTCAGGGTTTGCCTTGGAAACCCCAACAAGCGTCTCCTTGGGGATTGCCAGGGGAACCGACTGCCCTTGGACACACATCGCACTGGGGCACAGCTAGAGGGAGGCCTCCTAGTCCCTCTTGCGGACTCATCCGAGAGCTGATGATTGCTGGAGGTGATGCCAGGGGACACCCACTGACAAGTCCAGGGGTCACCAGGCAAGAGCTAACCCTGAGGGGAGCCCCCGATCCGGAAACTGGCCCCAAACAGCAGATGGAGAGCCCGCGTCAGCCCAGAGAACAGCTGTGCCCAAGCGGACTCTCTGTTGGAGCTGGTGGGGGGGTGGGGGCGGCTGTCCGGGTGGGATTAGCTGCCACAGTGCCAGTGACACCTCCAAAATGAGACTAGAGATTCAGGGACTGGTTGGAGAGAAATGCAGATGGCATTCACTCCCTAGATGCTAGTAGCTCCTTGAGATAATGTCCAATAAGAGGTTGCGCTGTGTTTGGGGTTCACAGGGATTCCGACAGCCCCTTACTCTGCTTCCTCCTGGAGCCTGTAGTCCTGTTCGGTCATGTTCCCAGAGCATCTGGGAGGTGTAGGGGTCTCCAGGGTTATGTGTTGGGAAGGCCTGCTCCTTGCCTGCCAGTGGCTCACTGTCTGGCTGGGGGTGGGTGGGGGGCAGATACGTAAGCATCTCCTGGCAGGAGCAGAGAGAGGGGCTTGAACAACAGGAAGCATCTGGGGGAACCCAGCAGGGAAGGGTGGGAAAGGGTCAGGCCTGAAAGGATAGTTAGGATTTCTATAGACAGAGGTAGAAGGAGGGCAGCCCAGGGGCCAAAGAAGGTCAGAATTCGGATTTTAAAGGGAAACTTTAGGCAACACCCTCTGTATTCTGCACCCTTGTCTCTGTCTTGAGAATTGGTCACTCGTGGCTCAGAAAAGCAATTCAGAGGCCCGGCATGGTAGGACAGATGAGCCTCAAAGAAAGTTATGCTTTGTTCACTGAAAGCGCAGGGATGTGAACTCAGAGAGGTTCGAGATGCAAGAACTGCGGACATGTAGGAAGGGTCCAGAATGAAGTAACAGTGGAGTTGGACCACATGCCTCCCAGCAGGGGACGAAGGCTGCCCCATGGGGCAGGACTCTGGGGGTGGCTGCAGCTCCGTTCATGTGCGTCTGCTGTCTGTTGCTGTCCCCAGCCAGGCCATCTGCGAGCTGCAACAGGAGGTGTCCCGGCTCCAGCTCCGGCTGGAGGACAGCCTGCACCAGCCACCCCAGGACAGCCCCACACAGCCAGCATCCACATATGACCGCCCTGCCCGGGCCCGGGACTGGCCAGCAGATTCCCCGGCCGCCTGGGGCTCTCACTATGGCAGGTAGGTAACCCCCAAACTCCCACCCTTGTGCCCTGGGGGCAGCCACAGAAGGCAGACATGGATGGCCTCTGGCTCCTTCCAGATATGTGGACACAGGCACAGCCACACCACTCCCTCCCTCACTCATTCATTTAATCATTCATTCACTCTTACATTTTTTTTACTGTGTTATATTTGGGGCATAAAAATAGCATAAACGTGTTAATAATAAAGTCTGCTACAACGAATACCCCAGACCTCACCACCCACCTGAAGAGCCACAGTGTCTTCAGGACTCTCACCCTCTCACCCACTCGCTCAGCAGATACTCCTCCAGGATGGTAACGAGATCAGCGAACTAGGGATGGATCTCTGGGAGGGCTCTAAGTTAAGGGTTTTGGGGACATTGTCTCACTAATCCTTCCAACAACGCTCTAAAGTAATTGCTCTTACTATCCCCACTTGACAGATGAGCAAACTGAGGATCAGAGAGGCCCAGAGCCATTTCCTGTGATTCTGACCCCAGGGTCTTTAGTTTGGACTTCCCTGCTCTCCTCCTTCCATTATAAGTATTTCTCTGGGCTGGCCCCTCACCAATCATCTTTAAAAGCTGCATAACACCTGCCCTGGCCAGATAGCTCAGTTGGCTGGAACGTTGTCCTGAACACTGAAAGGTTGGGGGTTTGATTCCCAGTCAGGGCACATGCCTAGGTTGCATGTTCCGTCCACAGTTAGGGCATGACTGAGGTCGCAGGTTTGATTCCTGGTCAAGGCCCATATGGGAGGCAAGCAATTAATGTTTTTCTCTCACATCTGATGTTTCTAGAGAGAAACACTCTCTCAAATCAGTAAACATATTTATTCATTTTTAAAGACTTTATTTATTTTTAGAGAGAGGGAAAGGAGGGAGAAAGAGAGGGAAAGAAACATCAATGTGTGGTTGCCTCTCACGTGGCCCCCAATGGGGACCTGGCCTGCAACCCAGGCATGTGCCCTGACTGGGAATCGAACTGGTGACCCTTTGGTTCACAGCCTGTGCGCTCAATCCACTGACCACACCAGCCAGGGCTCAAATCAGTAAACGTATTTAAAAAACATTAAGGCTGCCTAAAACTCACCCAGTGACATCAGCTCTCACTCTTTTACTAGTAAATCCACAGAGAGATTGTCCAGTGAGCCTGGAGGTGCCGAGCAAGCTGTCCGCACAGGAAGGCGGAGAGCCAGGTCCTCCTCGGTGCCTCGGGAGGTGCCCCGACTGTCCTGGAGTAAGTGATCATCTGCCGAAACTGATTTCTGGAGGCTGCAGTCTGGGCATGGTGGTTCAGTGGGGAGGGACCGCAGCAACAGGCTTAGAAAATACTTGAAGAAGGCTTTTGTGCATCTGTTTGAGGCGACTGGCGCTCTGAAGCATGATACACGTCTAGTGATAGTTCTTGCGACTGTAAGATACACCCAGGGTCCGGCAGAAGTTAGGCCTGCGTGAGTGTGGTTGGCAGGGTAAAATATGGGGGTAATAATTCATAGTTTTAATTCGAACGCTTCACCTAAAATGTCATGTGGTGTGCTTGAGTGTGATATTGTTATGCTACAGAATTACACGCTCATGATTTTGTAATAAAAAAAGAGGTGTTATTTGTGCTGGACCTGGCAGATCACCTCACTAAATCTTCACTGCAAGACGGGCCATAGTATCCACGTTCTGCAAATGTAAGGAGACCCAAGCCCAGAAGTGCAGGGGACTTGCCTAGAGTAACACAGCTCTGGAATCGGTGGCCAGGTGGTTCACCCGTCCTGTGCAGTTAGAGGGACAGTTAACAGTGTAGGAAAGATAGTGCCTGCCTCCCGGGATTGCCGGGGGGGTGCATAGCACGGTGCCGGCAAGGTGTCTAAACCTGTGCTGAGCACGAAGGCGGGAGTCCGGGTGTGTTGGCTGTCTCCACAAAGGGGTGGTCTGGGATTAGATACACACACTCCCAGAGCTGAATGACCCGTCTGCCTGCCTGCTCTGATGCCCTTCTCTTTCCACCCCAGGTCCCGAATCTGAGCCAACCTCCCCGCCGCTGTCCTCTGAGAAGGGCAGGACCACCAGGGACGGCCCACAGGCAACTCGGGACAAAATGAGAGGAATGCGCAGTACCAGTCGGCCAGACAGGGTCACCTTCCGCGGCCAATACACAGGTGGGCCAGAGGGAGGGCTGGTGGGGGGGGTTGCTGTCCTCGGGGTGGTCTTCTCTATTAGGAGAAGCCTTTGCTATTTAGCCACTCAAATAGTATCATTTCTCTGAGTTCTGTGATGTAGAAAACTTCAGGGTGCATGGCCTCTGTGAATGTCTGTGCTTTTGTTCATTCAGCAAATGATTTCTGATACCTTCCCTTTGCCAGGGTCCGTGCTTGGTTCAGCGCATTCAGCTGGTCTATCATAACGAAGTTTAGGAGGCGGCTGCTGTTTGCTGGACCTGGGCTACAGAACAAACACAGAATCATTTACTCCTGCCCGACCTTCAAGTCTGATTCCCCAGGGGGCCCCTCTGTCTTAGGAACCAGGCACCCAGCCCATAGTAAAGCTTGAGGTGACGCTTTGTAGGATTTTAAAGTGCTTAACATTTAAACAAACATGGAGAGGGCTCCTACTTTCCTGAATCTGACTATCTAGAGAAGACATAACAAATAAGCATTAACAGTAAATGTGTAAATTATCATAGTAAGTGAATTACAGACACGGCTCTCACCCAACCCTCCCTGGGAGGGACAGTGGTCAGCTTTAGATCCGTATGGCTGAGCCCTAGGGACAAGGCAGGAACCAGGAACCACTTGCCCTGCCCCAGTGGGGCAGATGGAGGCCAAGGAGTCAGAAGTGAGAGCAACAGTGAGTCCAGGGGACCCCAGAGCAACACACAGAGTATAAAGTGGGAATCCCGTAATGGCAGAGGGGAGAAAAATGATCAGTCATCAGGCAACATGCAGATCTTATGTAAGATTCAGGGATGCACCGGGCAGGGGTTGGGATGAGGAGCTGAGAGTCTGACCAACTTTCTGATAACACTGAGCGGTCTCTATCTGCCAGGCGCTCGGCAGCCTACCCCACAGATCCAGCCCTGGGTGGTTCTCACAGCAACCATTCGGAAGCTGTTGTGACTGCGGGTGGACCTGGAATTAGATGCACCCACTCCCTGAGCTGCAGGGCCCCTTGCACAAGCCATTCCCATCCCAACCAGCCAGTCGCGTCTGGGGAGAGTGGCAGCACTCTTTGTCACTGGTTATCATGTCTTCCTCGCTTGCTTTCAAATCCGAACAGCCTGGGTGTGTTGATTGCTTCTGTAGGTCGAGAACTGAGCAGGTCATACCTCAGTAGGACCTGAAATGAAACGGGAGTCTGAGATAGCTCACCATAAACAGAAAGATCAGTGTATCTGTATGTACATGTGTATATGTACATACACACCTATATTCATAGATGTGTATTTATGCACATATACCATGTGTGTGACTGCACACTAGAAAGGAAAGAGCGCCTATTCAAACCATTTGGAGCGAGAGGAGAGGGGTCGTGATACGAAGTCCCCCTCAATTCTGCAGCATGTAGGGAGCTGACATTGAAATTTCTGTGTTCATCCGCAGGCCAGGAATACCATGTCCTGACCCCCAAGATTGTCACAAGAGGCAGTAGCACAGTCTCCTGTCCCAACTGCCAGCCTGTTAGGACCCAGGACACAGGTAAGGGATGGAAGTGGCCAGAGCAGCGAGGCTGCAGCTGCTTCTCTCCAGGGAGGGGACAGTCAGGCCAGACATGGGCCTGCCCTGGGCTTGGAGGCAGGTCAAAGGCACAGACAAGGGAACCAGATTTTTCTGGGATTCTCAGGCCTCCCAGGTGTCCTGTCCTCACGCGTGATGCCCCAGGTGCTGCTGCCTAAAGCCACCCTCCTTGACCTTGACATGGAGAAGCCATGGACATGATTTAAGAAGTTCTTGAAGGGTCCTGCTGGGAGGGTGCCAGGCAGCAGAGGGGCTGGCAGCAATGACTGCATCTTCTCTCACCTGCACCCTCCCTCCGCTCCCCATCCTTCCTCCCAAACCCAGTGGGGAGGAGCAGTGGGGAGAGCAGTGGCCTGAGAATGTGGACGGCTGTTTCTGGTCCTGGTTCTGCCACCGACTTGCTGTGTGACCTTCAGCAAGTTCCTTAACTTGTCTGAGTCTCAGGTTCTACATCCGTAATGAAAGGGTTGGAGATGGGCTCCAGGGCCCTTTCAAGCAATGATGATGATGCTGATGAAGCTGTCATTTAGTAAGCCCCTACTGTAGATAGGGCATCATGCTCAGGGTTTGAACAAACACTAATCCTCACACTTCTAGGAAGTAGATTTTGCCGCTTTTATTCTTACTCCCATTGTATGAGTGAGGAAGCTATGCTTGAAGAGGTCACATAACTCACCCAAGGACATAGAGCTTACAAATGGTGGAGCCAGAGTTTGAGCCCAGGTCTTTATGACTCCAGAGCCCTGGCACTTCACTATGTCCCTCTGCCTTTGCCAGAGTTCTAATAGTCTTCCCATCTTTCGTTCATTTGTTCATTCATTCCCATACCTTCCTGTACTGGGCCCTGAGCCCTTTCCCCAAGAAACTCAGCTAAGCAGACAGCAACCCACTGGAGCCATCCGAGCCAGGACAGGGCGGCACAGGATGGGCTGGGGGAGCACAGGATGGGTGGGGAGCAGGTACCTCAGCCTGGTGTGTGGGCGGGCCTCCCAGAGGGCATGATGGCTGAGCTGAGGCCTGAAGGATGAGTGGACTGGCTCTGGAACTCACTCAGAGGGTTCGCATGGGAGAGAACAAGGCCGCCTACTCTCCTTCTGCTAACTGGGCACTTTTAGGCCTCCCCTGACCCCTCTGGTGC
Organism: Tonatia bakeri; assembly: GCA_004024845.1. Lineage (NCBI taxonomy): Eukaryota > Metazoa > Chordata > Mammalia > Chiroptera > Phyllostomidae > Tonatia > Tonatia bakeri. The sequence continues at coordinate 70,315 of PVIA01001523.1, forward strand.
CCAGGATCGTTGTGAGCCGCTCCCACATGGAGAATGGGTCTATCTAGCTGGACTCTGCATGAGACAGAGGAGCACCGGGACCTTGGCAACCTCTTGGAGCCTCAGCTTTCCCACCAGTAAAGTGGGGGAGTGATGGTAGTAGCTAGCTGGTGGCTTGTGGGATTTGATAAAATAATGCCTGAAGGGCCTGGCTCATAAAATATGGACTCTCACTGTCACATTTGCCATCGGTATTGTTGTCACCCAGAGGGAGGTAATTTGCCTTCTCTGCATGGTTCCTGAGGGAAGCTCAGTGCATCAGGAGGTGTGCTCGGGACATTCCCGGCCTGATGATTCAGACATAATCCTCTCCTGACATCTCTCTCGTCTTCCAGGTGCTATTACCAGGGACCCACGGGGACCACCTCCCACTGATGCCCTGCGATGCCCCCTGTGTGGTGGACTTGGGTCTGCCACCGAGGGGGAAGGCCCAGACGTAGCCACCTCTGGTAGGGCAGATGCTCAGTCTTCCCTCGGCTCTTCTCGATGGCGGTTGGGGCCTGGGTTGGGTTAGCAGGGCGGCTGCTCCTACCAGCCAGGGCTGGAGCACACTGGGCAGAGGGTTTGTGCCCCAGATCCGGGCACTCCCAGCCTAGCCAGCCCAGAGTCCGGCTCTAACAGGGCAGGGCCTGGGCGGACCCTCTCCTTTCCTCCTGATCTTCCCGAGTGGTCAGGCTGTCTCTCTGGTGTCCTTCCGTGACAGGGGCAGAAAAGTCCACCACAAGGAGGAGTGCACCTTCAACTTCCAACCCCAAGCCGAGGAGCAGACGGGCGGGCTCACCGCCCCAGCCACCCCCTGGACTGTGGTATCTGGCTGCAGCGCCTTCTGTACCAGCCCCTCCTGCTTTTGCCTACGTCTCCTCGGTTCCCATCATGCCTTACCCACCAGCCACTGTGTAAGAACCTTCCGTTCCGACGCTCCCAGCCTCTCCGTGTGAAGTGCTTCGTAGTTGGCATTCAGGCCTGTCTCAGGCAGCTGAGAACCTGGGCATCGTGTGCCCCCTTGTCTTCCCCCTCGTGTGTCATGTGCAGAGCGAGGCCGACCCCTGTGAAGTCACACAGCAGACCCCGAGTGCACTGTGCATGCCACACTGCGTGCTCAGGCCTCCGGCAGAGGTGGTGGGGACACCTGTCTGTGCTCCAACTCATTGGGCAGGGAAGGTTTCACCTGGAATTTGCTGGCCTGGGATAAACTCCAAGTGCCCATAGTTAACACGGGGCCTCTATTTCTGCGGCCATTCCGTACCCTAGCAAGCTCAGACATGCGAACAGAACTAACCAGGTTCCTGTCCCCAGGCTTGGATGGGCCATGAGCGAGGAGAGAGGCCCTGGGCTTTGGTGCCCCCACAGACCTGGCCAGCGATAGTAGCCATGCAATCTTGGGAAAGCTACTTTGTTACTCTGTGAAAGGGATTGTGGTGAGGGTTAAGTGAACTAATGGATGGACAGTCCATACCACACACAGGGTGGCCAGCAGCCGCCATGCTTCTAATGCTGCTGGAACCTGGGCCAATGATGCCCTAAGATTTCTCCCGCTGCAAGACTGGGTGTCCTCAGAAGCTGCAGCCTGAGCACCCTTTGAAAGCTGCCTGGTCCTGTGCTGCCATCTAGTGGTCCGCTGCCTTATAGTCCCTGCACCAGAGGCTTTCTTGCCCGGAGGGTCGGTCAGGTTTTTGTTTTTGCAGCTTCTGCCCTGGGGAAGTTTTGGGTAACTCTCAGCCAACCTGGTCATCGAATTATCAGAAAGTAGGGGTATGTGGGAACCCAGTGATTACATCAGATAGTTCCCCAAAGGGCAGAATTGGTTATTGTTGTTAGGTTCAGGTGATCTGTATCAGCATCGACTAGGTGCTAATTAGCTCTGAACATGAATTCAGCACTGACCCTTCCCGGTTCTCTGACCCTGGGCCTCTGTCGCTGACACTTACAGAACACTTAACGTGGCCAGGCAGCTGACATAGGTTTTCACTTGAATTTTCCTGTTGGGTCTACTCTGGGACGTGGTCTTAGGTGAGGAAATGGAGCCCTTAGAAGGTGAAGCAGCCCCGGCAGGGGTTTCACCGAGATCTGGGGATGCCTGCTGCATCACCTCACTTCTCTGAGCTTCACGTTGCTCACTGGGGACATCAGCATAATAGAACTGACCCAATAAAGGAGATAGTGCTGTAAAGCATCTCTCTCAGAGCCTGGCCCGTGGGTTCCGAGGATGAGGATCCCGGCTCTGGGCTAGGCTCTCTGTGTTACTGTCTGGGGAACTGCCAGGCAGTTTCCAAAGGGCCTGCATCATTTTACAGCAGAGTATGTGCGTTCCAATCCCTGCACATCCTCGCCAACACTCATTCCCGCCTTTGTGACTTTAGCCATCCCCACGGTTGTGAAATACATGAAGCGGTGTCTCGTGTGGTTTTGATTTGCATCTCCCTGAGGGCTAATGGTGCCGAGCATCTTCGAAGGTGCTTGTTGGCCATCTGTATATCTTTGGCGAGATGTCTATTTCGTTTCTCCAGCATTCTCCACTGGCGATGGGGCTCCCCTATGTTACCTCTCTGAAGAACAGTGGGGTTTGCTGAAGAGCTTGGGGTGATCCTGGTATCCCCCACACCTGGCTCTCAGACTCGAAGCTCCAAGGAGACTGGGTCGGTGGTGTTCATTTACCACTGTCGCCCCAGGGCCTAGTTGTGGAGCACTTGGTCAAGAAGTATTTGTGAAATGAATGGGTAGATTGAACCAACCACTTTTGAGCACCTGTTCTGGGTCAGGCACTCCATTTATCTTCCTTCACCCTTCTAAGACATTCCTCCAAGTAGGTGTTCATTGTTCTCATAGAGGTGAAGTAGCTGAGACCCAGAGAACAGGGGCCAGAGGCCTCACTGGGGCTCAGAACAGTGTCGGTTACAAGCCTTGTGCTCCTCGGCTGCACCCAGTCCTCTCCGTGGTTAACAAGGCACTTCCCTGTCTCCTCAGGTTCTATGCGCCTCCAGGAGGACCTACCTCAGCCCCCTCAGCCCGACTAGCTGCTGAGTGGCCCCCCGCAGCCTCCTCTCGGCCAGCCGGAGGACACCGGCACTCCATCCCGCTGGATCTGGAGGACCTGGAGGAGCTCAACAAGGCCCTGAGCCGAGCCGTCCAGGCAGCCGAGCGCGTCCGCTCCACCGCCAAGCACATGAGCCGCTCCCTGTCGGCCGACCTGCGCCAGGCCCATAGCCTGCGGGGCTCCTGCCTCTTCTGATGGCACTCGGGGCTCAGAGACAGACGGCGGACAGGTGGGCAGGCAGCCAGCCTGTTGCTGTCTCCCCTGCAGACCCCTCACAAGGAGTTCTCCCTCCAGCACAGGCCCTGCCTGCTCCGTCTCAGTGTTTTCAAATGGAAGGGCCCTGGTCATCAAGAGAAGTAACTTCCCAGGGCACTGGCCCCAGGAGCAAGTGCTGGGACCAAGGCCACCTTCTGTCCAGATGCAGTTTCTGAAAGTCTCCTGCACTTGACCGCCTCCAGCTAATAATATGTGTTTTATATGTGGAAGGACAGATAGTTTTTAAGTGAGGAGTTTTCTTGGGCGTGGATCCTCCTTAGGATGCCTATAAGAAGGTTTGGGGCTAGGGTCTCTGGCACAAACCTGTCCACCTGTCTGTGACCCACACTTGGGAGTAGGCATCTCTGGAAAGATGTGGCTGCGGACCTTTCCCCTGGTGGCTGATGGTGGGACACTTTGGGTCCATTGGGACATCTTAGGGTGCCGGCCCCCAGGATGACTCACTCCCAGCTTCCCTGTTGTTGGGTCTGCCTTTCCCATGGGCCTGCTGGGATGGAGACACCCCAGGAAGCTGTCCACCAAGGCCCCTCTCAGTACCTCATCTCCAGATCCCTGCCCCCTCCCGGGGTTCCCTGTGGCCCAGGGCCCGGCCATCTCCTGCTCCCCAACCCCGTAGCAGCACGTACCTCAGCTTTTCTGGAATGTGTGTGCACCAGTGATATTTGTATATTTGAGGCATTTAAAAATTCTATTTTCGTTATAAGGGCAAGTGAAGAAGACTGAATATTGATCTTTAAAAAAAAAAGAAAAAAAAAACCAAAATATTCCTAAAACTCCCTGTGTCTCTGATGTGTCTCATTGACCGGTGGTTTCTAAAGTTGGTTTGGCGGGGTGGAAGGTGGACGCAGAGCCTTACCCCGGGGACCTGTCGGTGCACGTTCCCAGACTCTTCCTGCCTCTTGGTGGCTTCTGTTTCTCAACCGTGTCCCCTCTGCCTGTCTCGGAACCATGAACCTCTCAGCCGGAGGGACCTGCACGGGGAGGCCATTTGGCCAAGCCCCTTGTTGTTGAGGCTGGAGACACAGAAACCTGGTGGCTGCAAAACACAAGACGGGACTCTCACCGGTGCTCCTTTTAGCAGTGAGCGGCAGCAGCGGCTGTTCTCTGCGGAACCCCTACCGGTCGCTGATCCTTGAGCTAAGTGCTCAGTGTGGCGGGCTCCACGGTATGCAAACCAGCCTTTCAGGTTCCCACTGTGTCCCCCACTTCACTGATGAGACTGGGGTTCCTGTGGGTCACCTGCCCAGATTCACGGTGGTCTGACTCCCAAGTTTCTAGTCATCGTTACTGATTTTTTCTTCCTAAACTTCCACAATTCCCACCAACCCCCACCTGTTCCCATGGCTTTTTTTTGCCAGTGTGCCGTTAAAGGGCACGTATGAGACTGTGGCCACTTAATTTGGAGGTTCGGACTCACAGACAATAAAACCCCAATTCAAAGGTGCATAGTCAAGCACGTTATTAAGCGAGAGCAAAGAGAAAAAGCAAGAATCGAGAGCATACATACATCACCAGATGGGAAATCACCAACACCCGAACGTGGACGCTGGGGAATCCTAGAGACAGCGTCCGGGTCCGGCTGGGAAAGCTCCGAGTGAAGCGTCCTTCCCTCAGGTGAGATTCCAAAGCCCCGCTTTGGGGCCTATGCTTAAATGTGTTTTAGACAAAACTGGCTACACACCAAGGGCTTTGTGTGACTTAGTTAACCAACAGGTCCCTCTGGGACATGGGCCAGTTCTTGAAGGAAGTTAAACATTAAAAGTACTAATCTCCCGGGGAGAAGGGCCAGGTCTCCCAGGAGACAGCACGCCTATATTGCATTCTTACCATAAAGGTCATGGCTCGGGAATAAACGGAGGATTCTCAATGTCCCTTTAACCTGTCAGCCACCCTTCCCCACCTCTCTCACCTCCCTTGCTTTGCCCCATCATCAGGGCCCATTTCTATTTCAGTTTTTCAGCTGCTCCTCAGTAGAGTTGAAAATGTGATGTCATAGAAAGTGACACTGACATGGAGAGATTCCTTGTAGGTTCTGTGTCTCTGGGTCCACACTCTTCTGGGTGCCAAGAAGCGGTCCCACGGACCTCAGGATGGATAGGGGGGAGACCAACGTGGGGGCCCAGGGCAGTGGCTTCAGCTTTGAGCAAAGGAAGCTGGAGACGGGTCCCTGGAGCCTGGCTCTTTGGAGGGTGTGAGTGTGGGAGCCTCGGCTGGGCATCAGGCTGCAGAGTAACAGGCCTGTTAACCATCTGTCACTCTAGGTGGCGTAGGCCGCTCATCGAATTTTCTGAACAACTCAGCCCTAGTGTGTCTGTACCCTGAGTGGTGCTCTTCCCCTCACATGCCCATACATTATGAAGCCCTCGGGCCTGGAAGAAGACCGGGTTTTTCCTTCTGTACTCCTGGCCTCCAGGGCTCAGTTTTCTATTTCACTGCGTGAGTCTGCCTCCAGTGTGGCCCCATCTCCAGGGCTCAGCACACATTTGCAAGAGGGCTGGTTTCTGGAGGCAAACTTGGTTCCTTGGTGTCGTATCCTCCTCACGCGTGTTGGGTGCCAAGAGGCTCCCATGAAGACACTCAACTCATGGCTGGCCCCAACATGAATGAATGACTCAACAGGACTCAACTCATGGCTGGCCTCAACATGAATGAATGAATGAGCATATATGACAATCTGCTTATTCCAAATGCAGAAGCTTTATTGATGCCACAGAGGGAAAGAACTGAGGTACAAAGGGTGGGTAGGGGGCTCAGGACAGATCCCCAAAGTCCCTGAGGTCCTAACCCAAAGCTGTGTCTTTCTCGGCCCCCTCGCTTTCCTTCTTCCTTTGCTCCTCATGTTGTTTCTCCAGCGGCTTACACAGATCCTACCAGGCAGTGGGAAAAAAAGAAAACACCACGATGGGGGAGGGTGCGGGGCTTCTGGGGGGAAGCTGGGGTCCACTCTGGACTGTGGCACCAGCCAATCATGGCGCCAGCCTGGACTCTGCCACTTCAAGCTAGGTGACCTTGGGCAAGTCATCTCCCTTGGTGAGCCTCAGTTTATTCACCTCTAGAATGGGGGTTCCAACCCTTAAGAACAGCTGGAATTTACAGAGCACTTACGACCTGCTAAGCCCTTACGTTGATCTGGATTCCTCACCACCATTTTGCAGCTGATGTGACAGGCTCCTAGTGGCCATGTGGCCTATCTGAGGTTCCCCAGCCCATAGATGAGGTGACAGGCTGTAGACCAGGGAACCGACTCCAGTGCCTATGTTCATAAGCCCTTTCCCAGGGTTCCCAAGAGCAAGGGGACAATCTGTGCCACCTGTGGTCTCAGGAGATGACCTCAGGTGGCAAGCAGATGGGAACATTTTTATTTGAATAATGATGAAAGTATGCCATGTATATCCAAAAAAGTGTAACCAGCTCATCAGCTCTGTGATTTCAAATATGGTTGCATATAACAAGATCGAGTAAAGCCTTTCACTTGACACAGGTTTAGAGGGAAGTATGAAGATTTTCTCAGGTAATTCTCAGTTAAAGCAAAAATCGGGATGGTGGAGGTCCTGGACTTGCTGCGTGCAGTTCAGATGGCCCTGGGAACCACTGCCTCCCCCCCACCCCATTATGTGGTCGAGAAGCCTGGGCTGTGGCAGGCCGTTGTGACTATTCATTCCCCGTGTGTGTCTCTTTCCCAAGCCCCACTGCCACACCTTGGCCAAGCTGTGCCCCACCTGTTAGCCTTCTTAATCCTCTCCACCTGCTCCGTGCGTCCTCCCTGATTTCCCAGAAACGTCCTGCTTGGCTCTCACCCACCCCTCCCGCCATGGGCCTCTCTGAAGCTCAGCCCGTCTGTAGTGAGGTGGACCCTTAAAAGCAGGAGCTCCTGCCTCATTGTGCAGCCCTGGCTGGCAGCTTTCCCTCTCTGGACCTCCAGGGCTGCCCAAGGCAGGAGCACCCTCACGTGAGCAGTGCCCAGTCTCCCTTGCACTCACCTTTTTTTCATCAGTGTACAGAACTTCTGACTTCTTTATGTCTCTGCACCTGAGGTCCTCATAGAACTGCTCCATTTGCTCCGGGGTCACCTCTGGCTTGTCAGCTGCAAGAGGGAATGAAGAGACTGGTGAGGATGTCAGGGTGGCGGAGGGGCCTAGTGACAGGCCAGGGACAGCTGGGTGTCTGGGGCCCCAGCACCAGCAGTGGGTGGTCCTGGGAGAAGCCTGGGTGGGAGTTTGGGTAATGCTTACCATAGAAGGACAGCCCAATTTGCTTCGGGTCTTCTGGGAAAAAAGCAAGCATGAAGGTCCTGCGGTCCTTGGGGAGCATCAGGTGGCCAAAGTGTCTTGTACCATTCTCTGGAAGAGAAGGCCGCTGGGTGAGACCATTAGGACAGCACAATGGTCCGCTCCTCACAGGTGAGGAAACCTGGTTGTGCCCAGGGCCGCACAGTCAATAGGTGAGGGCCCTGCTCCGACCATGCACTGGGTCCGACACTGAACACTTACTTACATATGTGGAATCAGAGGACCCTTGTGTTAACTGTTGCTGCCAGGGCCTCTTTACCCATTTTACAGATGAGGAAAATGAGGTTCAGAGAGGAGCCTTAGGGCTTTTTGGTGGTAGTGGTTCAATTCCGTTGGCACTTATGTGTTCCTACTATGTGCCCTCACTGCAGAGATGGTGGAGAAGTGGGTGAAGTGACTGCCTGCCTAGCAAGCAGGCTGCCACCGTTACTTCCCAGAGAACAGAGAGTGGCTGAAAGGGGGCCAGGACTCGAGCTGACCTGGGGGTGAACCCAATTCTCATGGTAAGTGGCATGACCTCAGAGAAGCTCTCTGACACCTCTGTTTCTCCACCTCCTCATCAGATCACTGCACTGTCCTTTTAGGGCTGTTCATGAGTATCAAGTGGATTGATTCACGTAAAGCACTTCAAACAGTGCCTGGCGCATAGAGAGAGCTCAGAAATGTTGGCAGTTCTTACTGATTATTTCAGTGTGCAGGCCCTGGGCCTACAGAGATATAAGAAGTGGGCCTCTCCCTTGTTCTCAGCCCAAAGACCCTGTCCCCTCCCTTAGGCCGCTCCACCCATCACCTCCCCATTCCACACGCAGCCCTTCCCCTGAAGCCTCACCGTATTTAAGCAGGGTCCCATTCTCCCGATAGACCGTCAAGGGGATGGACTCATAGGTGCAATTGTCCCCACTAATGCCAGACAGAAGAGGGGAGACAAACAGTAAGACAGTCAAGGACAAGTAGACAGTCTTAGTACTGACAGGCAAAAGTCAAGTGGCAATTAGAGTCAGACCCCCCCCCACCCATTCCATAGATGAGAAGGCCAAGGCCAGGAAGAGGGTGGGGTTTGCTCAAGGTCTCCAGGGTGGTAGAATTAGAAGCCAGAACCTGGGGCTGGGCCTAGGGCTGACAGGGCCTGTGCGGGTCTTACATGGTTGAGTATTCTCTAACCCATATTTTGTCTTCCGTGTGGTTGGGTGTCATGTAAAAGAAGGATGTCTTGAACTTGCTAGCTGACTCCTTATATTCCGAGTGACGGAAAGCTGAAGCGATGTAAAACCACTTGCCAGAGATCTGGGAAAAAGCCAAGAGCAGGTGATGGAGGCTTGGGGAAGACCTGGGCAGATCTCTCCATTTTGTACCTTGGGAGACTGAGGGCTCCGGAAAGGAGTGGGGGTGTGCAGGAGTGAGTGTACAGGAGCTCACTGCAAGAATCAGGCATCACCCCACTCCCGGCAGCCCCTCTGAGGGACTTTGCAATGAGGATTCCAAGTTTGGAGGCAGCGGAATGGAATGCCTTCGGAGGCTGACCGTGACCGCCACCCCAGGACCCAGGAGAGAAAAGGGCAGAATCAGGAAAATAGGCTGACCATCAGGCATCAGGGGAAAGGAAGCCCAGAGAGGGAGATGGCTGCCCACGGCATTCAGGGACCCAGGCACCCACCTGGTCCAGGGTGGCATTGGTGATAGGCACCGTGTAATTGGTACACGTCGGGCTCTGGGCGTCCAGCAGAGGAAGAAGGCTCAAGACTGCCAGGACCCAAGGCAGTGCCATGTCGAGACAGAGATGCACCAGAGTTCGGTGGTTCTGGTGGCTGAAGAGTGCGGTGACCTTTATAATGAGCCATGGGCCGGGCCCTGGGATCCCCTGTGACACAATCAGGAACTGCTTGGCAAATGTTGCACACAGAACATTCTGTCATGGCTGTTCAAAGCCAAGGTGGATTCCCTGGCCAGCTTGGCTCCGTTGGTTGGCCATCCTCCCACAAAACTAAAGGTTGCCGGCTGGATTCCTGGTCAGGGCACATGCCTGGGTTATGGGCCGGATCCTCACTTAGGGCAAGTAGGAGAGGCAATCAACTGATCTTCCTCTCACACACCGATGTTTCTCTCCCTCTGCCTCTTTTTTTCTGAGGGACCCAGGCATAAATCGAAAGCTGAAAGCAACCTTGAGTGATACCCAGGCTAGCGCAGTGTGTGGGGTCACTGGGGTTTGGGAGCAGCGTAGGGTGCGGGTAGGGCAAATGTAGGTTCAGCTCCAGTTGAGTGTGGTAACAAGGGTGAAAGAACAGAAGCCCAGAAGGGCCCTGACCCAGTCCTGGCGTCAGGGACATTTCCAAAACAGGGAGGCACTAGGGCAAGCCTGTTTTCAGTAACTGTATTAACCTGCCTCGTCTCCCAACATGTAAAACAGGAATTATTTCTGCATTGCCTTTACCCTCTGCTATTTAAACAGGAGCTTGCCTCTCTTTTCACCAGCACGCCCGCCTCAACCCCCATTGTGGGTCAGCCTTGCACATGGTGGGCACTCAGGCAGTACTGTGGGCCAGATCTCTGTCCTTCCACATAATTCTCACTGGAAGTATTATGGTGTGCTTATAATTTTGTATTCTCATTTGTTTTATATATTTTGAAAACATTTTTATTTTTCAGTGTAGTCGATAGTGTAATTTTAAAGCACACGTAACCTTTCATTCACTTCTTAGATTATAATTTATGCAATCCTGTCCTCTCTTTATCCCCAGAGCATTCTATTTAATTTTTTTCCAGCTTCATGGAGATATGTATGGTATACATATATATATAATTGTCCATAGCGTTGTAGATTGTGATATTGTCCTCTGATGATAGGGGTCGGGGAGTGACCAGATTGCTTTCTAAAATCACCACACCGTTCCAGAGAAAGAGAAGAATCTGTCACATGTCAGACTTTAGCGTTATTTAGAACAGGCAACAACCGGAAGTCATGCAAATGTCCATCAGCAGGAAAACAGAAAAACGAATGGTAGTGCATTCACAACACGACACATTCCTTAGCAACCAAAAGAAACGAACTACTGATACATGTAACGATATGAAGGAATCCCATAGACATTACACTGAGCAAAAAAAGCCAGACTTGGCAAAGCATAGGCTGTATATTCCGTAGAGGTTCCGAGCGAGCCTCCCCAAGATGTGCCATTCGGGAGATTACTTTGAGCTGACAGCAATCAAATCAAGGCCTAGAAGGAAGGAAGAAACTTAGACCTCCCTGTTACAGTGTGCAGCCAAGAGGGGGGCCCCCAAAAGGGATTTGGAATGGGGTCCAGAACCCAAGGTGTCCAGGAAATATTAGAAAGATGTATAAGATGTCCTCATCCCTTCCCCCCACAGGTGTGAGTTGGGGGAAGGGACACATGGAGCAGGAACATGTAGAGCTGTTTTGTACAGCCACAGCTTGCAGCTAACCTCTGGCATGGTCATTTAACATATCTATAGCCTTTGGCTGGTTGCTTAGATATGTTAAATAGCTGTGGACATGCTCTGGGCCAGGGGGATGGAAGGAACTCCCCCCTAAGATGTAACTGAGGGGGCAGGTCCCCCGAGTTACACCACCTGCTTGGGAGCTTGAAGAAGACTGGCTCCATGACATGGGGCCACCCCTGCCCAGGCTCATGATGGCAGCCCAGTAAACTTGGAATAATACAGGAATGCTGGCAGGTGTAACTGATGGTAGGAGGAGTCGGAAATGGGGCTGCAGAGGAAGACTGGCGCGGGGATTTAAACCCAGACGCGGCAGCCATGGGAGAGGGAACCACGCGGTCTTCAGCAGAGTGGGGTCTCCCGCAGCCTTGCGAGAGGGAATCACCACGCGGCTTTAGCAGAGAACCACCACTCGGCTTGATAGAGTGGCGACGCCCCCCTCCTCACAGCTTTGCCGAGAAGAACTACATGGTTTTGCCTGTGTGGGGACCCCTGCAGCTTTGGTAGAAGAGGACCATGCGGCTTTGGGGTGCTCCCTTTGACCACGTGGCCTGGGAAGCAGGAGAGACTTTGCCTGGAAGAAGGGTGAAAGAACTCTTGCCAGAAGGCCATGAGAAGGTGCCACATAGCTTTGGATTAATTGGAGATCCTGCCTGGACATCAACACAGCTGATGGTGCCAGCGGCCTGAAACAAGGACATTTGCTTCTTTTCCTGAGTTACGGTACCCCGAATTAGGGCAGGGGGAGAAGGAAGCACTGTGGGCGTCTGTGGGTATCCAAAAGAACTTTGATTTTAATGAAAACATTAGGTCACTACTTTAAGTCTGTATAGCTTTACATGCCCTTTCTTTTTCACAAATCTCTGGCATTGAGAGACGTGTTTCCTGTAAGGTGGTGGACGTAAGGAACCTAGTGGGGGGTTCTTTTGGTAATAGTATATCGTCCTCACCCCCTAGGGCCCCTGTGTGTGGGTGTGTCCTGTAACATCCCCACTAACTACCTAAAAGGATTTAAGAGAGAGGACCTGCTCCAGGAAGGGAGCTATCGCCCTAGGTAGCTACATTTATCTAAGGTGAACTGGAGATCCAAGCCAAGATCGGCGTTTGGTCTTTCTTTTTGTCTGGAGTAACTCAGCTCCGGCCTCACCTGTGTGCCTCTTGAAGCAAAACCACAGAGTGTGATATAAGAAGCAGAGATTTGGTCTCTACCTCCATTTCCTGTCAGGCTTCTTCTAAAACCCTGGGATTCTTCACCTTGGTAAGTATCGTTTTGCATGCTAATGAGACGACGGGTGTCTGGGGGCTCCTAGGTAGCCTCAGGATGTGGGCTGGTTATACCGGGGGAACCAACCAGGTGATTAGAGGGTTGAACTTTCAGCCCTACCCCTGCCCTCCGGGGCTGAAGATCAACTGGATCTCTAAAGAGTGGCCAATAATTTAGTCAATCATGCCTACATAAGGAAGTTTTCATAAAAATCCTAAACAACAGGGATTGGAGCTTCTGGGTTGGGGCACCTGTGGAGGTGCTGGGCAGGTGGCCAGCTCAGAGAGGGTGTGGGGGGCTGTGCCCCCAACACAGGCTTCGCTGATGTGTCTCCTCTATCTGACTGTTCCTGGGTTAGATCCTTTTATGATAAAGTGTTAATCTCGTAAGTAAACTATTTTTCCTGAGTTCTGTGAGCTGTTCTTGCAAATTGCCAGACTCAAAGGCAGGTTCCATCAGAAGCACCGGTGACGACCTGGACTTGTGATTGGCCTCTGAGTGGAGACGGTCTTGCGGGACTGAGCCCTGACCCTGTGGGACCTGATGCCATTTCCAGTTAGAGTCAGAAGGCCTGGGGCTGGTAGGGCACCCAGCTGACACCTGGACAGTCGACTCCCTTGGTGTGTGTGAACACCCACACCATTGGTGCCAGAGTTCTGTGAGAAGAGAGAAATGAGATTTTCCCTTTGAGAAAAGGGAGTGCCTCTCCTTGGAAGGACTAAGTTGTCCTCACCACCCTCACTCTCGGACTGCCCCTCGGGGGTCTTAGGAGGATTAAATCAGTCCACACTTGTGAACTGCTTCTTCAATGAAACAAATTTGCTTCTAAGAGTCCGCCTATTTATAATAATCATCACCATCAGTTTAATGACAAGCTGGGGTGGGGAGGAAAAAAAGACAGATTCCTGCATTCCATAACTACTTCAGTGATTGCAGATTGCATCTCACTTCTAAAGATACCAGAATAAGAAATTCTAACTATATAGGAGCAAGAAAGTAGGCTATTTTCCCCTTTAGATAATGAGGGCGCAGATGGCCGGGCAAGGTAAGGAGGCGGGGCGAAGAGGCGAGGTTCGGACAAGCAGGGAAATGCGCCTATTGGACAGGATTTGTTTGCTGAGAAAGCCACTTGAGCTTTCCCTCTTCGTCAGGCCAGAGCTGAGCTCTAGTCCGAGGACTACTTTGTGGTCTCCCGCCTGAGCAGCCACAAAGAATACGTTGGCAGAGCACACAGTCCTAATTAGGAGCTTTGTGTTTGGTTAAGGAAATGCCCGAAAAGGAGATTTGCCCAAGTTCAAATCCTGTTTTGTGGTGCTGGGCAACTTAGGTGACCTCTTGGGACTCCAGCTCCCTCATCCGAAGAGCCAGGGTCTGTCTGAGTGGGTTGGTTACGCATGAACACCAGTGTATCACATGAACACAGCTCCTGGTACACAGTCAGTGTGCAAGAAATGTAGCCACTGTTATTTTCAGTGGCGCTGTCATTGGGTTGAACCATATGTTGCTATGGATTTTATAGGTCAAAAAGAGGTTGACTATCATCTTTTTCACACGGTTTACCATAAGATTATGAAACAATAGCCCTGTCTGTGTGGCAAGCAGGGAAGGGCATATTATCCCCATTTTGCAGGGGAGAAACGGAGGCTCAGAGAAAGGCAATGACCCGCCCAAGGCCATGTTCAGTCAAGAAGCTGGCACTGGAATCCCCTGCCAGGCTCTGCCCTTGTTGCCTGCCCCTGCTTTACTTTCCCAGCGTCAGGGGGCTGGTCACTGTGAGATGTGACTGTCCGTGGCTGGAACTCGATTCACTGTGGACAGAGCAAACACAGGCTGGCCCGTGCTTTCCCATGGAGTTGACCAGGCCCGGGAAGTCCACCCTCGCTGTTTCCTCACACTGGGTTGTGCAACAGGAGCTGGAAACTGCAAGTGCTGCCCACCGGGAAAAGCTGCCTTCTGTCCCCAACAACATCCTACCTGCCCCTGCTGGGAACCAGCTGGCATTAAGTGACTAGGTCTTTGGAGGCCCTCCTGGAATTTGGACCAGCTGAGAGTGCCATGTCACGGTTTTAATATAGCCCCTCCCCTCTTTCCTCTCTGGCCCTTCTCCCTGACTCTCCCTTCTCCCATTTCTTCAGAGCCACACAGATGCTGCTGATGGTTCTGGAGCTCTGGCGGTGGCTCAGACCTCTTTCCAGTCCTCGCAGCCCAGCCAGCTGCCTCCTGCACAGCTCCGCTCCAGAGCCCCCTTGCAGCCCAATGCAACTTGGCCAACCCAGATGCTGCCTTCCTGCGCAAGCCTGGGGATTGTCATATACCAGCCCAGTACCCCAGGCCTTCCTACACCCTGTAGAACCATCTGAACTACTTACTATTCCCCACATATGCAGTGATGCCTTCACTGCCACACCTTGTCAGGTGTGTTCTCTCCCCCCCCCAATGGGGCACCCAGATATTTAATTAAACTGCTTTAACATGGGCCTTTTCTTTCCTTTGGACACAGTTGAAACATCAGTTCTCTCTGGGTCTTCAGTCTGCCAGCTCACTTAGTAGATCTTGAGACTTAAACCATTGTGCTCAGATGTGCCAATTCCTTATAATAAATTTCTTCATACACACGCACATTATTGGTTCTGTTTTTCTGGAGACCTTTATTAACACAGTGTCACCTCCTGACTCTCTTCCCTCTGTTGAGATTGTGTCAGCTCTGCCCCCTTTGGCTGATCCAGCTCTCTCAACACCTGGCCTGCTCTCTCGAGCCCTTAATCACACAAGTTCCAACCCCTCTATCCGCCTACACCTGACTCAGAGCCCCTCAGACTCACAGCCAGATCTGTCTCTGTTACTCCAGCGCCCATAGGCGGCTCAGCCCAGGGGCAGCGCTGCTGATAAACGGGCATGGAGGACATGAAGACAAGAGCAATCATTTAACTAGTCTGAGTGCCTTCAAGGTGCCGTACTCCGTGGTTGCAGCAGGGGACATGGTACATGCCCTGACCTCACAGAGCTTTCTAGGGGAAAAACCGACGTTACCAGGACTGAACTTTCCCTCTGCAAACCAAGAAGGTGATTGGATCAAACAGCGGGGCAAACACCTTGAGCTTGACAGACAACACAAAATGGGCCATTCTGTTTATTTTATTTCTGATTAATTGTTAGCCAAATAAATAAAAATAACATTCTTATCTCATTTCCAATTTTTTTTCCACAAGGTTGGAAAAGCATTTTCCGGATTTAGGAACTAGGGCAAGGCAGCAATGTTTGGGACGTGAGCAAGCACTCAAACCTCCAAGGAGGCTTTCAAGTGCTTGAACCCGCCTTCAGCGTTTGTGATCCTTCAGGTTTGAGGAGGTGCTGAGGATACGCATTTAGAACCAGCTCCCAGGTGCTGCTGGTTCTGCCGGTCTGAGAACCATGGGTCTAATAATGCTCCTAACAGTGCCATCGACAGTCTTGGGTTTTAATTGCAGCCTTGCCTTGACTTCCCCAGGCGATTTCAGGCATGTCCCTGGGTGGAGCTGCTCTCTCTGCACAATGGGAGGGAGCACCTGAGAGGTGGGAGTCTCCAAGCCCTTCCAGACCACACATCCTGGGCTGAGTCCTGGGCTCCGTGGGTGGGACTCCAGGAGCCACAGAGAGCAGCTGCCAGTGCTCGGTGCCTGGGGTGGGGAGGCTGACAAGACCCAAGCTGCACGTTAACTGTTGACCTGGATACTTACAGCTGCTTTGAATCAAACTCCCAGCTACAAACTCTACTGCTTGTGGTTTGTTCTTTCTCCCAGATAAGGGCAGAAGAGTTCTGATTCAGGCAGGAGACCACAAAGGTCCCTGAGAAGGAGAAACAAGCTAAGGAACAAAAGTCTGAACCAATGGTCAGCAGCGACGGGGTCCAGGTCCAGCAGGTGTAAGTATGTCCCAAATATTAAAGGGGATGCATTTATGCTAAAAATGTACTCATTGTTTACCTGAAATTCAAATGTATCTGGGTGTCCTATGTTTTTATGTGCTAAATCTGGCTACCTCTGTCTCCCAGATTCTCTCTCACCTCTTCCCAGGCAGGTGTTGTGGACTCCCAAAACCCTCACAGATAGGAATTGCCCATATTGAAGCGTTCATTATGCACGATTGTCAAAGCACGGAAACAACCCAATGTCCATCAGTGAGCGAATGGACAAACTGTGGTCTCTCCACACAAAGGCACGTTATTCAGTCATAAAAAGGAACGAAGAACTCATTCATGCTAACTAAAGGAAGTTGGTCTCAAAAGGTCCTATATTGTATGATTCCATTTATATGAAATATTTATGCAGGCAAAGCCAGAGGCAGACAGAGAGTAGTGGTTTTCCAGGGGATCGGTCAAGGGGGAGTGGGGCGTGATCGCTTCAGGGGCGTGAAGTTCCTTCTCGGTGTGATGAAAACATTCTGGGGCTAAAGAGCAGTGATGGTCGCATGACACTGTGAATGTACTAAATACCATTAATGGTGAGTTTTGTGTTACATGTAATTTTACCACACCAAAACTAAATAAAGGAATTGCTCGTGTTGAACTCAATATATCCCCTCCCTGCTGGGAACCAGGCCGCACGGCAGGGGGTGAGCGGCAGGGGTGCGAGCTGATGCTTCATCATCTGTATTTACAGCTGCTCCCGATCGCTCGCATAACTGCCTCTCAGATCAGCAGCGGAGGCATGAGATTCTCAGGAGCGGGGACCCTACTGTGAACTGCGCAGGTGAGGGATCTAGGCTGCGCGCTCCTTATGAGAAACCAATGCCTGGTGATCTGAGGCAGAGCTGAGGCAGCAATGCTAGTGCTGGGGAGTGGCTGCAAATACAGATCATTAGTGGAGAGGTTTGACTGCACAGAGACCACACTAAATCACCTGCCTGCAGACTCATATCGAAACCCCATCGGTGAGTGGCCAGTGACAATTAACTGCATCTGGTGGCAGGCTTTAAGTCAGAACCTGACACTTACTTTAGTCTATGGGTGGCCCCCCATTATTTTATTTACCACTTCTGTCCGTGCCTCTTTCCCGCACCTTGTCCTTGTCTCGGTCACAGTTGTGGTGAGCCCACATGCTAACCCTAGCCAAAATGAATAAAAAACAAACGTCCTGGAAGAGCTTCCTTGAAAAGAGGAGAAGACGTAATGATGAGACAGAAGACTCTATGTCTGCCAACATAAAGAAAGCCGCACTTAAAAGAAAACACCAAGAGTCCTACTTAAATTACGGGTTCATTGCAATAGGTGATTCACATTCTCCAAGCCTACTCTGTATGATACGTGGCGACTGGCTATCCAACAAAGCCGTGAAACCTTTAAAGCTGCTTTGTCACGTGGAGACCAAGCACCCTGCATTTAAAGACAAGCTTTTGGAGTTTTTCAAAAGAAAAAAAAACGTGAACATGAAGAAAAGCAAGTACTGAAAACCACCACTTCATCAAATGTGTCTGCACTGAGAGCATCATTCTTAGTGGCTAGTCACTTTGCTAAGGCTAGGCAGCCCTGGCCTGGCTGGTGTGGCTCAGTGGTTGAGTGCCGGCCTCTGAATCAAAAGGTCACCAGTTTGGTTCCCAACCAGGGCACATGCCTGGGATGGGGGCCAGGTCCCCATTGAGGGGCACGTGGGAGGCAACCACACATTAATGTTTTTCTCCCTGTCTTCCCCTCTCTAAAAACTAAATAAAATCTTTTAAAAAAATAGAGCTAAGAAGCACTTTCCTACTGGTGAAGAGTTGCTCCTGCCTGCTGCCAAGGACAGTTGTCATGAACTTTTGGGAGAGGCTGCAGGTCAAAAGGTGGCACGTGGTCCTCTTTCAGCTCGCACCTTAACCAGACGAACTGATGAAGTAGACGGCACTGAAGCGTAATTGTTAGGATTAATGAGTCACCATGATACGCAATCCAGGTTGACGAGTCTGCCGATGTGGACAACAAGGCATCAATGCTTGTTCTTGTTCAATATATTTTTCAAGAGGATGTGCATGAGGACATGTTATGTGTACCTTTCTCGCCAACCAATGCCACAGCTGCAGAACTATTCAAGTCTTTGAATGGTTACATATCAGGAAAGCTGAACTGGTGATTTTGTGTCAGTATATGCATGGAGAGAGTGTCTGCTGTGACTGGACGGCTTTCTGGCTTCACTACTCAGGTCAAAGAGGTCACTTCTGCATTTGAGTCTACACACAGTGTCGTAAATACAGAAGTGCTGGCTAGCTGAAAAATGTCACCTGATCTTAACAGTGTTTTGCAGGATGTGATTTAAATTATCAACCACAATGAGGTGCATGCCCTTAGCCCACGTCGGTTCCCGCAGCTCTGTGAGGAGATGGATGCAGAGCACACACGTCCTCTCTTACACACAGAAGTGGGATGGCTTTCTAAAGGGAGATCGCTGGCCAGAGTTTCTGAGTTACGAGAGCAGCTCCAGAGATTTCTTTTAGAAGAACAGCCACCACTGGCAGCACATTTCAGGGACATAGAATGGATCGCAAAACCTGCTTATTTGTGTGACATGTTCAACTTGGTTAACAAACACAATCTGTCACTTCACAGGAGAATGACAACTGCGTTCAAGTTGGAAGAGAAAGTAGCTGTTTTCAAAGCCAAACTGGAATTATGGGGGGACAAGTGAACATTGGGATTTTTGAGATGTTTCAGACATTAGCAGAGATTTTGGAAGAGACTGAACCAGGACCTTCTTCTCCCAGCTGGTGTGTGATCACCTGTCACAGTTTTCAGAGGGGTCTGAGCATTACTTCCCAACCACAAAAGACCCCCCAACCGGGAAGGAAGGGTGGATCTGCGACCCGTCTGTGAACAAGCCGGGT
Source organism: Tonatia bakeri (assembly GCA_004024845.1). Taxonomy (NCBI): domain Eukaryota; kingdom Metazoa; phylum Chordata; class Mammalia; order Chiroptera; family Phyllostomidae; genus Tonatia; species Tonatia bakeri. The sequence goes on from PVIA01001523.1 coordinate 89,501, forward strand.
GAACCGACTGTCCGTGCTGGAAGAGGATCCGCTGTGTGAGGTTGCAGACGGCAGTGGCCTTGAACGTGTGTTCGAGATGACTGCACATCTGCCCACATTCTGGGTCAGTGTCAAGGCGGAACTCCCCAAGATGGCCCCAAACGCACTGCAAAGCCTGCTTCCTCTTCCAACTTCCCATCTTTGGGAAGCAGAGTTTTCTGCGGTGACAGCAACTGAAACGAGGTCACAGAGTAGACTGGACATAAAGAACACACTGCGGGTGTCCGTGTCTCCCCTCACCCCTGGATGGGACCGTCTAATTGCAGGAAACCAACCCCAGGGCTCCCACTGGTTCTGCGTAATGGTGAGTCATATCATTATTTCCTTATATATTACAATATCATAATAGAAATAAAGTGCACAATAAATTTAATGTGCTTGAATCATCCTGAAACCATCCCCCTCACTTCCTGGTCCATGGAAAAACTGTCTTCCGCATAACCAGTCCCTGGAACCAGAGAGGTTGGGGACCGCTGTGTTACGGGGTGAGTTGTGTCCCCCAAAAAGACATGTTGCGGTCCTAACCACGTTACCTGTGAGTGGGCCTTACTTGGCACAGGGTCTCTGCAGGGGTAATCAAGTTGAGAAGAGGTCGTTGGGGTGGGCCATCCTTTGAAATGACTGCGGCCCTTGTAACAAGATGTGACTACAGAGACACACAGGGAGGCCAGCACTGTCATGTGACTGGGGGTCAGGGTTGGGGGGCTGACTTGCAAGCCAAAGCTTGCCTGGGGCCACCAGATGCTGGACAGGTAAGGAAACTCCCCCCGGAGGTGTCAGAGGGATGATGGCCCTGCCAACACTTTAATTTCAAACGTCTAGCATCTAGAACAGGCAGAGGATGCATTTCTGTTGTTTTAAGCTACCAGGTTTGGGGTGCTATTGGGGCAGCCCTAAGAAACCAAGACTCTCACTTTTCACACCACTCACCCCCCACTGAGGTGCTGGATCTGTCGCTCTCCCCCTACCATGCGGGGAGAAGCGGAGGGGGGCATCCTCTAAGCACCTTCCCCCCACCTCCAGGTCCACCAGGAACCTCCCTCCAGGCTTTCCAGAGAAGCACACAGCCACAGGTATGTCATTCCATTGCCTGTTTTAAATATTTATTTAAAATCCAGAAGGGAAAAGGAGAGACGGAACCCACTGGGGTTATAATACACTGACATGTGGACAGAGACACAAATGAGGACAGCAGGAATCCCCAAGGACCAGACAGAGGCCAGGTGGAGACGGGCAGCGCGGGGAAACCGCGCTGAGGCCCGAACTGCTACAGAAATGCCCTTCCCATGGGGAGCACAGAGGCTGGGGCGGGGGGGCCAGGGACACGGGGCGTGTTTGGTGGGGAGGGTGGGCCAGAGTGAGGTATTAAATAATGAAAATAAAATCCAATTCCCAAGAGACACAACTTTAGGGAAAGAAAAGACAAACACTTTCACATAAAAGTTCCCCTTCTATAAAAATAATTCCTTAGTTAAAAATAACCTCAAAATCCAACATGGATGCTGGCTGGCTGGTGCAGGACAATTCAGGTGATGCTGAATATCCCTCTCACGCTGAACTTCAAGGTTCTCATAATTATTCTTTCTCCTCAGCCCACATTTACACTTGGAGCTAATGACGCTGTGTTTCTATAGAATTTAATGACAATAAAATAGCAGGAGTGAGGACTGTGTCTTGAAAGGACCAGCTCCTGGGAGGACCTTCGTGGATGGTGTGTTGCTTCATGAGATGGTTCCATATTCATATTCCACCTCCAAGGTCAGCCCTGACCCACTACTGCTCTTCTAACTGGTTTCTTCAAGGTCAAGTCTTCACCCAGGACTCTCCAGTCTAGACCGCACCCTCTCCAAGACAAGCCTAACTCCCCTCCAGGACTGTGAAGGGCCAAGTCAAAATCCTTCATGCTCAGGCCTCCCCCTGCCTTAAGAGGACAAACATATCAAAGTCCATAAGTTAAAAGATAAATCTTACTACTGTTTCTGGCAGGCTTTTTTTTTTTTTTTGCTTTGCTTTTTTTTTTTCTTCTTCCTCTGTCTCCTTCCCTCTCCTTAGCAGATTATCTGATCAGCAAAAGGGTGATGCTAGGAAAATTAAAAAATTCTCCAAACTTTGTCATTTAGAGGAGAGACAGAACTGTGGAGGATAGCCCACATCAAAGTGTTTCTTCAAAGTCTGCGGCAAAAATGGTAGCACCTTCAGAATCTTAAATAGGGTTTTTGTTTCCTTAAAAAAAAAAAAAAATCACATACACTAAGAGACAATTGCGAGCACCAGCGATTTCACAGTGGGAGGTAGCAAACGGCGCGCCCCCAGCCGGAGGGTCCCCTCTCCCTCGGCTTCCTTTGCTCCCTGCCCCAGCTGCTCTTTCTCACCCACTCACCTCCTTCCCAGGTGAAAAAAAAATAGTAACGCACCTTCTTTGTGTTTGTTTAAATAAAAAATATATATAGTTCTTTCTTTCCTTTTCTCCTTTTTTTCATGTCTCCTCTCTAATATTGCACATCAAAGCTCCCTGGCAGGGACCGGCTGCCCCCTTCCCTCAAGCTGGCTGGAACGTGGGGCTCTTGCTTGGGCAGGAAGCTGGGGAGGGGCGGGGGCGGCCACGGAGTGGGGAGACAGGCCCAGCTTGCTCGGGCCAGCTCTTGGGTTGGTCTTTGGAGCTGTGCTGGGATCACCCGGGTCTCTCCTACCCTGCGCCCCCAGCCACTTCTACCAGGCAGGCAACATCTGGGGCCTGCCCTGAGATCCTAGGGCAGATGAGCTGCCTCTCCTGGGCCCACCTGCCCCTCAGTACCCTCCTTTTGCCCCCTGCTTCTCCTCTTCCCTTTCCCTTGAGACCTAGAGGAGCCAGGAGGTCAGAGGTCAGAGGAAGCATGCAGGTCCAACTTCCAGGCGGTATTGCTTCCCTGATGAGGCAGGAGGGAGGTTGTCCACGCTGACAATGGGCAGCTGCTGGGGATCCTGGGTCCGGAAGGTGAAGAGTGTCTGATGCCAGTGGCCATCCTGGACCTGAGAGGAGAAGGAAAAGGGGACACGTTTACCCCTCACGGTCCTCGTCCTGCATCATGTGCATTTCCGCGGCACCTGCCCTCGCAGTGTCTAACCAGCACGTGGCCTTGGGGCAGGGTGGTAAGAAGCGAGGGAGACTCCTTGGCAAGTGGAATAAGAGAAACTGAGGCAAAACAACCAAACCAGACCAAACGATGTGAGCAATTCACAGCCAGCTAATGAATCACAAGAATTTATCTTCCCTAACCAAGGACACTTAGGAGCAAATGGTTTACACATCAGAGCGTCTGGGGGCAGACAGGCCTTGGTCCCAGTCCCTCTTTAGTGAAGTTCTTTAAATTCCTCCTTGATTAACTTTCTTCCTACCATACGATCTCACTCATATGTGGAATCTAATAAACAAAATAAACTGACAAACACAATAAGGCCAGAGGCATGGATACATGGAACAGACTGTCAGCTCTTGGGAGTGGGGGCGCTGGGGCAGGGACTGGAAGAGATTAGCCGAAGAGCACAAATGCACACGTGGATAGCCCACAGACCCAGACAACTGTGGTGAAGGCGGGTGGGGGTGCTGGGGGCTTAGTGGAGGGGGCAAGGGGAAGGGAATGGGGGACATCTGTAATAGTGCCAACAGTAACATTTAAAAATAAATAAAAACAAAAATAACCAGAAAATAGCCCTGACCCCTCTATACACACATTTTGATGAATCAACATATCATATCTAAGGACACACCTGTTCAGGTGTGCTAATGAATGCTCTATTAAGACCCGCCCCTGAGACGACCTCTGATAAAGATAAAAAGCCTCCAGACAAAGTCTCACTGGAGCATGCCCACACCTTGTATGTTAGCTCTCTTTCTCCTAAACTCTAAGGGACACCACGAGCCTTGCAACCAGGGGAGCAGTGGGCGATAGCTGCCCGTCCTGGGCTTACCGCCTGCACCTGTCTTCCCCCTTTTCTCTCACTTCCCGGTGAGCTAACAGCAGCCCCGCTTCCGTTCACTTCTGTCACGGAGACTTTTATTTCTCCATGAGCCAAAGCAGCCCTGCCGAGGCGCTCTCCTGTTGTTTCTTCGGCCCTAAGCCATCCCTTTGTTTCACAGTCCCCAGCTGTAACAAACATGCTTCCAAAATCACCTGGAGGCACATTGTGAAATCTTTCCTGCATGAAGTCGAGAACCCACACACTACACATTAGCCAGAGGCACACCCGCTCCAGGCCTGTCCCCATCTGGACGCAGTATTTCACCACGGCAAGGACCTGGGTCTGTCTGTCTGGATGGCTCCTACTATTTTCGTTCTGAGAAGTAATGCTGTAGTGACCACCACTGTGCCCAACCTCTGTGCACACCTAGTTTTACAGAACAGAGTCCGGAAGTAGATTTGCTGGATCGAAGTATCGGTGCCTTTACGAGGCTGCGGAAACAGTTTTCAAAGTAGCTCTGGGTGAGCGTGTTGGTTTCTTCATGTCCTCACTAACATTGTGTATTATTGTTTGATATTGTGAAATGGTTTTTTTGTGTGTTTTTTTTTTTCTTTCTGTCTCTCTTCCCCAACAACCCACCCTGTTTTAGGCATTTGAAAATAACCAAGAATGTTAAGAGAAGAAATGAGCCTGGCCAGGGTGGGGGCAAAAAGCAGAAGGACATCCTCCCATAGGCAGCCTTGCAAATAAGTGCTGTACCTCCATCCTGTAAACTTTTTACCAGCCCAGCTCTTCCCCTCAGGAGTTTCCCAAAGAGGAAAGTGAATAAAAGCAATTCCATAAAACCATTATGATCAATATTACACAAATGTAAACATTATATGTACCATATATATTATAGCATAAAATTGCTGTAGGCAATTTGATAATAAAAATTTGGTTTTCCACTTGTGTGTGTGTGTGTGTGTGTGTGTGTGTGTGTTGGGGGGGGTCTGGGAGGGGCCCCAACCGTTACCTTGCAGCCATCCATGGACACTTCCGGCCTGAACTGGCCCCCGGCTTCAAAGATCTGCCCGTTCCAGGCCCGGAAGCGAACAGCCTGCTTGGCCGGGGTCTGCCCGGCGCCCTCCTGCCACACGGCCATGTTAAGGCAGTGGATGGTGATATGCTGCGTCACCTCAGAACTCAGCAGGTGCAGAAAGTTCATCTGTACCCGGCTGACGGCAAACTCAACCTGCGAAGGAGACACACAGTTGGGGTCTCAGCTGGTGTGGCTGCCCACTGCTCTCGGAGGTGCGGGGTAGGCTCCTTCCTGGGAGCCCTCCCCAGCCACGCCCCCACAGAGGGAAACTGAGGACTGTATGAGTTGGTCCACAGCCACGGAGCAGCACAGAAGGGAAAGAACTGAGGCCTGCCCGCCCCCAGGGTCAGAGCTGCAAAGGTCCCGAAGCGATCTTATCCACACGCCACCACCCTTATAGGAGGCTGGGGTCAGTGGGGCTGAGCTGGGACCCCAAGGCCCAGGAAGGAACAGGACCTTGCCCAAGACTGAGAGGCTCTCGGAGTGCAGAGGGAAAGAGAAGGGCCCTCCTGTCCTTTCTAAGTCCCAGGAGCCCTGAGGGGTGGGTTGGGGTGGAAAGGCCAGACCTGACAACATACAACAGGACCGGGTTTGTGGCTTCGGTGGTTCTAGCGTGAGCCCTGCAGTTGGGGTTTCTCTAGTTTTGTAACCTGAGGACCTGGCTTCTGCTTTGATCTGACCCGCTTCAAAGGTGGCATCTCCGATAGACACAGTGCCAGCCACGGGACTAGACAAAGAGCCATACCTCCCCCCCTCACTGAGGCTCCTTTGTTTTAGAGATCTTGGTTGCTTTCAGTAACTGACCATTTGGACCACTTGCCCTTCCTCTTCCTGTGCTTTAAATTCGAGTTGTTATGTTTTAAATTCACTGGTGGCATGAGCCCACAAACCCTAGGCGCCCGGGACCTCCCGGTGCGGCCCCCAGTGGGCTATGCACCGTTTTTCCCCATGCACCATGTGCTCCCGTGTATAATGTGCACCCTCGCTTTGGTGAACATTATACATGGGATTATTATATCCACTATTATATGCATGGTGTATAATCATTATACCCATGCATAATGTGCATCCTTATTTTTCCCTCAAAAATCTGGGCAAAAAGTACACATTGTACATGGCAAAGTACAGTAATTTCCAGTCTTGTGAGTGAGGAATGTTTTTTCTAAAGTTTCCTGATAAGTTATTGACAAAGGGCATCTTGCAATCACAATAAAAACCACGTGGGCTGGTCCAACTTCAACATTCGTTATTGACAGACTGAGACCGGCACAAAACAGTGGTTCATTGTTCCCAGTGGGGGCGGTGACTCAAGAGGGACACTCACACTGCCAACCCAGGTGCTGACTCTGGCCTCATCCCTCTGCCAGGTGGGTTTGCACGTGGCTGTCAACCCTCAGGCTCAGAGGGGAAAGGGCCTGCTGGACCATGAGCTCTGGCTGTCGGGGCAGCAGCAAGGTCACTGTGTTTTGTGTTGAATCCTAGCACCTGGCACGTGGTAAGGACTCAAATTGTTGACCAGCTGGTTTGCTGAGATTCTCAAACTCTGGGTCTGAGATGGTCAGCACAAGGCACCTCCCAGAGCCTCCTCAGGGAGGCTGCTGGGAAGGGATGCAAGGTGCACAGGATCCCTGCCTCCCCTGCAATCAGGGCTGCTCTTCTCACTGTGGTGTGAAGTGTCCCACGTGCAGGAGCTGCTGTAAGTGCAGACCCATGGTGCCCTGCGGGGCGCCCTGGGCAGGAGATACCCTGAGCTACCTAAAATTCTCAGCCCAGAGATGGGCACCTGGTAAGCGGGCAGTGAACATGCACTTACTGTTTGCACACACCATTCTGGCGGTGTGACCCAGGGGAGCGGCACACTGCCTTACTTGGTGCTGAGGGCTCATGGCTCTCTAAGCCAGGCCAGCTTGGCCAACTATGCTGTTTCAGGTATTAGGGCAGAAAGTCCTATCTGAAGAAACTTTAGCATCGTACAAGTCAGTGGGCTTTGGACTTAGAACAATTCATCCCCATTTTACAGATGAAGACACTAAAGTTCAGAAATAGGAGATGACTTCCCCAAGGCCATGCAACTAGATCAAAACCTGCACGGGCTGTGGCCCAGGGCAGGGTGGGGGTAGAGCAGGCCAGCCAGTGGGGGGCAGGGAGCAGATGGGTACCTTGGAGGCTGTGATGGGCTTGAGACAAGTCTGTCCACCATGCGTGAAGTTGCAGGAGACTTCGATGGTGTCGGACGAGCAGCCCAGGTTCGGGTCCACCCAGTAGGTCCCTGCAGGAGGCAAAGGGGTGCCGGTGTATGCAGGCAGGAAGAAGCCCATCGCCTGGTTCTGCAGGTGGGCCCCCCCATCTTGTGATCCCTGAACCCCAGTTGGATATGAAGTCAGGGCGTGGAGGGAGCAGAAAGGACTTTGTAGGCCACAGATATCTGAGTAAAGCTCACCACCAGCAGAGCCCCAAGAGCGTCACACGGCCGAGTACTTGACATGTGGCTATTGGGAAATGTCGGCTTTGCACAGGGGACAACTGAGGTTGAGAGGCTGAGCCACCTGCCCAAGGGACTTAGGGATGATGGAGTGGAACGGTTTCTCCCCTTAGGCTAGTGATCCTCCTGGGGCTGGCCAGAGGGGTGGGGTCAGGGCTGCCACCCCCTGCAGGCATCTCGTTTCCCCACTGGACGTCCGAGGGAGCAAGGGTGCTGCAGCTGAAAGGCGACAGCTGGCCTCTGGACCACCTTCGAGTGCAGTGAAGGGAAGAGCGGCTTGGGCGGGGCGGTGCCTGGCCCTGCTCACAGAACTGACATTAACACTCAGCTCTGTCTGCCGCCAAAGCCCTGGCCCTTCCATGGACCATGTTAGCTCACACAGAGAGAAGAGAGTTGATAAGGTGTGGAGGGCCCCTGATTCCCACCCTCTCCTGGCCCTTGGGGGCTTTTTCTGCCACAGCTCTGGTCTCGTTGCACTGAAATGGCTGTCCCCAGCCTGACAATCTGTGGGCTCTGGAAGGGCGGAACCACTCCTTAGGGCTTCCCTCTATACCCCACCCCCAGGGAGCACAGGGCATGTTGGGGCTCAGTGACTATTGGTTGAGCGAATAAATGACTGATCATGTGCCTATCTCTCTGAGAACAGAAACTTGGCCTGCATGGGTCAAAGCTCCATCCCCCCTGCCCCACTCCCCCCACTTCTCCTGGAACCCCTCTGTCCCTGTCCCATCCCATCCCTCCCCTGAGGCAGAACCTTCTCTCTCCAGACCCCCAGGCCTGCATACCATCTGCCATCTTCTGCTCACAGTCCATGAGGTCCCGGCAGACCCGGGCGGGGTTCTCTTTGGTGCCCAGGGGAGTCTTGATGCTCTGGATGAGGTTGCTGAGGTAGTGTAAGGTTTTAAATATCTCCCCTCCCTGGTCCAGCACCAGCCGGTCCGGGTGGCTGTAAACCTGTTGTGAGGAGAGAGTATGGCCATGGGCTCCTCGAGGTCCTGGCTCAGCCCAGGGTCTGAGCCTTCACATCCTCAAGCTGTCGATGCTTGGGGGACATCTCTGAGCCCCCAGGAGCATGGTTGGGGCAGGGGTTGGGTCTGCTCTACTTGGATAAAGAAACCAGGGTCCAGGGATGGACAGGGGGATGTTGCCGCCATGGGGGCTTAGAGGCTCGAGGGGAGGGGAGGGCAGGCCGGCACCAGGTGCAGGCTGGGCAGACCTCTGTGAGCAAGGCAGACATGTGCACAGAGCACTAGGGCATGATGGGGTTGCTGGAGGTCTTTCCACGGACCCCCTAACCCCTCGGGGGGAAGAGGGCTCACTGGTACTGCCCTCCCCTCTGGACTGTGAGCCCTGAGAAAGCAGGCTGGACAGCAACTTTCCCGGCATCCAGCTCAGGGAACATACGGAAATGCGTGTAGGAGGTCCGAGCTGGGGTGGGGTAGGGTGGGCTGGGGATGAGTCCCCCATCTTGGGAAGAAGGCAAGGCAGCAAAGGGCACTCTTGACAGGTGTTCAAGTTTGACTAGAGGGCATCAACAGCTTTCTCAGCCTGGAGTCTTGGAGCTGAGGTGACCACAGGTCAGGGCCCTGGGGGATAACCAGGAGCTTCCTGCTCCTGGTGACTGTGGGACTGACCCATGGGAAGCTGCTGTAGGCTCTGGGCCCGCTGAGCATCTCCTCCTGACTCAGGCTAGCAAGAACTCGGACACCCTGAGAGGGCTTTACAGGAACGCAAAGAAGGCTCAAGGACTGGCCATGTGACTGTGGATGTGCCTCCACCTGCTCTGAGCCTCAGCAGCGGCCCTCCCCGGTCTGTGGTTGTGAGATGCCATCCAGGGCTTTGAAACACTTGGTGCAGGCCAAGCACATGGGGGCCTTGGGCCACACTTGGGCCATTACTTCTGTGTCCCCCAGGAAAGGTTCCCAGGTGGGCAGGGCTCCTGGCCATACCTCTGCTCTCAGTGCTCCACTAGTATCCATCCACGTCTGGAAAGCTGCCCCAAGGTCATCTTGTTGCTGGGCAGGGAGAAGACAGGGTGTGCATTCTGGACCTCCTGGCCCCCCAGGCAGGAGCCCCAGGGCCTGAGCATGCACTCTTCCGCCCCACCTTCCCCAGCAGGGTCCTGGCCAAGTCACATGTCCTCTGTGGAACTCTGTTCTTGCTCCCCTTGCAAACAGAGTCAGAGCTTCCACTCTCTTCCTGCAGGCACTTCAATAACTCTCCATCGCCCTTAGGATTAAGTTCAAAGCCTTCAGCGTGGTTACAAGACCTGGCTTGAGGACTGTGGTCCCTGGCCCTCCTCTCTCCTCTCTCCCACATCTAGTCTGTGCACAACACACTACCACACTTTTAAGTTCCTAAATGCCATGATATGTCTAGCCACAGGGCCTTTGCACATGTTTCTTGGAATCCCTGGAACTCTTCCTCCCTCCCCAGCACTCCATCTGGCAGGCTAACCGCTATGCCAGTGGTTAAGCCAGGGCCAATGTTGCCCCCTAGTGGACAACTGACAATGCCTGGAGACAGTTTTAGCTGTCAAACCTGGAGGAGGGAGTGTTTCTGGCATCTAGTGGGTAGAAACCAGGGATGCTGTTAAACGTCCTACAATGCACAAGACAGTCACGCCCAGCAAACAATCATCTAGTCCCTATCGTCAGCAGTCCTGGTTTACACGTGTCCTACAGATGGCAGCTGCAGTGGGAACTCCCCTAATGCTCCACGCCCAGGCCAGCTGCAGCACCCTCTCTGTACTCCCGTCCCTCGTGTCTCCTTCGGCTTACACTGTGATCTTCTAGCTTACACTTGGGGCTCCAACCCTCACACCAGGCTCGCCAGACGCTGCGGTCTTGCTGTGAAAACAGCAAGGGACAGTATCTGACAGTGAGTGAAGCCCAGGATTGGGATCCGGAGCTGGGACTCTGGAGGTAGTACTTCTCAAGTTCAAATCCCAGCTTTGTTCCTTATCTGCTGCATAATCTAGGACATGTTGTTTCACCTCTCTGCCCCAGTTCTCTCCTGTTGGGACTAACAATGAACTGTTGATGGGAATAAATGAGTGACTACATGAAAAGCACCCCTAATGGTGTCTGGCATGAAACAAGCACTCAGCCAGTTAGGTTAGTAGAAAAAATTTGAAATCCTCTACTTTTCCATTTTTTAGAGGGAAAGGGTTTTTCCAGGATCTCATCACTCTCCTTCGCTGGCTTCCTCACTGATGAGAAAGATTTGGGGAAGGATCCAGGGAGAGGCCCAGCTGTCATTCCACTGTTGTGGTCGAGGCAGGAGGGCCACTGAGAAGCCAAGATGAGAAGGACCAGAGATTCCAAGTGGCTCGTGACCTGAGGGTTCCCACTCTTTCCCCTTGGCCACTTCCTGGGCCACCGTCAGGGCCTGATTCTAACAGTCAATCAGCGCAGCGGCAACCCAGGGATGGGAGTGTCTGAGGGCTTGGGAGGGGGCCACGCTTTCAGAAGAGACCGCAGTCCCCAGCAGGGAGGGACACAGAGCCCCCGGTCTGCTCGCTCTCTGGACTCAGGATCTGATGGGAAAGAATCCTCAGCCGTCAGCTGATCAGTGTGAGAGCACCAACAGGACCCAGGAGCCTGGCGGGTGGGGTGTCTTCCTGGGTCCACAGCCAGGGACTCATCCCAGCTAAAATCCGGGTTTCCTGCCTCCCAGCCTAGGGTTCTTCCTGCTGCTTCAGAATCCAGGGTCCAATAGGGAGTGACAAAAAGACATAGGCATCCCCAGGCCCAGCTTAGGGTTCTAGCCACTGTGGCCAGAGAGGGGTCAGCTGCCAAACTACCCCCTCCCCAGGCCTTACCCAAGCAGATGAAAGAAAAAGTTCTCCAACTTACAAAGTGGATGGGGCTCCCTGGAGGCCCCTGCAAAAGAAGAGGCTGGGTCAGCATTTGACGGGGGCTGGGTGCTGGACCCTTGGGGACTGTCAGGACATTGGAAGAGCAGTTGGGCATGGGAAGACCCACCAAGCTGATGTCTGTTTCCCTGGAGGCCCCACCAGGGTGGTCTACACTCCCCTAAAAGTCTGTGCAGTACAAGCAGCTTGCGAATTTGTAAGGTTAGGGCCACGACAAGTGCCTACCAGCAAACCCTTGGGTCTCATTCAAAGGAACCCCACCTCCTGCTCCAGAATTCAATGTGTGCTGAGCATGCAGTGGTGACCTACCGGTGGGCCAGGTCGCCCTCTGGGGCCTGGAGGACCCTGGGGGAAGAGGAGAACAGTGAGGCCCTGGTCAAATGCCTCCCATCTTCCCCCACCCAGGGTCTTCCAGAGCAGACCCACGATCCAGGCGATTCGGCAGCCCTGGCATTGATGCGTGCAGAGGGAATATGGAGTGCCTGCCCAGTCCCATGCCACCCCCAACCCCCAGCAGCCCTCACACCCCAGCCCACTCACCCTCGGACCTTGCAATCCCTGGATGGAGACAGAAGTGGGAAGGGAGAGTTAGGAGATGCAGGCTGAGCCACGCCCATATACCATGAAACTCCCCCTCCCCTGCCCCCTGTAGCACGGCCCCCCAGCCCATCCACTCACCAAGTTTCCTTGGCTGCCTTTGTCGCCCTTTGGACCCTGCAATAAACAAACCATAGCCCAGTGGGAGAGGGCTCAGAGGAAAGCCCCATTTCCCAGATTGGGAAACAGAGGCTCAAGGCTCAAGCCAGCTCCAGGTTACAGAGACAGTCTGGAACCAGGAAGGGAAGGGGAAGGAGCAGTCTTTGGTCAACCTCCTGCACATACCGGGCGTCCTGAAGGTCCCAAGGTCCCAAGGGGCCCAATGATGCCTTCTTTTCCCTAAAGGAGAGAAAAAGGCTTGTGTGCCCTTGTCCTAGGGACTGGGGAACAGTCACAGGGACAGTGAGTGTCCCCAGGGGACAGAGTGGAGACCTCCTCAAGCAGGGGCCAGGCCATGCACCTCCTGAACCCCTCCTTTGTTCCTTGGGGTGGGCTACAAGAGTGGGGGAGGGGAGAGGTGAAGGGTTAAAGGATGGCAGCCCAGCCGGTAGGAGCGGCAGAGGCAAAGGTGTGGAAGTGGGAGGGAAGACTGTGGGCAGAGCAGGGCTCAGGACTGAAGGTGCATCCACCCACTGATGGCTGGCCAGCCTTAGACCTGGGCCACTGCCCTCACTGGGACAGGGAGGGAGAGGACTCACCATCAAGCCAGGAGGCCCCCGAGGGCCCTGGATGCCTTTGAAGCCCATGTCTCCAGGGGGCCCCTGCAGGAGGCAGACAAAAGCTGTCTGTGTCTGGTGGCCACCGGTAGAGGCCCCGGCAGCTCCCCTCAACCCCTGGGGCCTGGCCAACCTTTGGCCTTCCTGTCAGGCCAGGCCTTGCCTGAGAGGCCCCCAAAACAGTAGCAAATGTCCACAGTTATTAAGCAGGTACCGGTGTGCAGACGTGGTGCTGGGTGGTGTATGTCTGGTCTTAACTTAATGGTTCTCCTCCCCTGTCATTATACCCATTTTTGTAGATGAGGACACTGAGGCTTGGAGAGACCATGTGACTTGCCTACTGTACACAGCCAGTAGATAACAGTGGAGCTGGGCTTAGAACCCAGGCTGGCTGCAATGTGAGCACGGGGTACAAGAGGCCCACACTTGGGGCTGGTTGTGTGACAGCCCATATTGTAAGTGCTGGAGAAACATTTGCTGAATGGGTAAGTGAACGAGCAGGTACATGGACGGGACCCCAATGGGAACAGCATGGGTGGGAATCTGTACCTTGGGTCCGAAGAGGCCAGCCATTCCTGGGAAGCCCATCTCACCAGAGTCACCCTGTGGGGAGAGCAGGATGAAAGGGTATGAGTGGGGCCAGGACAAGAGTGCCTGGCCAGTTGCCCAAGACCCTGGGCCTGCCTCCTCCCAGGGACATGAGCCACTCTCTCATGAGATGGACAGATGAGCATGAATAGTTCAGACGAGAAACCAGGTCAGCCTGGGTTCCCTGGGGGTGAGAGCCTGGGCCATCTGTCAGATGAGAAAGCAGAGGCCAGCTCAGGTGCTCCACAAGGAACCCTCTAGAACACTCAGGATCTCCTGTCCCGGGTCTTCTAGGAAGAGAATGAAAGGACCCACAGATGCTTTCCAGCCCATCTTAAAAGCACTATTAAGGAATGATCTCCTAGAAGTAAGCCCAGTGGCTGAGGGCCTGCTCTGTGCCAGGCACCTGGCATGTGCCACCATGCACACGCGTCCCACATCAGCCAGGGGAAGCACCATACGCCCTGTTCACAGCTGAGCCGCTGAGGCTCATAGAGGGCAAGGACTGGGTCAACGTCACACAGCCACTGTGTTGGGGAGTGTGCTAGATTCAGTTTAGGTGGGAACAACTCCAGAGGCCTGTACTGTGTGGTAGGTGTGTGGCTAAACTTTAAGGAAACTACCCAACTGTTTTCCAAAGTGGCTGTGACAATTTACAGCCCTATTAGTGGGGTATCAGTCAATCCGCATTCTTGCCGACACTTGGTGTGGTCAGTCTTTTAAGGTGTTCACCATTCTAATTCGTGTGCAGTAGCGTTTTATTGTGGCTTTAGCGAGCATTTGCCTAACAACTAATGATACTGATCTTCTTTTCAAGCACTTGCCATACGTACATCTTTTTTGAAGTGTCTATTAAAATCATTTTTTAATTGGGCTACTTCTTTCTCTATTATTTGAGGGGTTCTTTTTAAAATTCAAGAATGTTTACTGATTTTAGAGAGAGAGAAACACTGATGTGAGAGAGACGTTGGTTGGTTCCCTCCCATAAGCACCCTGACCGGAGATCAAACCTGCAACCTGAGTGTGGGCCCCGGCCAGAGGTCAGACCCACAAGCTTTTGGTGTGCTGGCCAACACTCCATCTGAGTCACTGAGCCATTCAGCCCGGGCTTACTATTGAGTTTTGAGAGTTCTTTGTATATTCTAGCTAGAAATCCTTTGCCAAATGTATGATTTATACTTCCTCCTAGTATGTATTCTCTTAACATCCTCCATTGAATGGCAAAAGTTTTACATTTTGATGAAGTTCCATTGATCAAATCTTTTCTTTAAAAAAAAATAAGTTATAATACTTCTTTTAATAAGATTTTAATTATTTATTTTTAGAGAAAGGGGAAAGGAGGGAGAAAGAGAGGGAGAGAAACATCAGTGTGTGGTCGCCTCTCATGCACCACCTACTGGGTACCTGGCCCACAATCCAGGCATGTGCCCTGACCAGGAATTGAACCAACGACCCTTTGATTCACAGGCCAGTGCTCAATCCACTGAGTCACACCAGCCAGGGCTGATCAAATTTTCTTTTACGGATCGTGCTTTTGGTGTCATATCTAACAAATCTTTGTATAGCCCAAGATCTCATTTTCTTCTATGCTTTCTTTGAGAAGTTTTAGCATTTTAGGTCTTATACTTGGTGTATGATCCACGTTGAGTTAATTATTGTGCGTGTCACAAGGTATTCAACTCAACTGTTCAGGCACCATTTGTTGAAAAAGACCATTCTGTAACTACTGAATTGCTGTTGTGCCTTTGTCGAAAATCAGTTGTCCATACATGTATAAACACATTTCTACTCTGTCCCTTTGACCTGCTACTATATTTATGGCCCTCCCAATACTTGGCTGATTGCTATAACATTATAAGTCTTAAAGTCAACTGCTGTTTTTCCTTCAAATTCGCTCTTCTTTTTCCAAGTTGTTTTGGTTACTCGAGGCTGTTTTCCCCAAATGCACTGTAGAATCTGCTTGCTCTTTTCTTTCAGAAAAGCCAAAGTGGGATTTTGACTAAGATGGTTTTGAACCCCAAGACCAACTTGAGGAAAACTGACACTTAGTGATATTGAGTCTTTTGACCAATGAACACAGTCTAACTGTCTATCCGTTTAGGTCTTCCTCCACTTATCTCTGCAGTGTCTTGTAGTTTTCAGCGTACATGTCTTGCACACCTGTTGTCTGATGTATCCCTAAGTGCTTCATATTTCTATGCTATTACAACTAGTGTCGCTTTTTAGATGTCAAATTCTAACTGCTTGGTGCTGGTGTAGAGAAACTCAATTCTGTTCATGCCGAGCAGGTGTCCTGCCACCTGGCAAAACCCACATATTCTAGTAGCTTCACTACAGAGTCCACTAGTTATCCACACAGATGGTCATTTCATCTACACATAGAAAGTTTCACTTCTTCCTTCTTAGTGTGAATGCTTTTTATTTCTTCTTCTGGCCTTACTGCGTGGGCTAGCGCTGCCAGCACAGTGTCAGACTGGGTTGGTGAGAGCACATGTCTTTGATTTGTCTTAGATCTGAGTGTGCAGGAGAGACTGTTCCATGACATGGCCGCTGGCCTAGCAGGGGGTGCTGCTGACCACATATGCCCCTTAGAGGCTGTGAGAGTAATCGGTGTTCCTTCCGACAGAAATCAACACCCTTCCCAGGTCTCCTATACATGCTGGTTCCTGGAACAGGCTATTGTTCTGACCTGGTCAAGCATGTGAAGTAATTTCTCATACCTGGTAGCATCCACATACTAATAGCACCTATGACTCATTCCCCTGTTTACTCTATATGATTTGTTGGCACCTGCCAAGGCACATGGTGGTCCATTTCATCTTGTGGCTGCCGGAGACATACCTTGTATGTGTGTCCCTTAATAAACTTTGTGAGTCACCAGACAGGAGTGGCCAGCCTCTCTCTTTGGTCTTTCCCTGCCCTCTGCTTATAGAGGTAGATTTTCAGTCCCAGGGACTTTTCTGGAGCCTTCGTGTGCTAGCACTGGGGGAAAATGTTCAGTCATTCGCTATTGAGAATGGTGTTAACGGTAGGTTTTTCATGGATGCCCTCTGTCGGTTGAGGAAGTTCCTCTCTACAACAAGTTTGTGGAGAGTTTTTATCAGAAACGTGGTTGGATTTTGTCAAATCCTTTTCCTGCATCTACTGAGATGATCTAATGGGCTTTCTCTTTTCATTTGTTAATGTGGTGAATTATATTGATTTATTTTCAAATATTATACCATCCTTGCATTATTCGGATAAACTTTGTTGGATCTTAATGTACTGTCCTTTTGAACATATTCTTAGATTCACTTCTCTAAGATCATATTGAGAATTTTTCTTAAAGATTTTGTTTATTTATATTTAGAGAGAGGGGAAGGGAAGCATCCCCTCTCTCTAAATATAAAGAGGGAGAGAAGCATCAATATGCGGTCGCCTCGCAAGTGCCCCCTACTGGGAACCTGGCCCACAACCCAGGCCTGTGCCCTAACTGGGAATCGAACCGGGAACCCTTTGGTTCACAGGCCCATGCTCAATCCACTGAGCTACACCAGCCAGGGCTGTGTTGAGAATTTTTTATTCTATTTATAAGGCATGTTGGTCTGTAGTTTGCTTTTTTTGGAATGTCTTGTCTGACATTGACATCAGATTAATGTTAGTCTCACAGAATGTGTTGGGAAGTATTCTCTCCTCTCCACTTTTTGGGAAGAGTTTGTGCAGCCTTGGTATTACTTTGTCCATCAGTGTTTGCTAGAACTCACTCACCAGTGAAGTGATCTGAGCCCAGGGTTCTTTGTGGGAAGCTTTGAAGTTACAGGTTCTGGTCCTTCAATAGATGTGAGGCTGTTTATGTGGTTGTGACCCACCTCTCCTCATTCTGAAGGGACCCCTCGGGTCTCATTTCTCAGCCTCTTCCTGCCCACTGCACCCCAGGGAGGCAGGATGGTATCTGGGTACAGGGAGGGGGTGGCTCCGCCCTTGTCACACAGCAGGCAGGCGGCTCCTGGGCCTGTGTGCATGTAGGCGGGGTGCGTGCACGAGAGCAAGGGAGCATGCGTGTTTCCTGGGGTTCACTCACCGGCTGGCCTTTGGATCCAGGCTCCCCCTGGTTCCCAGGAAGCCCTGTTCCGCCCTCTGTCCCTCGCTTCCCGGGGGGACCCACCTGCCCGGATAATCCACTTTCACCCTTTAAGAAACAGACCAAGACAACCAGTCAGAGGGGGAAGAGGTTCTGGGGGAGGTGAAGGGGGCCCTAGCAGAGACAGAACAGTGATTCCACAGGGTCAGTTGAGATCTCAGAAGGCTGGGGCTCCGTGGTAGACCCAGCGGGGCCTCAAAACTTCAGCCTCCTCAAGAGGAAGTGAAGTCTCTTTCCTTCCGCTGGCATTCAAGGCCTTACTGGCCCTCTACTCTGCACACCGCCTCTCATCATCATTTCTCCCCAATGGAACTTGAAGTTCCCACCTCCGTACCTCTGCTCGTGCTTCTCCTTCTGCTAGAAAACCACCTCCCCTTTCCTCATTTCAATCCTCTCTGGGCCAATGCTGCCTCTCCCCCTGCTCACTGTCCTCCTGAGGGCTGTTCTAAGCTCTCCAACTAAACCTTGAGTTCAGAAATGGCAAGAGCTCTGTCTGACTCATTCATCTCATTCTTCCTCCAGTATCTAGCCCTGGGCTCATACTGACTCGGTTTCCTCCCCCACCAAATTGCTCAAGGAAGCTTTCTAAAAAGGTGCCTTGGAGGAGGGTCCCCGCAGCAAGCAATGGCTGTTGTTCCACAAAGATCCATAAGAGGGCGCCCAGGGATAACTGAAAAACCAGTTGAGGGACCAGGGCCTGGTTAGGGGGCAGTTTTATAGCTACCTGAACAAACTATCCTTTAAGTTAGGTTCAAGCTAGGACAGCAACCTCTAAGAAAGGTCGGCAATGTGGACTCCATTTTCACACAGGCCCTGGGACATGGATGCCCATGTCAGCATTATAGTCAATGTCATTATAGTTAGTACCACGGCAGAAAGGGTGAAGGGTAGGTGAGTGGATTAATAAGTGTCTGACCTTGAATCCTGGGGGTCCCTGTGCTCCGGGCAAGCCAGCCACACCTGGATTTCCTCTCTTCCCAGCAGGGCCCACAGGGCCAGGGGCCCCATCGTCTCCTTGTTCCCCCTGTAAAAAAGGAAGGCAAGGGAGATCTCTCACGTTTCAGGAGACGCAACCAAGGAGGCAGGATGGCTCGAAGCCTGGGTGGATTCTGGGTGGGGCTGGAGGCAGGGAGCTCAAACTCCAGGGTGGAGATCACCCTGGACCAGCGGGGGTGTGGCCAAGGCTAGACCAGCAGGGTAGAGGGGCTGAGGGCTTACGAGTAGGAAAGGGGAGGGATCTTAAAAACCAGAAGCTCATCCGCTGGGCAGGGCATGACCTTCTGGGTGCCAGCATGGAGGAGAGATGGCCAGAAGGGCCACACCCCAGGTCCCAAGTGATGAGGTGATTGCCCACATAGGGAACTTCTGGGTATGTTGGTTCTGCCGCATCCAAGTTCCCAAATCCCCCTGCCCCCAACACATCTCATCTCAAAGGGAGATGCCCAAGCCCTGCTCACCTGCTGCCCTGGTTGACCGTCCCTGCCAGGAAGCCCATCTGGTCCAGCAACACCTTCGGGGCCCTGTCTCCCCACCACGCCCCGGGGCCCTGGCAGGCCCTGTAGACCCTGCAGGGACACGAGAAGCTGGTGAGGGCTTCTGGGGAGGGCAGGGAGGTGGGTAGGAGGGGCACAGCGGTGGGTCACTCACCTGGATCCCCCTCCGTCCAGGGGCCCCAGCCTTGCCTTGCTTTCCCTTTGGTCCCTGAAAAACCAAGGGGCAGGTGAGGGAGGCTGTGTGGGGAGGTACAGAGCCCAGGAGCTCTGGAAGTAGGGCAGTGAGAGAACCACGGGCCTCTGTGTGGCTGAGCCCTCCACCTCTAGGACCTCGGCCTCTGAATCTGCAAAGGGGCCCAAGTGCCTGTCCTGGAAGCTCAGGGGCAGGGCTGGCTTTGGAATCTGCCGGTGTTGTCACTGGCCCTGCTCTGGGCTGGTCTTTCACTGGTCCCCTGCTGCAGAGGCTCTGGCCATTGGCTTGGGCCCAGCACTGTCCGGTCCATTCGATCCTACCTGAGGTTCCCTCCCTTTCCTATAGCCTTGCTAACCCTGCCTCCCCCTTGCTGTATGCCTGGGTCAGTGTTTCCCCTTCCTGGGGTCCCCGTCTCCCCTCCAGACACCCAGCCCTCTTACCTCTTCCCCTTTTGATCCTTTGGGGCCCGGCCGCCCCCGGGGTCCCGGATGCCCCTGCAAACCAAGGTGAGATGACGCAAGGCAGCCCCAGGGTTCTTTCCCGGGGAGGGTGGCCAGTCTCCGCCTGGAGGGGGAGGGGTGGGGAGGGGTTTGGGGGTGCAGGCTCTGGGGGTGCCCCCAGGGTCAAGGCAGGAGAAACCAGGATGGGCTACCCCAGGCCCTCCTGCAGGGAGGGTCCCTTTAACCTTTAAAGGGCCCATTCTTTAATTTCCCCCACAACGGCTCCACCCCCGGCAGGGCAGGAGGGGGCAAGACTGGAAGCACCACTCACAGGCAGGCCCTGCTGGCCCGGGTTTCCATGGAGGCCTTGTACGCCCTCCTGTCCCTGGAAGCCAAGGAGAGATAGGTGAAGGGCCATTCTTGGAGGGGACAACTCAGCCTGGAGGAGCCCCAGGAAGCCCTTGCTGTTCTTAGCCGTGCGTCACTGTCCCCCTGAGCTCCAGCTCCCTCATCTGGGTAGAGGGAGGGTAGAGGGCCTGCTGGGGGCCCAGTGCTCATTCCGTGGCTTGTCTCCTGCCTCTGTCCCCTGCTTCTGCTGGGAGGGCCATTCCTGGCTACAGATGGGGCGACAGAGGCCCTCTGAAGTGAGGTGCCTCTTCCCCCCATCCCCTTCTCTCTCTCTTTGCCTCCTCCTCTCCCTCCCTCAGAGAAGGTCTCAGATCAGACCCTTCCCTTTTCAGGAGGAATTACACCCTGAGCCCTCTTTCAGGGGCTGTGCTTCAGGCCTGGGCAGGAGTGGTGGGAGGGAGGGCTCAAGTCCTGGTGAAGGCTGCTCTGACCCCGGGTAGCATGTGGCAGGGCCTTAGGGCTGAGCAATGCCCTCTCATAACACCCCCCTCTGCTGCCAACAGAGAGGAGCTCTGATACTTACAGGGTATCCAGGGTCCCCAGGTTCCCCACGGTCTCCTCGATCTCCCACAGGGCCCTGAATGACAAGGACAACAGCAAACATAGGCCAGTCACCAGGTGCAGGGATGCCTGCCCTGGGCCTCTCTGGCCACACCCCTGTGGAGCTCCAAGCAGCTTCACCCCTGCTCAGCTCCCCCCGCCCTGGGTATGGGGGAGGGAAGCTGGGGGGCCTTACTGGGTCTCCAGGTGGTCCTGGGGGGCCCTCGGCCTTGCCGTCCTCACCCTGCTCACCCTGTGGACACAGAAACAGCTTTAGGACAAATGGCTTCTTCTTGGTGAATGTGTAAATTCCAGCCACTTCACACTGAGGCCAGAAGGGCCTCCATCAGAGATGGAGTCCAACCTACTGAGGGTTACAGATGAGGAGACTGAGGCCAGAGAGGGAAGGGGCAGACGTGAGGTCAAAGCCAGCCCTGAGCATAGAACTGGGATTATGCACACGAAACAGAGCTCATGACCGTCCCCTCCCCTCCCCCGGGCACCCCAAACCAACGCCCTCTGGCTGTGAGCTCCCTCTGAGCTGGGGCTGTGGTCACCCCCTGCTTTGTACAGGGCCTTGGAGCTCTATACCCATGTGGGGTGGGATTTCATGAAATGATGCAGAAATCCCTACATGGCGCTCAGCGGGGGGGACACTAATTCCAACCGCTGGCAGACATGGGCACTGCCTGGGCCAGACACGTGCACTGACAGTCCCAGCAGCCCAAGCGGGCCAAGAACCAGCTTTAGGACAAACCTCCCGCCCTTGATGGGAGCCTCAGGGAAGGCCCCAGGCTGCCCCAGGTTGCACTCAGCAGAGGACCAAGTTGGGGATTTTGTCTATAAGACATTTTTCCGTCTGCAAAATGGGATTGTAATGCCTGGCAGTGCCGCTGAGGGTCCAGGGAGGAGGGGTTCGTTCAGCTATCGGCACGCTACCACACAGGCCTCGGCTGACTGTGAAGATGGTGGCTGCTGCTAATGACACCAGCAGGGATGATGTGTGGCTCGGATATAATTCAAGTTTAGGGCAGGGGTCTTTGGGCCATGGCAGACCACCCTGGGCCCTGGGCCCTGGGCCACCTGCAGGACAGGTGGCTGGACGCCACGTGCCAGCTACATGAAAGTGTACTCAGAACAGCAAGGGGCAGAACCTCAGGGCTGGGAATGTTGCCCCAGACAACACTGGTGTCATCTCCCATGGGGTGCATTCCAGGCAGGGGGCTCAGGTCACAGCACCTCTGCGCACCCTTGCAGTTAGTGGCGATTTGAAGGGGAGGTTTGAGAGGGAGAGGAGAGGGGAGCCGTGCCTGGGTCTGGCGCCTGTCCCAGGCATGAATCAGTCCTCAGGGCTGGCGGCAAGGTGGGTCTATACCTTGGCCCTGGACGCTGCGGCTCCTCTGTGGGTGGAGACTGAAGGGATTTGGTCCCAGGACTAGAAGCAGTTGTACCCAGGGGATTGGCTCAGGGGGTGGGGATTCCCTTTCCGCCCCCGCCCACTCTCTGTGGCTCTCTGTCCTCGGGCTCAGTCCCACTGTGGAGGGAGGAAGCTGCACTGGGGGCTGTGAGGATGGGCCGTGTTTACATAGTGTTCTGTGTGCCAGGCAATTAATGAGGTATGCCTCATACATTGTTTCATAGAATCATACAGCACCTGCGTGCTGCTGGGACTATTGCCCCATTTTACAGATGGTGAAACTGAGGCCCAGGAAAGGAAGGGTCTTAGCCAAGGCCAAACAGAAATCATGGGGTGGTCTGGGTCAAAAGCCAGCTGTAAAGATCCTTCCATCTCCCCCCACATTGTGGCTCTAGTTTGCAGTTTTAGCACCAGAGAGCTGGTGGAGCCCCTGCCACCCTTCCCCCTGTTCCTAGAGTCTCACCCCATCACCCCAGGCCCTCTGGCTGCTGCCTCTGTCCCACAGGGAATTTTCAGGCTAAACAGCTTATTGGCCCATTGAAGCAGCTGTATCTCGCCAGCAAAGCAGACAGTCTGAATCCTGGCCCTGCCAGCCTCCCACTGACCCTGTACTGGTCCCGGAGCATCGTGGAGACTGAGTTTCTCCACCACTCATGTGGGATACCGACACCTTCCCGTGGGAGTCATGGCAAGCATCAGGGAGAAATATGGGGGAGAGAGCTTGCACATGGCCTTCATGCTTTGGAGTGAGGGGGTCTCCCCAGGAACTGGCTCTCTCTTCCCTCCCAGCTTGTGGTTCATGCATGCTACTATTTTTATTTTTGAGCTCTTCAGGGCATCGTGCCGCAGCCCCTACACTAAATAAATCACTGTAAATCCATAAATACCTGCTGCACAGGCGGACACACGACCAAACTAATGACACCATGTAAGTCAGCAAAGGCCTCTGGCTGACATACAGGCGATGAACCACTTAGCGCTGGCAAGGTGCCTGCCCACTCAACAGATGAGGCAACCAAGGCTCTGGGGGCGCAGGGGCCCCACCCAAGGCCCCAGCAAGCTCATGGCAGATTCAGGGTTTGGGTTCCACTCTCAGCAGCCACAGACACTACTTCTGGGGCTGGAGATGGCCCACAGCAGAGGGACCCCCTGTTTTTTAGGGTCTGTGTTAACCCCTCCTGAACCAGCCTTGGCAGACCGTGAGGGCCGAGAGGCACTTCCTGCGGCTTCCCGTGTGATGTCAGAGTCTGTGGCTCGCTCTGATGGCAGATCTGTTCTCTGCCAAGCAGGAGGAATGGGCCAGCTGGACAGCAAGCCAGGCCAGGGTGATTCACCCACAGCGGGATATAGTTAGTGGGGAGCTGACTCGGCAAAAGAAAGGAGGGCTAAGGAGGCAGCGGGTCAAGAAGACAGTGGCCACTGCCTGCTAGGAGACCTGCCAGATGAGCCATCGGGAGAGGAGGGGGAAAAGGAACAACTTGTAGCCATTAATGTAGGACTCAAAAATGGGTCCCGGGGCCAGCTCAGTGTGGCCTTGGGACGTGACCCAGGCCCAATGCCTTGGATCTCTGGCCCCTTGCATCCCCACCTATGCAGTGGGGCAGGGCACAACGCTCAGCAAGGGACCTTCCAGCAGTTCCTTTCCTATTGCATCTGGAGCCACGTGGCTGGAAGCGGACATGCCTCCCCTCTGCCTCGTCCGCTCCTTCCTTGCCCTGTAACTGGTGTTCCTCACACTCCTTCCTAAGCCCTCTCCTGGCTCCCGCTGGGTGATCTCATTCACCAGCAAAGCTTCAGTTCCCATGTTCATGTAGATGATGGAATTGCACAGTTTCAGTCATTACATAACCGAAGCCCATTTCCCTTGCTGGGCGGAAAGCCCCAAGAGGGCAGTAGCTGTGTCTGTTTCTGTTCCGGTGCCGGGCA
This sequence comes from Tonatia bakeri, assembly GCA_004024845.1. Lineage (NCBI taxonomy): Eukaryota > Metazoa > Chordata > Mammalia > Chiroptera > Phyllostomidae > Tonatia > Tonatia bakeri. The sequence goes on from PVIA01001523.1 coordinate 113,357, forward strand.
CAGAAGCAATACCCAATGTGTCAGCCACAAACATGGTTGAACGCCTCCTGCCTCCCGGCCGCCCATGCTGGCCTTGAACTTCCTGGGCTATCCCACCCACCATGCCCCAGGGGCTTGCTCCCGCCAGCCCAGATACCAGGCAGCAGCTGCTTCCCATGACCCAACACCCACCTTTTCGCCCTTTGGTCCAGGAGGCCCCAGGGGTCCCATGACGCCTTTGTGTCCCTGCAGGAAGCAAGAAGGCAAGGCGGGAGGTGAGAGCACGGAGGTGTGAGCACTTGGGAGGGACATGTGCTGAAGGACAGGGACTCCGAGATGGAGACACCGGGCTGTTCGACTTCGTCCTGGCTCGGCCCCAACGTGCTGGGTGACTTCGAGCAGGCACCGCTCCTCTCAGGGCCGCGGTTCCCAGACATGCTATGCAGGTGCCCAATACACCGCTAGGGTGGGTTTGCCTGGATGGTTGAGGACTCTGCCCGCCCTGCCCTGGGGCAGACCTGGGACAAGATCTCGGGAGAGCCAGCTGTGCCGTCTGGGGCGGGGGCAGAATGATTGCCCCAGCAGACTTTCCCAGGTTGTGGCCAAAACTGCGCATACAGATCCCTCCGTGGGCCCCCAGCACCCTCTCTTCCAGTTTCAATCTCCTTTGCCTTCTCTCTTCTGTCCTCTTTTCCCCTTTCGCCTCCCTGCTGGATCTCTTTCAGACACTGGACCCACTACTAAACAAGCCGTCAGGCCTTGCACACACCTTCTTTACCCCACCCCCTGGAACTCTGTTTCCCTTTCTGAGCAAACCCTATGCCTCCCCATGGCCTGGCCCCCCCGATGTGTAACGTGGGTTTGGCTCAGCCACCACTAAGGGCTGTCAGCTTGGATGCAAAGCTGGGCTAAGGCTCTCTCTCTGCACATGAGCGTAGTTGAGCAGCTCAGAGATGAGGCAGGTGGGGCACCCACCACCAGGAGAAGGACTCAGAGAGGGCACAGAGGGAGGATCTCTGTGTCCACACCACCCTGCCTGGCCACCCATGGCCCTTGACCCCCACCCTGGTCTATGGGCCCAGGTGTTCCCTGGAGACTAAGAATCTCCAGTGGCCCGAGGGCTGGCCCCTGGGTGGGAGGAGGAGGAGGCAGAGAATCCAGGCTTGCAGAACAGAGTTCCAGGGAGAGGGGGGGGTGAGATTTCCTTACATCGTAACCAGCCAGTCCTGGTTCTCCTTGGGGCCCCATCCGTCCTGGAGCACCCTACGAGAGAAAGAGACACGCGTTGGTAGGGAGTGTGGCCCTCACAGCAGGGACTCGGGCTCAGTCTGTCCTCCAGGCTCCGGCACAGTTCAGCCCGGCGCCTGGCACATCTGTTTTGCCCAGAACCCAGGCTGGCAGAGGTCCAGGTGAAGAGCAAGTGGCATTGTTCCCTCTGTCCTGGAGCTCCCCTCCTCCTCCTAGCCCTTCCTTCTCCCAGATCCAGTGGTTCCTGAGAGCGGGTGGCTCAATTTTCCCTGATTTTGCGAGCAGAATGGTAATGAAAAATTAAATTATATGAACTTACAGTTCAATTTTATAAAAAGCAAAGACAACGAATATTCAAAACTCACTGCTTGCTGATTATCTTACACTGTGCTGCGCGTTGCCCGTGCTCAGGAGGCTATCACATCGGTTGCATCTGTGCGGTGGAGGCACTAACAGAACTTTCCCACCGCGTCTCTCCCAACCTCGCGTGCAGTGACGTCAGGTTGGTAGCTTGAAATCAGCCCTGGTGGCAGTGCCTTCACCATGGAAACGGGCAAGTGCCACCAGCGCGTCTGAGATGCTGTGCCCCCTCGTCTGCTCCTCCCTTGCCTCCTCCTAGGGTCTCCTCCCCGCTGCAGCTGTCACACCCCGCAGGCCAGCCTTGGCCTGGGCACCCTCAGGGTCACCCAGGAAGCTGCAGCAGCTTCACCCTGATCCTCGTGAACCTATTTCCAGTTCAATGAAAACACGCCCAAGGGGCTGGTTTAGTTAAGAGTGAGATTAAGCAGGGCTTGTTAATCTGGGTCTTCAGGAGATCCACAGACCGTCAAACGGCGAAAAACACTTTGTATCGTGTGAACTTTTCCAGAAAGAGGGCTGTAGCTTCTGCAGGCTCCCAAGGGGACCCGGTGGTTCCAAAGAAGTGGCTGGGACAACAGGTGTCCGGCTGACACTGGAGCGGGGGACACTTCCCTTCCTGCCCTCAGCCCCTCTGCTCCATGACCGACACCACCCCACTGAACCCCACCCTGCCCCACCTCACCCTGAGAGTTCTCACCGTTGGTCCCAGGCTGCCCCGGGACCCTTTAGGGCCTGGGGTGCCATGGGGCCCGGGGTCTCCGGGGGCTCCCATCTCGCCCAGCTGTCCTTGGTAGCCCTTGGCACCCTGCAGCAGGAGGAGAGACAGGCTGCCACCAGGCCTCTGGGAGGAGGTGGGGGAGGGGAAGGGGAACACAGGCAGATCATGGCAGGAGGAGGGGTGGGGATCTGACCTTGGCTCCGGTCCGGCCCTTCTCGCCTTGCTTCCCTGGCTTTCCTTCAGGACCCTGCATGAAAGACAGAGAAAGATGGGAAATGACAGACAGTTGACACGGGTCCGTGCGGCATCATCACACTAGCTCTGGAGGCCGACTGCCTGGGTTCACAGCTGCTTTTGCACTCAATATCCACATGACCTTGAGCATGGCCTCACTTCCTATGACTGGCGCATTCGTCTACGAAGCAGTGGCATTTGCCCCAGAGCTGAGGATTCAACCTGGTGGTGCAGCATCACGCTTACAAGATGCTTGGCCCACAGTCAGTGCTGGGTACGTGGCTGTTGTCATGGTTACTGTTAGATGCCCAGGCTGTCCCAATGAGAAAAGCTCTCCATCCTGTGCTCTCTCCATGTGCCATGAAGTATTCTGTCTTCCCAGTGACCCTGAGGCCTGACTCAGACTCCCTCCTACTGATTGTGGCAGCTGGAGTGCCCACAGGAAAGGTACCTGACCAGGGCCTGGGTTCCACTGCAGACCTGAGTCCCTGTCCAGGGCTCAGGGTGGCTCAGGGTGCCCGTTGGTGACACCAGAGAGGCAGCAGAGGTATTCTAGGTCCTCCCTCATCTCTGAGATCTGGGGTATCACTTCTGAAAAGCCCTGAGGTCGCACCCCACTAACAGAGTCCCTCCCTGTCAGGACCCAGGGCTGATGGGGCTCCTCACAGCAGGGCCTTGTTCCAGGAAGATCAGCCGCCCTCCCTTGCTCTCCCACTGGGCACCTAGGAGACTCCCTCTAACAGGCCACGCTGCCCCTTCCCACAAGGCATCTCCAAATGCAGCTCTCCCCTGCCCCGCCTTCAAGGGGGGCCAGTCTGGCTTTGTCTCCATGGTTATCAAGGAAACTCAGGCTAGTAGGGGTTGAGTGAGTACGTATAGTGTGCATATGAGAGAGAGAGAGAGATAAGAAAGCAGAAGAGGGGGAAGAGAGTCCTCACCCTGGGCCACACTGGGTTGGGATGTAGGGACAGGACAGGCAGCATTTCTGGCTGGGAGAGGATATCCCACCTGTCCCCAGAGAAAAGTCCCTTGAAGGTTCAAACTTTTGATTCGATTCCTTTGGCTGCATTAACAGAGGCACTTGCCATGGGATGAGGGAGGTGATGGTCCCATCTTGGAACAGGGGCTGCACTCGAAGAGGAGGCGCTGACTAATGGTGATGGGGACCGGTAGGAAGAGGGGATCCCAGAGGAGCAAGGAAACCCCTGGGCTAAGCCAGAGGGACTTGGTCCCTGTCTGCAGATTTCAATAGCTGCCCTGAGGGCAGCCAGTGCATGAAACCTGTGGGGTGGGGGTGGGTGGTGGCATTCACTTCGCACTAGGGAGAAATGTGGACTCGGAAGACGCAAAAAGGCAAACGTGTGCTAGAGAAGACACCTCTGCCCCAAAGGGAGGTTCCAGGCAGACCGTCCCGGGGCCTCAGGACGTGAAGAAGTTGTAGCCCCTGGGAGGACCAAACCAGGCTGTGCTACGTCCTGGTGCTTGAGCCTTCCCTTCTCCCCGCCTCAGTTTCCCCCACCTGTAGCATGGAGGTTTTGAGCCAGCCTTGTACTGTCGCTTGTGGTGGCCCTTCGCCACGTATGCCTCCTGAGCAGCTGGAATGTGGCTGCTGTGACTGAAGAACTGAATTCTTCATCTGATTAAATTTTAATGAAATTAAATTAAAGAACGGAGAACTAAATTATCAGAAAACATTTAAGTATGTTAGAAACAGCTTGGGATATGAATCTACATTTTCAACCGCATGTTTTATAAAATCCAAATACAGATCAAGTTTTTTTCAATGAAATTCAGCATCTGAATTGACAGGTGCAATAAGTGGAAACTACACCCTGGACTTCAAAGATTTAGCACAAGAAATGCAAAATACCTTGTTAATAATTTTTATATTGATTACATGTTGAAGTGTTTGTATGTTGGATATATTGGGCTAAATAAAATGTTACTCCAATTAATTTCATCTGTTTCTATTCACCTTTAAAAAAAATCTGACTATTAGAAGATTTTAAATCATACACATGGCTTATATTCTGTTTCTACCAGACAGCCATGGACTTGACAGGTTCAAGGCCTCTTGCTCCTCTAGTAATAAACTAATGACAATCGCCTCAGCCATGGCCAGGCTGTGTGTCTACACCCTACCTCGTGTCTCACTCACTTCTCACCAGAGGACTGGGAGAAAGAGACTAGAGCTGGAGAAACTGGGGCTCAATGAGAGGTGGGTGTTCTCTGCAGGTCACCCGGCCAGGTTAGAAATAGACACGAAATCTTAGTTTCTAGGTACCCATTGGCCCAGGCACCCAGCCTGGCAGCTGTGAAATCAGGATACAGGGGCTGATGGGATTTGCTGGTGGACTGAGGTGATCGCAATGGCTGAGCCCCTGTCAGAAGGAGAAATGGGTCAGTGCCAAAGTGTTTAGCACAGAACTGGGGAGACAGAGTCCCCCACAGCACACGCTGGGCAGCCGGCCACTTGTTCCGATGGGCCCTCGGCAGCTGGGAGCTTCCCCATGGTGTGGGAAACCCTGAGTAAGTGCTGGTGCTTCCAGTAGGGTGAGCCTATGGGGCCAGAATGAAGACTCGCACTGGGCCCCTGTCCATTTGGATGTATTTCTGGAAAGGCCCTGATGGCTCATAAAGTTCTATTTTTAAATACTCAGCTGTTTCCAGGCCACAGAGTGGGAGATATTTGTCCTGCAGCCCTGTTGCAAAAGAGACTTGAATGCAGGGTTCTCATCACCTCCATCACCCAACACACACTCAGTCTGGCCCCAGCAAACCTCCTTAAAGTTCTAGTATAGGAGAATTGGGAGTGACAGCAAAATATGGACATAACACACTGCTACCACCACCACCACTAAAATGACCTGCATCACCATGTCATCTGGCACCACCACTGCCACTGCAATAACCATCACAAGCACTGCCACCATTATCATTGCCATCATCACCATCGACACCACCATCACTGCCATCACTAACTCCCTCATCACCACCATCCAATCACTACCATCACTAACTCCATCATCAGCACCATCACTACCATCATTACCATCACTACCATCATCACAACCACCATCACCATCCTCACTACCATCACTAACTCCATCACCACCAACCAATACTAGTACCACCATCATCATTACCATCATCACCATCACCACCACTAACTCCATCATCAACATCACTACCATCACCAACTTCATCATCAGCACCATCACCACCATCACTATCACCACCACCATCACTAACTCACCATCAGCACCATCACTATCACCACCACCATCACTAACTCACCATCAGCACCATCACTGCCACTACCATCATCACCACCTCGCGACCATCACTAACTGCATCACCACCATCATCACCGCCACTATCATGATCACCACCACCACCACCACCACCATCATCGTAACCATCATCACCATCACCATCACTAACTCCATCATCAACATCATCGTCACTACCACCACCACTAAAACCATCCACATCACCAAGTCCACTGTTACCACGATGGCAACTGCAACTACCATCACCAGCTCTGCCACCATCATCTTCACCACCATCACCACCACTCTCACCCACATAATCACCATCACCACCATCAGCACCACCATTGCCGCCACCACCACCACCATCATTGTCACCTCTAGCTTCTAGTCATTTTCTTTTCCAAATTCCTAAAGACAATCTTTTATATTTCTGGTGCATTTTATAAAGTGCTTTCTTACCCAAAGCCTCACTGACTTCTTTAAAAGAGAAAACCAAGGCCCAGAGAGAGGCAGTGATTTGTTGGAGGTCATACAGGCAGTGGGTGCCTGAGTTAGATCTCAGCATTTGGATGTCAGATCCAGAGCTGTCTCTGTCACGCTTTTACCCATTCCACAGTCACGATACGCTAAAGCTCCCCGAAAAAGAGCCCCTGGAGCACTGGGACTCAAAGCGATCTCAACACACATTCCTTCCAAATGCTTCATCATGCCAGGGGTGGGAGCCGAAGAGGGCAAGGGCAAGTGAAAGGTCACACAGCAAGTCACTGATGGAGAGTGGGGCCAGCACCCTCCTGCTGAATTCACTCTGCTAAATTCGGTCTGGGTGAATGTGGGGGTTGGGCGGGACATGGTCAGCAGGGGCCAGGTTTGTGTGGCATACAGCAACCAGCTCAGGAGAGTGATATTACTCTGACGGCACTGGGGAGCCATGGGAAGTTTAGGCAGGATAGGCTGGGCCACAGCAAAAGACCCTTAGGTAGCTCCTGCCAAAAGGCTTCCCACCCAACTGCCTGGAAGAGGACAAGTGTTATTTGCTCTCAGGAGCCCTCCGTGCTGGCATGCAGCCATGTGCACTCACCCGGACGCCAGTGATGCCAGGGGGGCCGGGGGGCCCATCCTCTCCCATCAGTCCCTCCTGGCCCTTCTCGCCACGCTCACCATCAGGCCCTGGGTCACCCCTGTCCCCCTGGGTGGGAAGGGCATGAGGAGAAGAGAGAGAGAAAGAATAATTAGTCACTAAGCCCAGCAGAGGACTCAGACCTCAGGGTGCATTCAGATGTCCACAGCTAAGCAGCTTCTGGATTCCCTGACGGTTGTCTGAGCTGCCAAAAGGTCTGGGCTGGCATGACCCTGCAGGCATAGAGAACATCCTGACATGGCAATTGCTGGTGTCCCTGGCTGGGCCCAGGAGGGGGTGGCTCAGGGAAGGAAGGACCCTGACCACACCCACCCCATGAAGTTCACAGTAAGGGGCTTAGTTCGGGAGACTAGGGTTGCTCTCTTCAATGTAGATACGCGGGGAAGATAAGAATCATAATACACTGAAATAAAATTTTTTAAATTTTATATTTGTATTTTTAGAGAGACAGGAAGGGAGAGAAATATAAATGTGTGGTTGCCTGTCCCACACCCCCTACTGGGGACCTGGCCCACAACTCAGGCATGTGCCCTGACTGGGAATTGAACCAGTGACCTTTTGGTTCACAGGCCGGCACTTAATCCACTGAGCCACACCAGCCAGGGCTAAATTTTTATAAAGAAAAAATTCGCCGAGCTCTGCTTCTTTGAACTTTTTCCATTTTTCTGAGTTGCATTTTCAACCTTTGCTGACATGGAAACAGTTTACAACATTAATAAGAGGTAATGATTTTGATTGCTACGTACCAGTCTCAGCAGTGAAATAATGGTTCCAAGGTTACACAGCCAGTTAGCAATAAACTAAACTTTAAAGGCATAATCCAATCAGACTGTACAGTCCTGTAATTATTTTTGTTAATGTCTTTGTCTATTGTGAGCACATTTTCCTGCTGCTGCCTGCTCTGCGTGGTTCTCATTTTCACTGCTGCAGAGCACGGCCTCTGAGGAGTGGATGGCAGCTAGCACTGACGGAGCCCTGGCTGTGTCCCGGCCATGTCTGGCAGGCGGGCTGTGCCAGAAGGGGGCATGGGCTGTTGCCCTTGGCCCCATGGCACAGCAGGTGCAGCGTAGGCAGTGGCCACAGAAGGACAAGGCAGTGCCCATCAGAGGCTGCCGCCATCAGGGCTAGCAGGCCTGGTGGGACCTATGGCCAGTCTGATGGTGGTCCAGCTATGATAGTCTGAGAGGCCCTCAGGAGACAGGATGAAGTCATGGGTACGAGGAAGGGGTGGGTGGGGGAGCAGCTTCAAGAAGCAAAGTGTCTTCTGCTAGTTTTGTTTCCTGGCACAACACTTTATGAGGGACACAGATAAACTGGTGTGCATCCAGGGGAAAGATTCAGTTCAAAGGGTGTGAAGTCAGAACGTGGGAACAGGATTGCTGAGCGTACCCACTGCAGGCCGGTCCTGCTCAGGCCTGGGCTCTAGGTACATGGGGCTGGTGTGGGGGATTGTGGAGCAGCTTCTAGCTCATCTGGGGAGCACTTCCCACTGGAGAGAGGTCCAGAGATGACACAGACTGGGGAGACTCCCAGCTATTGTGTGGACCAGCACAGAGCAGACCTGGCCACCAGAAAAGGGCCAAGCAGGTGGCTTTCTGAGGTCCCTGCTCCCTGACATCCTTTGATTCCAAGCATGGCCTGGCATGGAGACAGGGGCCAGCCCTGATGACCTTCCCACAGATGCCCCTGGCTCTAGGATTCCCCTTTTGGCCCGTCTTCCCTGGCCACCTACTGTCCCAGCTCTTAGAGGCAGGCATCCATTTGGGCAGCTGAGCTGGTTTGCAGTGAGGGGCCCCAGGAGGGGCCTGCAGGAGCTCCGGCCCCAGGGGCCTCCCAGACTCCCACAGCCTGGGCTCTCGCACAGCTGTGTGGGTCCATGCAGAATGGGCTCTGGGGTTCTAGAGATCCCCAGGTGCTGGGACATCTGCTAATGCCCAGGGGAGCCTTGCAAGTTGACTAGCTCAACTCGCTCAGTTTGCAGATGAGGAAACTGAGGCCCAGAAAGAGGCAGAGACTTCCCAAAGCCACATGTAAGTGTGGCAGAGCACAGTGAGCGCCCAGGGTTCTGGTTCCTTCTAACTGCAAGGTTCTGTGCTCAGGGGACAATGACCACTCACCTCTGGGGTTACACAGCCTAAATTCAATTTTTGCTGTGACTTCTCAATAGCTGTACAACTCTGGGCAAGTTCCCTCATTTGTAAAATAAGCAGAGAGTGTTACTATGAGGGTTGGAAGATGCCACTCCATATGACAGTTTAGCACAGCCTCTGGCACACATGCTGACTAAGAGTCACCACCACTGTCCCCACCACCATCCTCACCACTGTGATGGGCCGGTTGTCAGCACATTCAGCAGAGGTAATCAGCATAAAATCACTCTGTAAACTACAAAGTGCTGTGTACCTCCCAGAGGTTGTTTTCACCATGAAGGTGATTGAACAAACCCCGTGGGAAAACAGGTTCTCTCCTGGGAGCCCCATGAGGACCAGGGCAGACACTGCACGTCTGCATGACTCCTCTAGCCCAGGGGCTGGGGCAGAACTGGCTTTGGGGGCAGGGACAGAGGAAGCAGCCAGGGACGAGGGGTTGCAACCAGTGAGGAGGAAAGACCATAAGAGGCACCTGGCCTGAAGACCCCTCCCATCCCACCACGGCCACGATTCTAAGGAGAAGCAAGCGGCCGCCCAGAAGAGGAGCAGGCCTCAGCCTCGTGCCTGTTCTCTCATCTGCCGAGTGGGGATTGTCCTGTATGTAGCTCATAGGGTGGCTCGGAGGACTAAATGTGTTAATTCATGTAAAGCTCTTAAGGCAGGTAGTGCAAACCCACAGTGAGCACACGGAGCATCTTAGCCACAGTGTTCTTCAACATCACCAAACAGTGAGCAGGCACTTGGGAGAGGGTGTGGAGGGGCTGTGGGGAGGCCCTGGCTACACCCTAAGATGCAGCAGGGTGCAGAAGGAGAAAGGCAGGCAGGGGGCACTCTTGCCCCTGCAAGAAAAATGTAGGGTAGATGGGATCCAGCCAGGGGCTGTCACAGAGGTTTCTGGGAAGAAGGGGAAGCCCAGACCCTGAGCAACAGAGGGGACAGGGCAGTGGGGGTGAGGGTCTAGGGATGGCTGGGGGGATTGAGGCCCAGAGAAGAGGGGTGTTTATCTGAGGTCATATGGAGAGTAAATGGATGACACAGGGAATCCTGGGACATGGCACTTGGGACCCTGGGCTGGGGAGCTGGCTCACACAGTGTTATAGGTCAGCTCTGGGGAAAGCCATGCTGGGCCAGAGACAGAGGCCAGGGCTGGGCCAGAGCTGGAGGTAGAGCTGCCAGCATCAGGGAGCAGTGCTCGCCTGCCCAGGGTTCAGGGGAGCTCCAGCACCGCCTTAAGGTTCTAGCATATGTGGCTGACGGATGGAAGTATAGAACACGGCAAGTCTGAGTTCGGTCCACGGGCTTCGATGCCAGTGAGCCCCGGCGTTGGATTTTGGATCCTACAGACACTGAATAAATATGCTTCTACCTCCCTCTGAGCCTCTTCACCTTTAGAATGGAAACATGGTATACACAGCAAGCCAAGACTTGGGTTTTGGCTGTGCTAATTATTATCAGTGTGTCCTTGGGCAAGTTGCTTAACTCTGAGTCTCAGTTTACCTAAAGACAGAACTTACCCCTGCAGTCAGTATTGATCAAGATGATCCATTTCAAGGACTCACGTGTGACCAGTCCTCCATAAGTAGTGGGTTATGGCCATGGGTGGTAATGACTAGTATTGCCCTGATCATTTAGGATGTTTGGAAGATAACCAACATCAGAGCTGCTGGCTCTGGGCCCGGCATAGGGCGGGCATTCAGGTACCAGCCTTAGCGAAGAGAAGCTGCAGTTTTGAGGAGAAGGGAAGTGAGGAGGAGTGGAGAGTGGGCTGGGATGATCCTCAAAACCGCCTGAGCAGGGTGGGGACAGTAGGTGGGGCGGGGGCAGGTGTTGCAGGGGCTCACCCCTCACCCATTCTCATTGGGAACCAGCTGGAGTTCCGCTCTCAGAGCTTTATGGGAACCGAATGTTTCTGGGAGAAAACTTAGGTGTTGGATGGGAGGGCAGTGGAAGGACAGGTAGGGGCAGTTCCAGAACATCCCCTCCACCCCAGACCCCACACCAGAAGGACACTTACCTTCAGCCCGTCGGGCCCTGCAGGGCCACTGTCGCCCTCGAGGCCCGGCTCTCCCTGGAAAGAGAGAAGAGACAAGGAGGCATTACTGGGGAGGGGCCCCATGTGCTTTTACTTCCTCCCCTCCTTGAGGCAGGACCCCAGTCCCCAACCCCTAGTTAGCAGGCCCGGCACACAGCGGGTGGCTCAACCGTGAATGAGTAGGAGGCCGAGGCACCCACTCAGCTCCCGAAAAGAAGAGGCAGACCCCCGAGCACACCCCACTGTCTGCAGGGTAGGCTGGGCCGGGGCTGCCTGAGGACTCCAGTTAGAGATTGCTGGTCACAGAGCCATCCTGGCTGGTTAGTCAGCCTGGGAAGCAGTGCTGCCTAGTGGGGCAGAAAGGCTTTGACGTCAGACAGCCCTCAACCAATGCTCCCTCTGGGCTTCCCAATCTGTGGTGGTTTGACCGTAAGCAAGCTATTCAGCCCCCATAGGCGTCTGTTTTCTCATCTGGAAGTGGGGCTGATCCCACTTCCCTTAAGGGTTCCTCCAGGGCACAGTATAAGTGCCCACAAATGATGGCCACTGGTGACACTGCTCCTGGAATCGGTGAGCTGTCTGGAACTCCTTGGTGGAATCCCCTTTCTTGGGTGAGGAAAGTGAGGCCGGCCCTCTGACTTTCTCGCCAGCAAGTTTGGGAAGGATACCCAGACCCTGGATTGATCCAAAAGAAACCGCTCTCTTGGTTGCAGGCCTTCTCAGGGCCTTGAAAATGCTCCTGCTCACGTGCCAGAGGGAGCGCCAAGCAGGCAGTGAGTCCCAAACGTTCTGACCGCAGAATGCTTCTCTTTGAAGAGTGCCTCGACACTGTGGGAGCACTGGCCCAGCAAGGGAGGCTGAGGTTCCCAGTCTGTTTCTCCAAGTGAGGAAGAAACCGACTCAGGGCTGTTGAGGAAAGCCCTCCCTACCCAGACACGCCTGGCTTGGGGGGAGCTTCCCGGGGAAATACATTTGCTTTAACTTACCCTCTGCCCAATGAGGCCCTGCTCCCCAGGGGTGCCGAGAGGCCCAAGGTCACCCTAGGAGCAACCAAATACATGTCCATGGGGGTGTGTAGGGCCAGCCCCAGCCCTCACAAGCTCCAACTTGTGGGGCTGGAGGACAGCCCTCTCTTCCCAAGAACTGAAGAGAAATTGCAAAACACCCACCAGAGCCCCCACTGCAGTCAGCCCAGGCCACCACCACTATCACTGCACTTACATAGCACTGTCCTAAGTGCCATTGAGCCTTTAACGGTGCCAGGGCTGGGGTGCAGTCAAGACTGCACGCAACCAGAGCCACTGCACACCTCGGATTCCCCACCTTGGACCTGACCCTTGAACGCCGCAGGTTTGAACTGCACCAGCCAATTGAAAAAAACCCTTGTGTGAGTGAACACACAGTTCCAGCCTGTGCCAGTCAAGGGTCACCGCACATTTTTATTTCACACATTTAATCCTAATGGCCCCATCGGGAAAGGCGTCTTCTTTTTTTATAAATGAAGACACAAGAGGGCCAAGGGGTTAAGTAACCAGCCCAGGTTCGTGGCTAGTGAGTCACAGGTTCAGGACCCAAACACAGGTGGGTTGGCTCCAGAGAGTGTCAGACGCAGCGATGGTGGCCCTGGCCGGCCACCTCCTTTCCTCTTCCTGAGTGCCTTGAAGAGAGACCCGACAAGGAAGAGGCTCCCAATAGGACAGAATCAATGTCACCACCTCCCCAAGAGATTCCAAAAAGGTCTTTCTCCTGTGGTGATTTCCAAGCTGCACTCCCTCCCTGATGGTGTCCGGGGCACAAGGAGGAAGCAGAGCTCTGGGCCTGCAACCATGCCCCAACCTGAATGGTTCCCTTTCTATCAGTTTTATCGAAGGGGTGGTTTTCAGAATTGCTTGAGCAAACGATTCTGGAAGCCAACACTGATAGTCCCAGGCCTGGTCCAGCTCCCTCTGAATGGCTGGGAGGTCATCTTCCTCCTGTCCCACAGCCCTTCAAGGACCCCTCAGGCTACCAGCATGGCTCAGGGGTCTGCTAAGAGAGCAGAGTCCTCTTCCAACAATGGAGTGGGAGGGGGCTCTCTCCGGAGCCCAGGTATTGATGAGCTATATTTCCCAGCAGGTAAAGAGGGGCATCTGTACTGAAATGCAGATGGTATTGGGAGGTGAGGAGGTAGGGCTGCCCCAGCATGGGGGCAGGGGCAGGTGCTGAAGAAAACACTGCTGGGCAGGTGGTGCGGGCACGGGCACTGGGCCAGCTGGGCCCTCAGCTATGGCCATGGCCAAGACCCACTCCTCAGCCAGGTGCACCGAGAACCCATTATCCAGGGCACAAGAAAGGCCCGTTTCTATTTGGTGGGGGCACGTGGCTGATAGCAGGAGGCTGGTTTCAGCAAGTCGTTTCTGCTCTTCTTTCATCCCTCCTCACCTTCATCCCGGCTTCCCCAGGAAGTCCTGGCTCTCCCACTGCACCAGGTGGCCCCTGCAAGAAAACGTCGTTGGTCCCTTCCAGAGCAAGGCCTGGCCCTGGGTTGTAAGGGAGGAGATAACTGAGGTAGGCTCAGAGAGGGCAAGGGATGTGTCCGAAGTCACACAGCATGAGAGACACAGAGGGAGCTTGGAGATGGGACTAGGGAAAAAGCAGTGATCGGCTTGGGCAGCTGAGCCTTGGGGCTCCCCAGAGGCTGCTGGAGCCCTCTCCCTCCCCAAGAGTGTGGTTTACCACATTAGGAGCCCCTTGGCAAGCACAAGGAGGAAAATTTCATGATTCACATAAGGTCAGGAGAGGAAGCCAGCAACTGCTGTGTTCAGGGCTGAGTGATTCCAGCCCTTCTCTCCGCAGCCGGGCCAGGGAGACAAGGGCAGGAAGTGGTCCTGAGTTATCACCATTGGCATGGCTGCCTAAACCCTGGGGCACGGCTTTCTCCTCTGGATAAGGCAGGGGTGTCTGAGGCTCCTTCCAAGCTCCTTACTGCATGACCTTAAGAAGGCTGATTCTGCAACCAAACCTGGGCTCAGCTAAAGTCACAGCAGGGTGAGGGTGGGGGCATTGCTGCTTTCCCTGGTATCATAAAGGAGGCACTGCCAACCCCCACCCCCATGAGGGTACTGACACCCTGCATCCCACCCGTGGCCCCTGGGACTGGGTGTCCAGCTCCTCACCCTCTGCCATCAAAGTACATCTACCCTCTTGGCCAGGGTGCCTACTCTTCAGTCTCTGCAGCACACAGGATTCAACCTTCGCCCCAGGCCTGGGTAGAGACCCCCACAGAGGCAGGCCAGGAGGGGCTGCCACCTCCTTAGCAGTATCAAGGGACAAACAAAGGTCCCTCAGCACTCACCTTGGGTCCCATCTCTCCTGGAGGCCCAATTGGTCCCTGGGGTCCCTGAGGGCCCTAGAAGACAGACAGATCCACAGACAATTGGGAAAATCCAGGCTGGGCCTTCTTTGGGATCTGAGTCTTGATAGTATAGTCTGAGGTGTGGGTGTGGTGAGCACCCACAAACCTGGCACTCTGCAGCCCACACCCCCAACCCAGTGTCATGCTGAGGATCTTGGTATCTCCAGTATACCCTCCAATCCATCTGCACACTCTCCTGTTCATCTACTTAAAACCCAGCGGGGTGCTCCCCTGCTCAGAAGTCTTCTAGCTCAGAAGCTTTGCTTACTCTGTTCCCTCTGCCTTCATGCCCTTCCACCTCAGATCTACTTCTGGAAACTCCCACCCCAGGCCCTGGTCAAGCCACTGTTCAAAACAGCCTCCGCTTGGGCCTCAAGATGTGAGAATAGAGTGCGGCCTGGGGGGCGGGAGCCTCCTATGCTCCCCCGGCCCCACTGGGGGCTTTTCCTTCTGCGTCCCTGGAGACTCTGCCCTCTCCTCTCTGCCCCCGGCAGCACCACCCCACAGCCCCCTCACAGGGCTCTCCAGCACTCGGACTGCGCCCCCTCCCTTCGCCCAGGTCTGGCTCTCGCACCTCCAGCCGAGCTGGTCCCTGCAGTTCCCAGTCAGCTTGTTAGTTTATCCTCACCCTCCCTCCTTCCCTTCCCTGTTCACTGTGCTGAGCACTCTCTACATTTTTTCCTTTCATCTCCACGACAGGATGACAATGTAGGGACCATTATTTACTCCCATGTTACCAGCAAGAAAACTGAGGCTGGAGGCTTAGACTCAACTCAGAGCCCTTGAACTCCTCAGCCAGCGCTCTTCCCACACGCGAGGCTGTCCCACCAGCCCCAGCATTGTCCCTCTCCCACTTCTCTCCTTGGGTGACCGCTGGCCCACACCAGCTGCCCGGGCAAAGATGTAAGGAGGGAGGAGAAGGGCCCTTACCGGTTCTCCTGGGAGGCCCTTGGTGCCTGGCGGGCCTGAGGGACCCGGGATGCCCTGCAGGGACAAGCACAGGTGACTTTAGTCTTCTCCACCCTGCTTGTCCCCTCGGCCTCAGTCAAGCCATCTCAGCTTATGAGGTCCTACCCCCCACCCCCACCCCCACCCTCTGCTGGGTGACGGATGGGGTCCCTGAGTCCCCGGGAAAGAGGTGGGCTGGAGGGTCTTCAGTGCAGGGAGTGGCAGCTAGAAACTGGAGTTTCCACAGCAGGATGGGAACTGGCTAAGGTGCTATTATCTTCCCACATAGGCCACAGATTTTCAAGAACCAGCGGTACTTACGGGAAAGCCTCGGGTGCCCACGTGCCCTCGCTCACCAGGTGCACCCTGGAAGCACATTTGGGTTCATTAGAGGCACATGTCACAAAGCAGGGAGCGGGGCGGGGGGCTGGCAGCCGTGGCCTGACATACCTGCTGCCCAGGCTGGCCCGGTCTGCCCTGCGGTCCTGGAGGGCCCTGCAGGAAGCAAAGCACTTGGTGGTGGAGAGGGTACTTGGGAGGCCCCTTGACAGAGGGGGACCCACACTCCCACGGGAAATATAACGAACCACAGGATCCACCCTTCACCACAATGGGCAGGTGGGGAAACTAAGGCCCAACAGGGGAGTGGCTGGCCTCAGGTGCTCAGGGTTGAGAACTAAGGACCACGTGTGCCTGGAAGGGCTAGAAGCAGCCTCACCTCTCAGGGCCCTGGAGGGGTTTAGGGTCCGGGGAACAGGGCCAAAGGCCACGTGTGGCTTCTCACTCTCATGCTTCCCACTCTCTCTCATTCACAGGCTTTTGCTCACTCTCATTCTTGGTCTCAAAGCTCCTTCTCCCTTTCCCTGCCCCCATGCTTGCTGCTTAGTGGTGTGTGTGTGTGCCTGTAGTTGGGGGGAGGGCAGGAGTGGCCGGATGAGCTCTCAGGAGCTACCCTACAGCCTCTCAGGGACTCCTGGCTGTCTCCAAGGGGCCTTGTGCTGAGGAGGATGTGAGCCCTGCTTCCTGGATTCTTGATTTAGTATGGGAAGTGAGAGGCTGGGTAGGACATGGGGGTTCATACCTTCAGACCCCGGGGCCCCTGCTCCCCAGCTGGTCCGTCTGGTCCTCGGGGGCCCTGGAAGAGGGAAAAGGGACTAGCACAGTGGACAGCAGGGGTCTCCCTCGGGCTGGGAACCAGGAGGGTGGGGCTGGCCGGAGCCTTGGGCTTTTCCATACCGAGCCTGAGGCTCCCTCCTCTCCTTCAGTTTCCTGCTCACACCCACCCTGAGGCAGGCCACCCCTGTGCAGCATGTCTGTTGGGATGGCTCTGCAGAGGGCTCCCATGGGGGCACTCCGCTAGAGGCCTTACCACTCCAGAAGGGGGTCAGTGGTGCCTTTAAACGCTGTTTAAAGAGACCATGGGTGGGCGGCCAGCCAACCCATTTCACAGACACAGAGACTGAGGTCCAGAGCCAAGAGACTAATGGCCAAGTCCTCACAGCCAGGTCTTCGGACTCTGCTGTCACATGTTTTTCCCAGACACACTTGGGCATAAACAGGTATGAGAACCACAGCCCTTGGGGACACTGACAGAGAAGGACCCGGAGAGGATCTGCTTGTGGCCACAGCTCCCTATCCAGCCAGCTGTCCCAGCTCATCTGGCCTAGCTCACGTGAGGAGGGGACAGGAGCAGGGCATGGGTCTGACGGCTGTTCCCTGGAGTTCTGAACTTAGGTCTGAACCTCGAGACAAAATTCTTGGTCTTTTGAGAGTTAGAAGGTCTCCGGGGCAGGTGAAGCTGCCTTTGCCCCCACCGCACAGATGGGAACACACAGGCCAAGGCAAGCGAATTGTTTGAGGTCTCTTCAGCACATTGGCAGCTGCTATCCGTGCCAGGGCTTCACCACCGCCCCACGTTTCCCCACTGTGGGATGGGACATGGATGGGAGAGGGCGCCCTAAGAAAGGTCCCCGTGTGGAATACTGCAGTGTCTGTTTCGTTGGGGGCAGAGAGGCTGTGCTGGAGAGACAAAGAGCATCCTACGAAGGAGGCCGCCCACCCAGCCTGGGAGCCTGTGGACTGGCCACAAAAGGGGGCTAGGGAAGTGCCTGGGTGGAGGGGAGATGAGGGATGAGAAAACGAAAGAAGAAATTACTTAAAAACTGAACAAGGAAGTTTTCAATTAATAATTGAGTTGGAAAAAGTGACAATTGCTCTTATCTGCTACTTGGGGCTCTGGCTGCTTCAGCTCCACGCCACAGCCTTAAATAGCATCTCACTGACTCCATTGGCTGGGATGGAAGTCCCCGGGCGGGTGGGGGCTGCAGCTGGGTGGTTTGTTGGTTCATCTGGGAGCCTTTGTTCCCAGCATCCCTGAGCCTAGAGCCCAGGAGGGGTCCAGTGCTAGGCATTGTGGTGCTCTGGAAATGTCACGTCCTAGGGACAAGTGATTGCTCCTTGCTCAGCCTCAGTTATCTCAGGAATGGGGATAAGAACTTTTTATAATGCCCACGGGCAGCTCAGCACCTGACCTCTATAGTAAGTGCTCATTATAACCTGCCTCTGCCAGAGGAGGCTGCAGGCTCCCAAGGGTCAGGGACACAGAGGAATGGCTCAGTGAATCTGGATGCAGCCCCTTCTCCAGAACAGGCAGCTTATATCATGATGTGTAGAACCAGCTAAGAGTCTTCACAGGCCCAAGACGAGGTTTGATTACAGGGTATGGGGGTGCAAGTTCTGGTTTTGCTGCCAGCTTGCTGTGTGACCCCAGGAAAGCCCCTTCCCCTCTCTGGGCCTCAGTTTCAGGTAGACACATCAGACCACGTGTTAGACTGAACCCCCAGTTCATTGACAGGGGCCCGGTGGAGATGGAGCCAGATTGGGGTGGGACATCCTGGGTCACGGAAGCCAGAACAGAGGCTAAGCAGAAGGATGGGCATCTGGGCCTTTCTGAGAGATGTCGTCTGGCCTCTGGCCTGTCGCTCGCTGAGGTATAACCCCCCCCTCCCCGAGAAAGGAAGAGCTCTGGGAGTGCAGCAGAGGCCCGGAAGGGTCAAGGGCTTGGCCTGAATCACACAGCACCCTATTTATCCCAGGAATCAAGGCCTTTCTGGAGAAGTAATAACAGTGACAACAATAGCAGTGGCAGCAACAACAGTGAAAGCTATTGTCCTCATTTACACATAAGGAAACAGCCTATGGTCACACAGCCAGTAAGCAGAGGAGCCAGAATTTTAACCAAGTCAGCCAGCCAGATGCGCATGGCTCCCCACCACTACCTGTCACTGTTCATCAGTGTGAGAGTGAGCTCCCCATCACAGCATGTGTTCAGGTCAGGGCCCAGGAGAGCCTGCCAGGAAGGCTCTGCGCTGGGGCGGGGTGTTAGAGAAGACAATGTCTAAGATCCCTGCTACCCAGGGGACTCTGCTATCCCCTGGGCACACCAGAGAGCTCTGGAAGCTCAGGCAGGCTCAGGAGAAAGAGGACCAACCTTCCTGTCTGGAGGGAGAAGGAGGCAACAGGCCCCAGCCATCCTCACCTCGCTTCCCACTGTGCAGGGAGAGGACAAAGGCAGCCACACCCGCGCACACCTCACTCTGGCCACTCAGCAGCTGACCCGTGTCCTGCAGGTCCTCCTTCCTTCCCCAGATGGACACAGCTGCACTGCCCTGCTGGAGGCGGGCCTGGATTTCTCTCAGAGCCACAAGTCTGTTCTCTTGGAGCCACTGCCCAGGAAGAGGTCTGAAGTCACAGCTGGGGCTTGGTGGAAGGAGCCCCTGCCTGGGACAGAAAATCTGGCCAATCGCAGCTTTGTGAAAAAAGAGGTGCATGACAGAGGGAATGAATACACACCAAGTGCACCCTACGTGTGGCTGCCTGTCCAGACCTGACCTATGTGAGGTGCTGATGAGGGGACGTAATCCCCATGGCCACCCCGTGAGGATGGTTCTGCTGCTGAACCATTTCACAGAAAAAAACTGGAGGCTCACAGAGGGGAAGTCAGGATTCAGGGCCAGGTCTGCTGGTCTCTAAGCTCCTCTCACAGGACCAGAATCCAGTGGCAGCACCTGAATCTCAGAATCCTCCCAGCTCCCTCAAAGTGGGTAAGTTGAGAGAGAGTGCAGTCTCCCATGGTCTTCTCCATCACGTGGTCCCACCCTGCACATTCGGCCTTCCTGGCAGTCTCTTGTAGGCCTAGACCTGCATACTTCTTGTGATGGGGAGCTCACTTCCACACTGATACACAGTGACTGGCAGTGGTGGATAAAAGTGTGCATCCTGCTGACTGGAGTTCAAATTCTGGCTCCTTACAACCTCTTCCTAACATCAGCTACCAAGCTTTACAGAGCTTAACGCACTGGACTGAGGTCCTAGAGCTGATAACTGGGAGCCCTGAGACTCACCCTTACACCTGTCTGACCTCAGAGCTCCTACCCATTCAACTGGGACTCATGGACCCAGGCTGCATCTGCAGTTCTACCAAGAGTAGAAGGCCCAGGGCCCCATCCTGCCTCTGGCCTCCATCCCTTAGTTCTCATGATTCCCAGGGTAGGAGGGTAGCGGACTTGGGGGGTGGGGGGCAGCAGGGCCCATCTGCACATGGGCAGGGAAGTAGGCAGGGCCTTGCAGACAGAACTCCAAGTCCATTGTCCATGGTACATACAGGGAAACTGAGGCCTGGAGAGCAGCAAGGCCTTGCTAAGGTCACGGAACAAGCCAGGATCTTCAGGGGCCCGGAGATGGGGGCTGCCCAGAATTGAGATTTTTAGCAGCCCAGTGGGAGCCTCTCTAGGTCCCCCACTGTCCTCAGTAGTGACCCCATCTGTGCAGTGGCCAATAGTGGCCTTGTAGGCTGGGGACCCAGAGGGCAGATCCCACAGGTTTAAAAAAAAAAACAAAATGTATCTTTTATAAAATGTTCCTCAGAACAGAGAGTTCAAACAACTGATGAAAAGATGAAAATTCAGGCTAGAAATATATACTATGCCAGGATTTACTAGTTCACTGTTAAAAAGTACCTTATATTTGCTCTTAGGTATTTTGAGTAATGAGTAATTACTATATTTCACACATAGGATAGGTGGTACTTTACCTACATTAGAATCATTTCAACCTTTAGATAGGCATTTAAATTGTTTTACTTTTAATCTTGTCAGATCCCACAGGTTTTGCATTCCTGCCAAACCCAGCAGGGGGGAGGGGCGCATGGTCCTGAAGCTCCCCTCCCAGCCTTAGACTTTGATGTGGTTGGGAGCCTGGGTTTCCTCAAGCAGGAGATACACTCCCCGCCACTGCGGGAAGGGGGCGGAGGGGGGCCTGGGCCTTCCATCTGGAGGGAGGGGGCAGGGCCAGGGCCGCTCACCCTCCAGCTAGTGCGGCTTCCAGAAGGAAATGTGCACAAGTTCAAGGTGGGACCTGGCTGTCAATGGGCTGTGGGCCACTTTCATAGACCCAGGACATGCTGGGAAGGGCCCTGCCGGGCCAGAGGAATGCCTCTTAATCCCCACTTTCCCAGGCCAACTGCTCAGGCCATCTGGTTCAGGGGAAAATTTAAAACCACTTGAAATTCAGCCAAGAGGAGCAAAACCATCACAGAAGCCCTGTGTGGCGCTCGGCTAGCAGGCCTGGGCTGCCTCATTTCCTTTTTACAGGGTTATAGGGCTACAGGGCTACAGGGCTACATGGCCCAGCACCTGTGCACCAGTTGCCCTCCCTGTGATTGAAAGTAAGGCTGCATGTAGTATGTAAAACATCCAGAGTCACTGGGTTTGAATCCCAGCTCTGCACTTTTTAGCTCTGCAACTTGAGGCAAGCGACTAACCTCTCTGTGCTTTAGTTTCCTTGTCTGTAAAACAGAAATAAAAATAGCACCTACTTTACAGGGTAGCACTGAAGATTAAATGAGTTAATATATGTGATAAGATGGTGCCTGGCACATAGTAAGTACTAGCAATTACCTTTTGCTATCATGCTAAGGCCAGTCCTTGCTTCAAACTCTCTGTGATTCCCCACTACCCTTGGAGCATAGCCCATAAGCCTAGCTCTGGTGTTTGAGGTCCTGCTTCTCTTGGTACCTGCTAATTCTTGGTCTTATCCTTCTCCCTTGAACCAGTGGGGATCCCTAAACATGCCACACCTTCTCTTGCCTTAGTGCTTTCCCTCTGCCTGGAATCTGGCATCACTCAAGCACTGCCCCCTCCCTGAAGCCTTCCCTGGTACCCTGTCCAGGTGAGGTACGTCCCCCAGGCTCCCAAGCTGCCCTGTGCTTCCACCGACAACATGCTCATGACCCTAAACTGTCTCTTTGGTCAACTTGATTGAGTAATAAGGGCAGACAGGCATCACACTGGTCCTAGTCTCTGTGGCACCGACAGAGCCTCCACCAGTGGCCCGCACAGAGCAGGTGTGAGTAAAAGGCAGTTGAGTGAATGAAGGGACACGAGCCCATTTGTGCCCACTAGTTGGCAAGGACTGGTACTCAGAAATGGGCTGGAAAAGGTGCCTGGGTTGGGGTCCTACAGTGAGCCTGGAACCCTGCCTGGTGTGGTGAAGGTCAAAGATCTCAGGACTGGGCGGGGGGCAAGGTATAGGAGGTGGTTTCTTCGGCAGGGGACCAGTGTCAGCCCCCAGGGGGCTGGGCCCCACTTACCTGGCGTCCCTTTGTTCCCCTCATGCCTGGCGGGCCTCGAGATCCTGGAGGACCCTGTGGGGAGGAAAGTGTTTGGAGAAACCCTTTTTAAGGGACCAAGTGCAACACTGAGGGCTAGTAGTGAGGGACGAAGCTTGGCTTCAGGGGCAGCCCACTGCCCTGGCTCCGCAGCCTTCGTATTAAAGGGTTTGGCCCAGTGGGGCAATCTGTCCCACTGGGAGAGGCAGGGCATAGGCTGCAACCTCGAGCAGGAGCCTGCGCTGGGTTCCAGGGGGCCTCAGCCCTTCCTAGGGATCCTTAGTGGGGACGGACCTCACTGTGGAACCGATTCCTTCTTTTTCTCAAAATCCACAATCAGAAGCTACATGGTAGTTCTGAAAAAAGGTCTCCTTAAATTCTCATTTCCTCTTTTCTCCCCCATGAGCAAAGAGAACGTGGCATCCCAAGTTCTGTCCCTGCCCCTGTCCCCAAGTATCACCTGAGAGCTACCTGAGAGCCCAGAAAGAGCCCTGGAGTTCCAGGGGGGAGAACCAGACCACAGCCCAGAGGTGAGGGAGGGGGAGGGAAGCTTGTGTGGGAAGGGAGGAGGGTCAAGAGCGGCTGGAGAGGCTAGGTGGAGAAGTGGAGGTGCGGGGAGGCTAAGAGGAGGGAACCGGCCCAGCCCCAGGAGGATGCCCAGTTCTCTTGGTTTGGTGTGGGAAGGAGAAGAGGCAGCAGGGAGTCAGGGAGGGAGGGAGGGACAGAAGACACAGGACAGACTGGCTTTGTTCCTTGAATTCTGAGCACCTGGTCCAGCACAGGCCTATGACATGGATTTAGAAATCTGTAGAAGGAATGATGAATATGCGAACAACTCCAGAGGGCAGAAGAAGGTGGGGGGGAGAGAGAAAGAAGGCAGAGAGAGGAAGCAGGCAGGCTCACTGCCCAACTCGCCTCCCTGGGCCCCAGCCCCAGCTGTACTCATCAAGCAGCAACTGTACCCTATGGCCAGCCAGGACCCCTTCGACAACTGCAGGAGCCTCCCGGCTCCACAGCCAGTCCCAGACTAGGCGTGCCCCTTTTACAAGGAAGAGTCGGCCTCAGCCCCCTCCGAATACCAGGGAGAGGCCCAGTTCTGTTTGTGGCCTCAGGAAAAACTCTTCTAGCTCCTTCCATCTCTCTCTCCCTATGGCCTCAAGGGGCGCAGACCCTCCAACTGCTGCTGATGTGAGGGGCTGGGTCTCAGCCTGACCCCTTTTCAGCAGAGCAAGCAGGGTGGAAGCCTGGGCGTGACCCAATGAACAGGCAGATCTGACTCCTGGATGGTGGAGAACACAGGGACTGGGTGAAATGGGATGGATTGTTTTATGGAGGGATCTCAGACTGCAGAAGGCATGCAATGTGTCACTGGGAAATATCAGTAGCCAAGTCTTGATGCAGAGGCAGTAGAGTGGAGCGCTTAAATGAGCCAACTGCTTGCTCCACTGGAGACCTAGGTTCAAGTCCCGGCTCTGCCACTTACTAATTCTGTGACCTTTAGCAAGTAACTTAAACTCTTTAGGCTTCGGTTTCATCAACTAAAAAATGGGGGTAAGAAGAGTCCTTGCCTCCAAGAGCTGCTGAGAAGACACAGCACCTTGGAAGGTCCCTGGTAAAGAGCAGCTATGTGCTCTCTTAAAGGAGGCGGCCAGAAACAGCAGGGCTCAGGACTCTACTTCGTCCCCTCCCCCAGTCATGGAGATAATAATCTTGGCTGACCTCAGGGACTGCAGAAAAACATGGATGTTAAAATGACTGGAAAAGTGGAAAAATGCCAATCTGGTGTGAAGAGCATCATCAGAAATGTATTAGTAATTGTCTTACTAATAACTGTGGCAATTAGTGTAGCTAACAGGTAGTAATAATTATTATTACTACTACCATTTGTAAAGCACTTGGCATATTTGGGTAGTTTGCTAAGCGATGACGTCATGAACGGTATCATTGGTCTCTCAACAATCTCATAATGAAGGGAGTATCGTGCTGGCTTACAGATGGGGAGACTGAGGCTCAGGGAAGCCATGAGTGTTGCTGACAAACACACAGCTGGTGGGTGGGGGAGCCAGCACGTGACTCACACGTGTCTGATTCTGCGCTTGGGTTTCTGGACCTCTGTGCTCTCCTGCTTCCCCAGCAGCACGAGGGGCAGCCAGCTGGCTGGAAGAAGCCCCAGAGATCGAGTGAACCGGCCCACACCTCAGCAGTGAAGGGTCAGTGGCCACCTTGGGATCTGTCTGACCTCACTCATTCTGGGCCAACCCATCAAACATGTGGAAGCACTGAGGAAACAGGGCAGGAGGAGGTCAGCGGGGCCGCGGAGGCAGGGGATTCAAAGGCCAGCACCTTCCTTCTGTGCACTGCCCTGGGCGTCTCCACTGTTTGCCCACCTCCCACTGGCCTTCCATTTTGTCCCGGCAACTTCTTTCCAGGCTTTCTTCTCCCCACTGGACAGATGGGGAGACTAAGGCCCAGGGAGGCTGAAGTCCAAGGGCACAGGACTAGAACTTGATAATGGTCCATAGCATCCTTGTACTTGGGTTTTGACCCTGAGCACCTCCCACGCTGATGGGTCCTAATCCCTCTATGTCTAGGATAAGTCTCCTGGGCCTGGTACTCAGGTCCTATGAACACTGGGGAGGGAGGGAGGACAGTAGTCTTTGGGTTGGGTGACTGGGACCCTTGGATTCCAAGCAGGGTGCCTCAGCCTGCAACCAGCTCCGCTAGCCCCAGGCCAGATGTGGCTTCTCCTCTTCCTCATGAACCAGGAAAAACACACCACTAGGGGCCCAGAGTGCTGGCCTCTGGTCCCAACTCTGTACCCCATGTGTTTTCTACATCATCAAAAGGATTGTGGAGGGCAGACAGAGCCCCCTGGTTCCGGGCACCTCTGAGTCTGGATGATGGTTACTTGCCTGGCACTGGCACATAGTAGGTGCTCAGTAAAGGACTGTTAATGAGCGAGAGGGTGTCTATACTTGGCATTCCCACTAGACAGTGTGACTCCTAAGAGCAGATCTGTTTCTCACCATTTTCGTGTCTCTGGAGCTGAGCATAGGCCCAACAAGTAGTAGGTGCATGCAGAAGTTTGGGAACTCAGTTGGGCTTGCTCCCATAGCTGGTGCACAGAACTGGTGTGTGCCCACTTTCCTGGGGTTCTCAGATCTTCGAAGGCTCTCGTGCCCTCCTTCATCAAACTCTAGGGAGACCCTCAATCTGGGCTTTGAAGGGACCTGGGCATCATCCCCCAGTCCTGCCTGGGGATTCTGACCGGGCTTGGCTTCCTCCCCTCACACCCTTTCCACCTGCCTGCAGTGCACCCCTCCACCTCCCAGAGCAGGCTCCCAGCCCTGAGCCCTGGCCTTGGCTCAGGTGCATGCCCTTGCCAGTCACCACAGCCTCCACCAGTGGAGGCAGAAGGACAGAGCTCCCCATGCTCTAGAGGAAGCCAGCTCTCCTTCCCCCATATCACCCTTGGAGGAGTGAAGGGGCCCTGAACTTGGGTGCTCCTACTACACCACTCCCCCAGCCCTCCTGCCTCCCACCCATCCCTGCCTTGGGATCCTCAGGAAGATCCCAGGTTCCTTAGTGAGCATATGAAGCCCAGGACCCCTGCACCCATGACTCTGACCCTCAGTTATTTGTCCTCAGCATTTCTAGTTTCTTCCCTCCTTCCCCCATAGCAGGCATTTCTTGTTTATTGGGTCCTCTCTCCCCCCCCAAGCCAGAATATAAGCTCCTAAAGGACAGACAGGGACAACTTTCTGCCTTGTTGATGGCCACATCCCCAGCTGCTGGCCAGGCCCTGGGCACATGTGACACAGTATTTCCCCAGTAAATGGACAAAGCCATAATAATGACAGTGACCAAGATGCCCCCGTGGAATGAACGTCACTAAGTAATGAACATCAGTTGCATGGTTTCGTTTGCCTCGAGCCATCACACTATCATGACCGTGACTATTTTCTCTGTTTTTCGGGTGAGCGAAATTTACACTCAGAGTTCAGTGATCTGCTCTGCCAACGCAGCCAGGGAGTAGTGGAGCTGGGACTTGAACCCAGGTCTGTCTGACTCTGAGGCCTGGACTCCTCATCCTTACCTGACAATGGATTTGAGACCAAGGAACTCATATGAGGGCTTTGCTTACCGGGGGTCCAGGCTCTCCAGGGGTCCCAACTCCACCTGGCATTCCAGGATGACCCTATTCAGAGAGAAGAAAAGGAGGGACTCAGCGGCGGAAGGTGCCTCTTCCTCCTCCAGTCCCACCTGGGCTGGCTCAGCCCCAGCCCTGGACACAGGGCAGCAGCTGAGCCCCCTGGAGGGAAAGGAGCAAATCATCCTGCGCACCTGGGCAGGCAGAGGCGGGCAGAGCACAGCTGTCCCCATGGCTATGACAGGAGAGGGCAAAGGGGTGCAGACTGACTTCTTACCATTGACCCCTTGGGTCCAGGTGCTCCTGGGGGTCCCATCGTGCCCCGGTCACCCTGTGATGGAGACAACAATTCAGGAAATTCACAGCTATGGGGTGGCTCTGTGGGGGGCAGGTACAGAGGAAGGTACAGATGGCCTTCCAGAGGCCAAATAGGGACAGGGACTTGCCCAAGGTCTATAGAGAGTCCCTGTCTGGCTCACAGACACATCACCCCAGGGTGAGACAGGGGGAGAGTGGGGGTCTGCAACTTCACTCAGCAGAACCCAAGACCCCTGGCAAGTCCTAGGAGGCCTCAGCTCCACTATAGCATACCACACAGTGGGCTCCCTCAGGCAAGGATGGTCCTGATTAAGGATACACTAATTACACATCCCCCTTGATCTGGGCCCACATCAGGTGGTCCTCGTTAGGCCTGGCACCTCCTGGCTGGGCATGCTGAGGTGCAATAGACAAGGGAAGACATTTCTTTTACTCTCCCCACCCACTGCCCAAGCCTAGAAGAATCAGAGGTGTAACTCTCTCCCTCTCAACCCATCCTGGCAGACCTGCGGATGGTGCATGTCGCCAACAGCTATGGCTGGAAGGCAGGGGCTCTGGTTTCAAATCCTGGCTGTTTTGGTGAGGCCCTGTTTCTTGTACTCACCCACCCAGCAGCAAACATTTACTGAGCCCAGCACGGTATATAGGACCCAGAAGACAGAGTAGAAATAGACAGATCCTGCTGATAGGGAGGGAGACCCAAGTTCTGGGAGGGGATGGACACAAGTTACAAAAACAGATATAAATTGGGGTACCACAGTGACAGTGTGTCTCTCGGCCACTAAGGCTTTGCAACACGGGATCTGCCCCACGTGTCTGCGGGGGTGTGCTGGGGAAGGAGTCCCTGAGACAGTATAGCTGGACCCGAGAGGTAAGGGGTAACTGCAAGTCACTTAGGCAAAGACGGTGGAGAGGGTGGGAGTGAGAAAGGCATTCCTGGCTGCAGGACAGGCCGGCATGGCCCATGGACGAGGAGGGACGTGGGACATCTGAGGACAGGAGAAGGCAGAGTTGGCTTTGACCTCACACTGTTGTTATGCAAGATGTCACCGCTGCAGGCAGCAGGGGGAAAGGCACACTGGCTCTTTCTCTATTATTTCTTTTTCTGCAACTTCTTGTGACTCTCTAATTATTTCAAAATAAAAAGCCAAATTTGAAGCAAAAAAAAAGAGGGAAAGGAAGAAAAAGGGAAGGACAAGGAGGAGAAAAATGTGGCAGCCAAAGGGTGTAGGATACAGGGAGTGAGGAGGAGGGAGGCTCAGGATAAGCCTGGGAAGGCAGATGGGGTCAGTTGGGGGTAGACGCTGCTCCTCTCCAGACCTCAGTTTCTGCATCTACCCACTAGAAAGGACACTGGCTCCTCCCGAGGCCTGCCTGGAAATGAGAGAAGCCCACACAAAGGAAAGCAGGTGCTCTCCAGGGCCCATGGGTGGAAGTGGGAAACCACAGGCTATTGGTGAGCTGGGTGCCAGCACAAGGCAGAATGGCTTAGCAAGCAAAGTGTGGCCTTGGGTACCGAACCTGGTTCAAATCCCAGCTCTGCCACTTCCTGCCTGGGTGATCTTGAGTGAGTTGCCTCCTCTCTCTGAGCCTCAGTTACAAGAGGGACAGGGGTTCTTTGAGGGTCTGGATGCCAAGGCAATGAGGAGAGAACAGGAGAAAGAAGTCCGAAAACCCCAGGTCAACTGGCCCCTTCGTCTTTTTAAAATTGCTAAACACGAGCCCTGTTTGTCTGTATATTCCCTTCCACACAACTTACCTTTTCTCCCACGGTTCCTGGCTCCCCGACTAGACCAATGAATCCCAGAAGTCCCTGGAAGAAACATTTGTGAAAGCAACAGAAAGGAGGAAGCAACATGAATTCAGGGGCGTGCTGAGTTTCAAAGGCAACTTCCCCGCGGCTTCCTTCCTCTGGGGCTCCTCTCCCCCGCATCCCCTGCCTCATGCCTGGTTACCCTGCCGGCCTGGAGCTGCCGCTGAGAGAGCTGCCTCTCTCCCGGCACTGTCCCGACTTCCCTCACTCCACCAGATGGTTCTCATTTCGGAGCCAAGCAGTGGGGCCGCTGCCAGCATCCCTGGGAGCGCCACACAGTCTTCCCGCGCCAGAATCCGGCTGGGAGACAGCCACGTTTGGAGAATGGTGGGGTGGGGGAGGCCCGTACGCTGTGCTGGGCAGAGGCCTGTCTGTGAGAAATCTGTCCCCATCTTTCGGGGCTCTGGTGCTGTTTCAAAGAGAGAAACAAACTCGCTGGCCAGGATAGAAATACACTACCAGCCTCTGCCAAAAGACCTGATTGAAATCTGGGAAGTGGAGGCCTTTTTACTGTCTTGTGAAAGGCTTCCTCTCCTTTGTAAAAGGGCGCGCGCACGCACGGTGGTTGGTTCCGGCTGC
Organism: Tonatia bakeri; assembly: GCA_004024845.1. Classification (NCBI taxonomy): domain Eukaryota; kingdom Metazoa; phylum Chordata; class Mammalia; order Chiroptera; family Phyllostomidae; genus Tonatia; species Tonatia bakeri. The sequence continues at coordinate 142,360 of PVIA01001523.1, forward strand.
CCTTTTTAACTCCACTGGGTGATAACTTGCCTCTGCGTTCCAGGGGCTGTCCTAGGAGGCTGCGAGCCTCGCTGCTGCCCTGAGCAGGCAGACGCGGGCACAGCCAGGCCGAGGAGCCCAGCAGAGCCACCCAGGAAGGTGGACGATTCCCTGTCCAGATCCCACACCCTTCTCTGCGGCAGAAAATTCAAGCTGAGGACGGTCTCGTGTGGTTCAGGGGGAACAAAAGGCCTTTGGGAAAACCCGGGTCTGCAGCCAAGACTTTCTGGGAAAGTGAAGAAAGACTGAGGGATGAGTGGGTTTGTCCCATACTGTCTGCTCCCTGTCCCCAAACTGTATTCAGAAAGGAGACCTTGAACCTGATCTGAAATATATCAGAAGCTGGGCCCTCAGCCAGTGAAGCTCCAATGTGTCAGCCAACTAAAGTGACAGAGTGACACCCACTTCCAAAGGCTTAGCTCCGTGGGTCTCAGGGGTGCTTTTAAAGTGGCACCTTGGGCCAGGGCCCTGTGTGCGGCAGCCTGGGGCTACGCAGTTCCAAAGGCACCCGTCCTCCCACAGCGGCCTCCAAAGCATGTGGCTGTGAGTGGGCAGAGATCTCCCTGGTCCCTCGGCACTGTCACTACCGTGGAGGGTCCTGACTCTTTGGACTCAGAGGCCCTTCAGGGTTGAGGTGCAAGGGGAAAATGAATGACACGAGGTATGAGGTCATGGCTAATAAGTCACAGAAAATAACTGAGTATTTGACTTTTGCAACAACTTACTTAAAGAAAAATAAATTAGAGCATTTTCAGGCAACAGCAATGTGAATAACAACGGCTGGCCCCTGGCACTTTATCTATGCCGTGGTTGTTGACTCTTCAGGCGAGTGCACAAATCACAGAGGCTCTCTGAGTCTCATCTGCAGAACGGAGGGCTCTCGGCAAAGGTCCCTGCCTACACACAGGGGTTGCTCTGAGTCCTGGAGATAATGGGTGGTGCACGCAGGCACTCAGTAAACGTCCATCCCCTCCCATCCCCTTCTAATTTATTTTAAAAGGGCACGGGGTTAAGACAGAGGCCTGAGCTCCCCACAAGGGAGCAGTCAGACATTTAGAGGAGGCTGACGGAGGGAAGAAAAGCTTCTCTGTTTAAAGGCTGCTGCCCGACTGGCCCAGGGAAACAAATTTCATAGTTACTTTAAATTTATGGGTTGCTGGGCCCTGGAAGGCAGGCGGGTCATAAACCTCAAACAAGAAGCCAAACAGGATCCTAATGAATAAGGGCCATACAGCAAGGACCCCATTCCCCGGCCCCCCACCTGTGGGACCCCCTGGGGCACCGCCCCGGAACATCCCAGCAGGCCTGTCCTGCAGGTGGAGCTGAGGCCGGCCCGGGAGGCCAGCGGCGGCAGAGGCCCAGGGCTTCCACCTGGTGGGCCGGGTGGAGAAGCAGCTCTGACAGCTGCAGGCACACTGGCTCCTCGCCGGCTGGCAAGAGAGCACGGGGGAGGGGCAGTATGGTCACCACCTGACAGTGGCCGCTGCGCGGGCAGGACCTGAGTCCCTGATGTGGGGCAGGGGATGCTGGCCTGGTTCTCTGTGTCTACAGATAAAGGATCACTGTCTGCTGTGGGAGTTTCTCCCCCTCCCTCCCTTTTATCACGTGACATTCGGCCAGGTGCTGGGGAAGCAACTAGGAACAAGGCAACTGTGGGTCAGACAACGCAGGGCTAGGTGCTCACATGCCTGCTCCCCTGGCAAAGAGTTTCTTAAAGGCAAGGCCCACGCCTTGTAACCATCTGTGTCCCCAGCACCAGGGACAGGGCCCGGCAAGCTAGCCGCACTGTAAGGGGCTATTAGAAAGCAAGGGGTCAGAGGGTTTTCCAGTCCTTCTTGGCAGGTCTCGGGAATCCAACAGACCTGCATGTCAGCCCTCTTATATTACTGCCTGGGAGACCCTGGGCAAGTTGCTTCTCAGAGCCTGGTTTCCTCATATGCAAAACGGGGTAATAACACCTACCACCACAGGGTTGCTGGGGCAAACTGCAGGTGATGGTGCAGAAAGTCTTTGGCACAGGGCCTTGTACCTGACAGGTGCCTGATAAATGCAGCCAATACTGTGATGATAAGGAGGTTGTACCTGTCACAGATATTGACATGTCGTAGTACTGCAGAGGCTTCAACATGTGTCATTAAGGCTGGTCGCCACTGTGAAACTGAGGTTGCCACTAGCCCTGCTGCTAGATCTCGTCATCGACTGCACTAGTAAAGAAGCGTATCTAGGAGCAGATCACATCTGCGCATATTTCCATAGACTGTATTTCAATAGAATTGATTTTCCTTGTAGTCCTTTTTTTTGTATTTTCTGCACTTAAGCGCTTTATTCTTAGAAGGGGTCCACGAGTTTTGCTGGCCTGCTAAGAGGATCCAAGGCCCAAAAAACATTAGGACCCTAGAATACAGTGATTTCCAAGGACCTTCTGTTCTCTGACATTCTAGGATTCCACGTCTCTGGTTCCCGAGGGCCCGACCATCAGCATAACTATGAAATTAAATTTGCTGATCATATTGCCTTTTTTTTTCCCAATCAGGAAATATATCCAGGCCGCAACAGCCCTTCCAAACTCCTGGGCTTCCCACAGAATGCGCTCAAATGACGCTGGAAACATTTCAAAAAACCCAGTCCTCCCCCTTCCCCGCTTTAATTCCTTTCTTCCCCCCAACAGATGCTGCAGCCTGGTGAGGAAGCCCGTGGAGTGCGGCTCTCACGCCACTGACGGTTCTCAGTGCAGACACATTCCTCTGGGTCCCCAGCATCATCCCCCCTCTGGACCACGGCAGCCCTCAGACGGTTTGGGGGAGGGGGTCTTTCTTTAAAGGAGTGGAGGGGACTGCCACCTTCCCACCTGTCCACCCACTGGCACTTAGAACTGCTTCTCTCCAGCGCCAAGGCCCTGACCAGGGGTATCCAACCTGTTGATATCTGCAGGCCACACTGGAAGAAGAGTGGGACAAAAATTAAATACATTGTGACATGTAGTCACAAAAAAATCTCATAACATTTTAAGTAAATTTACAGTTTTGTGTTGGGCCTCATTCATAGCCGTCCTGGACCTCGAGTAGGACACCCCTGCTAAATAATGTTAATGAAAGTTGTCATCCTCAAACCTCCTTTAAATAACTGCTTGCAACCTCTGCTGTCTTTAGACTGTGGCCTGGCTTCTTAACCAGCCAGAGCCACTGGTTTGAACCTCTTTCTTTATAATTGAGGGCTGCCTGACCAAGAGCCCCCGGCAAGTGGCCGCACCTCTCTGGCCGTCAGCTTCCCGTCTGTAAGTTGGGCACAGATGCTGATGGTTAAAGGGCTCTTCCAGTTTCAATACTCTGGGAGCAAAGTCACGTCACCTCTTTGGGCAGAGGCCCCAGAAACATCTGCAGAATCAGGCTGTGGGCAATGACTGGGGTGACTCCAACTGACGGCTCTCTCGCTCAGTGACTTTGCCTCCCTGAGACGCAGCATCCATACCAACGAAAGAGGGGAACGAGTGAACGTACCCCCAGAGCTGGGGTGGGAAAGAATGTGGGGTGCAAGTGGACAGCTTACCAAAGGGCTTGGCACATAGTAAGTGCTCAGTAAAAAGAGCCGTCACGCTCAGAGACTGGTGTTGACTTACCTGCTCACCCACAGGTCCCGGCCGTCCATAGTTGCCTGGCTCCCCCTGCGAAGAAACAGAGGGGGTCACTTGGGGGGAGTCTAGGCCTCCTGGAGAGCACCCCACCTGACTGGCCTTAGTCCTTACTGCTGGGGATGGACAAGGAACCTCATCACCAGAGTGTGGCCTTGGAGACTCCTAACAAATGGCAGGGACAAAAGGACACAGACCCTCTGGCCCTAGAGATGGCCCGGATCACCCATGTCCTCCGAGTGGCCCTTGGCAGGTTAATTGGCACCTTGACGTCTGCAGCGCACGTGCGTCCCTCCTCAACCCCCTGCGTTGTGTGGAGGTGGAAAGTGAAGCTCAGCGAAGCAACCTGCTTGGGCCACACAGCCAGCTAGAGGCTGGGCTGGAACTGGAACTTCCATCTGACCGACTGACTGAAATCCCCGTTCCCGCGGTGACAAGCCACCTCACTGCAGGGCGAGTGCGGACTGGGGAGCCTGGGCCCCTGGGTCCTAGACCCCAGCCCCTCTAGAGCTCTGCTACCAGCTCCCAGGCAACCTTGGTGGGTCTCGTCTCTGCTCCAGGCTCAGCCTCCTTGGCTATAAATAAGGGAGACCAGACTTGTTTGTCTCCAAGGCTACTTCTGGCTCTCAAGCTTGGTGGTCTCTCACGACCTTGTCCGTCAGCTTTTTCCCATGCCTCCTGCTCCTTGGGCAGCCACAGCCGCCAGGGTCACCCCATAGTGTGAGCTGGGCAGAGGCCAGTAGAACCGTGGGATAAGTCCACCCAAGCTCTGTCACCGCTCCCACCGCAGAAACCCAACGGGTGTCAGAGGGAGAAAGGCTGTGGCCTCAGAGGGCAGGACAGAGCCTCAGACTGGCCAGGACTTTGGCTCACAAATGGATGTGGCTCTTTGCAATCCCGGCTCCAGCCTCACTCTTCCCCAGCTCCTCCCTCAGACCTCTGCTTTCGATACCCAGAGGGGCCAGACAGACAGCGGACCATTTCCCCCGAGGCAGCGTGGACAGACTGCCCCCACCCCCAGCTCTGCCCTAACCCTCTGTAAACTTGCTCAGCTGTGAACTTGGCCCAGTTACCCCTGTCCAGGATGGCTGGAAAAACCCCACCCCTCAAGTGGCAGGGTGTAGCTGGGGGAGTCCCTAGAAAGCTGTGAAGTGAGGCTACCCCTGCGCTGAGGGTCATCACTGTCCTACCCAGGCCAGCCCTTTTTCAAAACTTAAAAAAAGAAAACCCTGTTAACAAATATCATACATATTTATTGCGCATTATGGGGAAATACGGAGGCTCAAAGAAGAAAGTGGAGCTCTCCCAGAATCCCAGTGCCCAGAGGTAACACCGTTCACGCTGGAGCCTCTGATCCAAGACGCAGCAGCATGAGCAGCCTGTTGCGGGCCTGGGCGGGCTGTAATGCTCCGTTCTGTAACCTGCTTCCTCCCGCCGCCACGACCACGGGCACTCTCCCAGCTCGTAAAACCTTGCACCACACCAGCTGCGCTGGCCACCTCATATCCCATTACTTGAGCTCTAGCCTGCTGTGGGACATTTAGATTACATCTGTTTCCCCTTGGTTTACCAATACTTGGTAAAAAATGGGGACTATTCTCCCCAACTCCATGTCAAAGCTGGCCATGGAGTTCAGGGTTCATCCTGGGTCATTACATGTTGGCTCCCCCTCTCTCCTCACCTCCCCAGCATTTCCCTTCCTCTTCCTCAGCCTAGTCTCTTCCAAGCCCCCTCACCTTCAAGCCATCAGGGCCAGGCCTCCCAGGAAACCCTTTCCTGCCAGGTTGACCCTGCAACAGAAAGAGAGGAGTAAAAGGAGCCTGGAGGGGCAGCCCTGCTGGGGTCCCGGGACCTGGCACAGGGGTACAGCCACAGTGCCCGGGGGAGGAGGCAGGGATACAGAGCTCCAGGGTCAACAGGTTGTTCTGGGGGTGCAGGGAAGGTCTGCAGCTGTGTGACCTTGGGAAAGCCCCCCTTCCCCAGCTGATCTCATTTATAAACAGGGAGATGACACTGGCTTCAAGGACTGGGGGAAGTGACAGAACAGAAGGTAAAGAGCACAGGGGAAGGGACAGTTTACGCTGGCCGTCCTTAGAATATGGGCTGGAGACCCCTATGGGTCCCTGAGAGCCTTCTGGCAGATTCATGTGGTCAAAAACATTTTCACAATCACACTAAGATGTCCTTTGCCTGCATCACTCTCACTCCCATGAATGTAAGTGAGCTTTCCAGAGGCTACGAGACATGGGTGACGGTCAGAAGATTGAAAATAGTAAAATGATGCTACTCTCTTCACTAGAGTGTTTTAATTGGGAAAAGTAGAGCTATTTTTCATTGACTAGTATTTTTCTTGTCCTGAAATGGACTTGTGATTCATTTTCAATGGATTTATAACTACATTTCAAATTTCTCAGTTTTAATGACTAATATGGTTAGATGTAACCCACACAAAGAAAAGCATTTTGCATCCTCAATCAGTTTTGGGTACCAAGAGGCCCTAGATCAAAATATTTATGAACTGCTGATGGATGCAATTGCAGGGGTGAGGGTGGGGGCTGAGGGCGGGCCAAGTACCCCCCAGAAGGCCACTAGGAGTGGTGGAGAGGTCCCAGGCAGGATGGCCTGCTTCCCAGCAGTGGGATGGTAAGCTAAATGTCACTCTTTGAGCCTGGCTGGCTCACAGCAAAACAAAGAAAAGTGGTGCCTCTTTCACAGGTGACTCAAACGAGACCATGGATGCAAAGCAACAGCACACAGTAGGTGGGCAAGGACCGGAGACCAGCTTTCTGCCCCTTGTCTCCCTCCTTTAAGATCTGGCCCCCCTCTGGCTGGCCGAGGCTCCCACTGACGACCTCGGTCGGAGTACCACCCAGCGTTGCCCGTCTCTGCTCAGCTGGCTCAACTGAAGCACATCCCGGGCCAGCAACACTCACCTCCAAGCCAGGGGCCCCAGGTGGCCCCATGGGTCCCTCATCGCCCTAGAGTCAGGAGACATGAGAGAGGGAAGAGGGAGAAGGTTAATCCAGCGGGACTCTTGGAAAACTTGTCCTGTAAGAAGAGAAAGGGGTGTACCAAAGAGATTTTCTTCTGGACCCAGAGAAATGGCACCTGGGCGCTCTACCTGGCCACACCCAGGGCACAGGCACCATGCGTCATGGCCTTGAGGCCAGGCCCCACGGGAACTTCCAGGTGAGTTGGGGTCCTCAGTGCCATCTGCATGTGACTGGCCCAGGTTCATGACAATGCTGGGCAGGAAAGTCAAACCCTGTCATGTGCTGTGGGAACAGAGCCCCAGGCTGCAGCTCAGAGATATGGGTTCTATTCTGAGCTCTGCCATTTACTTGCTGGCAGACCTTAACCTCCCTGTGTCTCAGCTTCCCTGTCTGTAAAATGGTGAGGAGTGAAGAGGGTCATCTAAAGTATAACGACTGGCTTAAGTCGTGTTCCTGGAGGACAGCGACGGATTCTTAAGCTTGGAAGCTACCCACTAGACACCACTCCAGACAGGTGTGTGCACAGGTTCCAGCAGACATGAGGAAAGGGAGGGAGGGGCATGAGAGGGAAGACACGGAGACATGAATGAATGTATGAGGGGATGCATGAATCAATGAAGATGTGAGCAAGTGGCAGGGTCATTGAGGGTTCCCTTGAATGGTAATGAGTATAGATGAAAGCACATGGCCGGCACCATTTTTCTCTTCTCTACCCAGTCCCCCTTCCCACTTCTGGCCCATGGAGAATCTCCAGGCCTTACCACAGGCACCGGCAGCCTCCACACTGGTCCCCCTGGCATGCCAGGTCTGACCAAGGGGCCCTCATCAGAGCTGCCCCCCTGCCCCAGCTTCCAGGAAAGCAGCCTCATATGGCAGCTCCCAAAGCCAGCTCTGGGACCCCGCCAAACCCAGAACCAGCTGGATGCCTGCCTGTGGTGGTGTTGCATCTGGGCCTCCTGCACCCTCACCCAGGGCTGTGTGTCCCAAGGCCCTGAGGCCTGATGCAAGGTGGGTGGTGGAGGGGCTCAGGTGTGTGCAAAATTGGGGGCCTGACTATGGAGTGCCCCACAGCCCTCCAGCTGGTGCCCCAGGAGGCCAAGCAGGGACCTTGTCAATCCCCTTCATCGTGTGTGAATAAATAAGAGATCTCTCTGCCACTTACTAGCTGTGTGAGCCATGTGCTTCTCTGAGGATAGCCCAGGCAGCTCCCAGGAGCATGTTAAGACAGTAACACAGGGTCTGTGTCATGCTACTCATGGGCTTTGGGCTCAAGCAGACCTGTGTTTGAGTCCTGGCCCTGCCTGCTACTGACTGTGGGACCAGGCACAGTCTCTTCACTGCTGCGGGTCTCAGGGCCTCACTTGTAAGACAGAGCTGACAACTCTTCCCCTCCCATACCAACGCCTCAATAACCTGTGCCACCCTGGGCAGGAGCAATGATACAGGCTCTGAGAAAGAAGCCTCAGGGTAGTGGGGTATAGTGGGGTGCCGTGGGGAGGGAAGGAGTGGCCCACCTGCCAGCTCCGGGCAGAGAAGGCCCCTGGAAAGGTCACAGAGCAGGGCCATCAGGGATGGGCTGGAGGGGGAGCCGAAGGCTGCCCCGGGCTGTGTCCTAACTGAGACCCCACCCCCAGCCCAGGCCTCAGGGACACAGGACAAAGGAGTCTGGGAGCTGGGGGAGCATGGATGGGGCAGAGCCCAGTGGTCTTACCTCGGGCCCCAGCTGCCCAGGGGGTCCCGGCAGGCCTCGAGCTCCAGGCTTACCCTGGTGAGAAGGAAACAAAAAGGGGTCACAGAGGTGGCACCTCCATGTCCATCTCAGGCTGACAAGACTCCCCTTCCAAGGAGCCAGCCCAGGATGCCTGTGGTTTCCACGAGCTAGGGCCGCTCATGGCAGGACTCACCTTCACACCTTCTGGGCCGTTGTCACCAGGGGGGCCGATGTCTCCTGGGAATCCCTGGGGGGAGGCAGAGAGCAGGGTCACCCACAGGGGTGAAGATAAAGACCCCATCCTGAGGGGGTGTGGCCCTGCATAGGGCAGCAAACTAGAACAGGGGTTCAGGGGTTCTGAAACAAGGATGGTGGCAGCACCCCTACACCTGAGACAGGTGCTGAGAGAACTAAATGGAACAATGCCAAGTGTATTTAGCACAGAAACGAGCTGCACAAAGTCGTCTAACCCAGAATTTCTCAAATCCTGGGCCCGCCCAGAGCCAGCCACCTGCTGCTCTGAGAGGTGGGACGGCAGGGATCCTGCAGGTAGGAGTGTGTTCTGGCTTCGCTGTGACCTGGAAAGGCTTGAAGAGCACCAATCTAACTGTTCTCAGCTCCTCCTGTTTGAGGCTGAAATCCCCACTACATCCTGGTCAGGTGTGTTGGATTCTGCCCCATAGCCCCAAGGGGGGCTCGCTGACCCAGGCCAGTCCTTCCAGATGGGTGACTGAGCAGAGGACGCTTCTTCCTGATGCGGAGCAGAATCCCCCCCACCAACAGCTTCATGCTGTCCCTCAGGGCCTCGCAAAGCAGAGGGTCCCTCTTCCCACAATGGCCTTTGAACAATTCAGAGACCAGTTTCTCCATCCCTGGAGGACTGCCCTTCTCTCTCCCTTCAACAGCTTCTAGTCGGGGGCTAGGGCTCCTTGGCCTGGCTGCCCCCAGCTGGTCATTACCAGGATGCCTGTGCTTCTGTGGGTGTGAACTGACCAGCACAGGCCAGTATGGGAACATCCGTCCCTTGAGTTAGGGGTAATACCTCTGTTAATTTGGCTTAGAGCCCCATTCACTTCTAGGACAGCTTCGCTACTCCCTCCCTTTTCTGCCAGCTAAAATCCAAAGCTTTTTTAATATGAATCCCCAAAACCAAAATGCCCCCTCCTATCTTCCTTCCTAAGGTCGTTTTTCTTTTCTTCCTTCTTTTGACCTCTTGGTAATTCCTGTAAAATTGCAGATCAAACATCCTATCACCCATGTCACTGGCAAAAGTGAGAATGATCCTGAATTTGAAGCTAACACAGGCAGCCAAAGGCCAGGTCTTTTTCTTCAAACTGAGGGGCTCAAAATCCTTTTTGCCACCAACTCACTGTGTGACTGCAGGCAAGTTCCTAAGCCTCTCTGGTCCTCAGCGTCTTCATCTGTGAAATGGTGACCACTACCACCCACCTTACAGGGCTCTTCTGAGGCTCAAAGGGAATAAGGTGAGCAAAGCCTCCCCTAGCTCAGTGCCTGGTGCCCAGTAAGCACTCAGTGAAAGTCTGCATCCGAAAGTATGTTGGGCCCTGGCTGGATGGCTCAGTTGATTGGAGCACTGTCCATGAACAAAACGGTTGCGGGTTTGATTCCCGGTCACGAGAAAACGAACTGATGTTTCTCTCTTACATCAGTGTTCTCTCTTTCTCTCTCCCCCTCTTTCTGCCACTTCCTCTCTCTCTAAAAACAACAAATGAATCCTCGGGTGAGGACTGAAAGAAAAAAAAAAGACCCCAAAGGATTTCGGGTCTGGAGTCTTAGGAAAACAAGCCTGCCTGGGGTGGCTCCGTCTCCAGGGAGAACTTGGTGATCAGGACACTGACCAGACTCTGGCACTCACATGGAAGGGGCCCACTAATGAGTAAAAGAGATCACAGGGGCTGGAGAGCCAAAGATCCCACCCATGGTCTCTGGGAAAGGAGGAAAAGACCCAGGGAGGTGCTGACAAGCTCATCAGCTTCTGTCTTCGGCTGAGCAGAGCCATCTTCGGTGTCAGCCAATCCAAACAGATCACAGAGCTGGGACAGGCAGACCCCAGATGCTTCCAGGGACCCACGAGAGAGCCAAAGTCGACCTTACTTGCTGCAAGTAGCAGGGAGACTGAGGAAGTGACTCCCTTCCTCATGTGTCCTTGGTAGTAGCAACACCTCCCACCGGCTGTGGTGGGGACTCAGCAAGTTCTCACCCTAAAGATGCTACACAGCCTCCTGGCACGAGGTGGAGCCTAGCAACTGCGAGGCAGCTTAGCTTGCTTTCCAGCCTCACTGGCCAGGCTGCTGGGAAAACCTGGACTCGCAGAGAAGTCTTTTTCCAGTGACCAGGGGAAGGAGTCAGGGCCATGGAAGAAGGGCCAAGTCCATTTGTCTAAAGATAGGATTGTGTCACACGGCCAAAGTCAAAACAGTGGAGAGTCAGAACTTGTAGCTTTCAGGAAACACTCCCTCATCCATCCGGGCGTTACCAGGAGTGATCTTTGGAAGGGTCTGGAGAAGCTGGCAGAGCCAGACTTTCGTCTCTGAGGCCTCGCAAGCCCCAGGTCAGGGAGTACAGGGTGGGCGGGACTCTGGCTGGGCTTGGTGGAGACCCCCCCAGAGGACCTGGGCGCTGAAGACCCTGGACAGACACAGCCCTAGCGCTGCTCAGCCTGTTCCCCAGAGAAAGTCCCCACATTAGAGAGAAGGCGGGGGTGGGGGCAAAGAGAGCCCCCCCCCCTCCGCTGCCTCACTCCATCTCACGAGGAATGCCTAGCAAGCCTACACTAACTCTCACACGGATCTACTCCCAGGGCTCTGCTTATACAACTGGAGTCGGGCAGAGGCAGACAAGATGGCCGGTGTCGGAATTTCTATTCCCAGCCCCATCTCTCATCTGCTGTTCGATCTCAGGCAAATATTTCCCTGTCCCAGGGTCTTGATTTCCCAAGCACAACACCCAGTCCCAGTTGCAGCCAGACTTGGAGAAATAGCACATCACATACCTCGGGCCCAGGGGGCCCAGGAAACCCAAGGGACCCTTTGTCTCCAACTTTGCCCTGCGGAAGAGAAGAGATTATGGACGAGGTGGGGGAACAAGGGCTCAGCTTCTGCTGACCCCTTGTGTTATTCCCCTGCCTGCGAGTGGCTGGAAACGCTCAGGAGTATACAAATGAAACTTGCCTAGACAACTAGAAAGGCCACAGGTGTTCAAACCCTGCCTCCTACACTTACTAGCCATGGGAATCTGGGCAAGTCACTTCACTGTGTGCAACCTCAGTTTACCAACCTGTAAAATGGGAAGAATAATTCTCTAACCCCAGAGGGTTATGGGAAAGAAGGGATACACAGTAATATTCAATAAATAAATGACACCCACTGCTTTTATTAATTACCATGCTATTGTTTACAAGGTATGGGGAGCCCAAGACTCTTGCCAGTGCCTGAGGCCTATCTATGATGCTGGGTAAGTTCCTAGCCCTCCGGACCCCTAGCCCTCAGGGTCCTCATCTGTGACGTGGGTGAACCTCCATTCCTGCCTTGCCCTGCTCACCACCCAGGCCTACCAGAGGAGGAAGTGAGGTCCTGGATGAGCTTTTGGAGGGTGTGAGGTTTGGGGGTCTCAGAATGGAAGGTACTTACCATAGGCCCTGGCTTCCCCCGTGCGCCTGGGAGCCCTGGCAATCCCTGGCTCCCCTGGAAAAGACCCAGAGACTGGGGTTAGTGAGGAACAGAAATAGCCAGATGCTGGGTCATCCTTGCCAGCCTGAGGCCCAGAAAACTCCCACCTTTGGGAAGGATGGGCTCTTTCCTCACTTTCCCAGGGCATCCTGAAACCTGGGACCCTGGGACTCCAGAAGGCCCTGAAGCACCCTGTATGACTGGGGAAGTCTGGAGACTGGAGTCCAGCAGGAGAAGCAGCTAGGCCTGCGTGTCTGGCAACCCAGAGACACCGAGGCTGGGTCAGGACAGGCCAGCCAGGAGAGAGGAAAGGGAAGAGGGAGAGTTGACCACATCTGGGCCTCATTCCCTGACAGGGTGAGGTCCAGATGTGGCCACATGGTGCGGAACGCAGGCTGAGAGGATCCGGCCTCAGCGGGCCACCTCAGCGCATCAGCTGGTAAGGCCGGTTACTCACTCACTCACTCACTCACTCACTCACTCAGACATGCCCTAGACGCTCAGTCTTCCATGCAGGACCCTGAGCGCTGCTGCACCAGGCAGTCTGGCGAGCATGCTATCAGCCGGGGGCTGAGCACAAGGGCCCATCTACCAGGGGAAAAGGGCGCTGCCACAGGTCAGCTCAGATGGGCTGCTCAGGCCGCTGAGAAAATGAAACAGCCACGCCCCGAGCAGATGGAGAAAATGCCATTGGAGCAGGTCCTGAAATGGGGCTGAGCAGAGGCCGGGCAGAGGGTGTGCGAGGCAAGGCAGCATCATGTGCAAAACCTAGAGGGGCAGTGGGCAGGTCAGCGGGGCTGCAAGGATGAGAGACAAGAGGGCGTCAGAGGGGCCCGCTCACTGGGGTCCTGGGTGCTGGCAGTGAGGAGCTGGGCCTTTTTTCTGGGAGAGTAGGGGGCCATGGAGAGCTTGTGAGCAGAGAGCAAAGCTGTGCCCTCAGGGGAACATGTCTGTGGCAGTGAGGCAGGTGGACTAGGAGGGGAGAGGCTGGGGGCCTGGAAATAACTTGGAGGTCTGTAAAGTACAGGAAGGAGACGCTGAGAGCATGGACTGAGGACAGAGCAGACAGGATTGTTTGAAAGGAAGCTATCTTGCGGGTAGGTCCTGGAGTTTGATGGGCCCTGGGAGAGGAAACCAGGGCCAGGGAAGAGCAGGAGGGGGGAATTGCCTGAAATTACCTTGTCTCCTTGGAATCCAGGATCTCCTGACACACCTGGAACCCCTTGTTCACCCTAAATACACACCAGCAAAGAAGGTTATGATGGAGAACACAGTGGGTTCTGGAAGCCTCCCCCACCTGCAGACCCACTGGCAAGGTACAGCTTCACCCAGACTATTCCCAAAGTCAATCTGACCAGCAGCAGCCTTGTTAGAGAAGAGGACAGCCACTGGCCTGGGGTGGGGAAGGCAGGCCCTGGGGGGACCCAGCCGGCCTATCTTCAGATCTGCCTGGGATTACTCAGACGGCTGAAAACTCTGTCAACAGAAGCTAAACTGCCCAGTGCCACCTGGCCTTCCCAGCAGAGCAGACTGACTGCCACTTGCAGGTGCAAGGAACTGCTCCTTGACCCTTGAACCTCCTCCTCCTCAGCTGATGTCACAGAGGGCCGAGTGCAGCCTGTGTCATGGTCCCATAATTCTGTGCTTTCCGAGTGCCAGCATCTGTTGCTCCATGTTCCTCGCCACCAGGCTGTAAGCCGCCACTTCTCCCTTCTGTGGGAGTTTCCATGCCAAGAGTCAGCTTCAGCCTACTTCTCCTGAGCTGCTTCTAGCCAGCCTATCGCCTGCGGAACCAGAGAGCCTGGCTTGTGAAGACAATATGTAAACAGAGAGACGGCCAGTCTCGAGCTGGGTCTTTGTGCTTCTTTTCTGAGACGACGTATTGCGTAGGCAGCTGACACCGACTCTGGCTGTGGGAGGCCCCTTCTGTTCTCTCCGAAGGCAGCCTCGTCCTGGTGAACGAGCTGTCGCAGAACCAGACCAGGTCTCTCCTTAGAGCTGGGGCCACCTCGCACAGCCCTCCTCCTCTCTGGCCTTCTGTGGCGGTCATTACCAACGGTACCTTGGCTCCAGGACTCAGAACAAATTCTCAGCCCCGGGAGCTGCTGGAAGAACAGACACTCTTAGAGGACCCCTGTCATGCAGACCCCGTGGAAGAACTTCCTTGGTAGAAGAACAACAGCCAAAATTTAAAAAAAAAACAAAAAACACTTTTTTTTTAAACTTAACTTTGGTTTTTCCAATTTGGAAAATCCTGTGCAACATCCCAGAGTTTTAGTGACCAAGGAACATTTTTTTAAATGTCCAAAGGAGGAGTGAGGGGGTAAAAAAAAAAGTGTTTTAAAAGGCACCTAAGAAATCAGGACAATGGATTTGGAGAAAGCTGAACCTGGAGCAGGAGTCTTGGTCCCAGAAATTGCCTCCACGCAGGGAGAGGGAGCCAAGGGGTTGTAAGTGGGACGGAGGCCAGGCTGGGTCATGGAAAATCTAATATTCCAGGCAGGACGGCCACGGAACATGAAGCAATGGCTCCTCCATCCCCACAAAGAGCCAGGGTGGCGGACAGGGACAGGAGGTTGGGGAAGAGGGGCTGTTTTCACAATCCCACTTCCAACATTAAGGCCCCTCCCCAGCCAAAGGGGTGGAAAAGAGACTTCTTTTTCTTTTCTTCTTTTTTTCAGCCATAAAGACTTATTCGATGGGCAGAAAAACAATTTCTTCATCCTCTCCCCTCCCCCACCAGAGCCTTCACATCTCTGAATGTCCCAGGTGCCACGTGCCAGCAGGCCGGCCGAGTTCTAGGGAACACATTTATTTCCATGTTCCTGAAGAAACAGCGAGCCGGAGGCCAGCTCTGCATAGGAGCCTATAAAAAGCTCACTGCCTACATTCCCATTTCCCCCACTTCCTTTCTCCCTCGTCCATGACTCCGGCGTTTCCAGAGTGCTGATGCCTCCAACCTCAGGGTTGGGGAGCAACCTCGGGTAGCTGTGGGAAGCCCCCCGCCTCCAACAGAAAGTCCCCCACTGAGAGTGGGAGGGCCGTGAAGGGGGGCCCGGCAGCCAGCAGAGCAGCACCAGAGGGCAGAAATGGGGGTGGTGGTGAGGGCAGCAGGGGCTGCAGCTAGAGGCTTGGGTATGACAGTGGGGGACAGAAGAGGTGGAAACAGATGGAGAAAGGACCGGGGTTAGCATCACACCCCTGGTGACCTAAAGGCTGGTCAGACAATCTGGATGTGCCCATCATAGCCAAGCAGTTCCAGTTTTCTCAGAGCCCAGGGGCCCAGCAGATCACTGAGTGCCCTTTGACAAGTCCTTTCTCTTCGTGCCACTACCCCAACTGCACAAAGCAGGCCCTGGAGGAGGAGGTGGCCTCCAAGGGCCACATCAGCTGAACCCTTCTGACCTCAGTCCTTTTCCAAGTTGGGATGTCTGGAGGCAGGTGGCTGGGTTTGAATCCCAACACTCATTACCAGCTGTATGGCCTCAAGCAAGCCTCCTACCTCAGAGGGGATAGAGGATGGTGGGGTTAAACCCCACAGAGTACCCAGGTGGTATCCAGCACTGGAACCTGTTCCTGTTTCTCAGGCTAAAGAGGAGTCATCTGAAGACAGGTAGAGTAGGAGCCTGGCTTCTCTCCCCCATTCAGGCTTGTAGGAACTTGTGCGCTGCCCAAACGCCCTCCTGCACTCCCTTCCGAGTGCCCCATTTGTCAAGGGACTGAGGGGGAGGGCAGGAAGACGGCCGCAGGGCAGAGCGCAAATGGGCCCCGTGTTCCTGTCACTCAGGTGCTGCACGACCCAGGCTGGGTACTGCCCATTTCGGCCCTGGCGACCCACCTACCCACTTCCAGCTCTGCTGTGGCACAGGGTGAGGCAAGGAGAGTTCAGCTGCAAGGCTGTGCAAAGGACACTCGGCCAGGATGGCCTTCCCACGGCAACTGGGAGGAAAGCGGGACAGCGGCTCAGGGGCCCATCCAGGTTTTTCTGTTGCATTTTCCCATCTGCCTGGGATGGATTCCCAGTTCCAATCGGACAGTTGATGTGAGTTTGTTTCCTCCTGTGTCTAGAGAGGTCTCAGAGGCGCATCATCTCAACGACACCCCCACCTCCCCCACCCTCTTCATTCCATGGCTTTGGCCTCAAAGCTGGATGCTGGCCTCTGCTTTACTCTCTAAATCCAGACACCTGCCTTGCTTTATTCCCAGCCATGCCTCCACAGTCCCCCACACTCTATCTGCCAAGGCTGCTGGCCCCCAGAACCACCTGCCTGAGCCCTCAAGCGTCACAGGAGAGAAGCTGGGGAGCAGAGATTTAGGGGGGCAGAGGGGACACAGGAGAAGTGCAGGGGAGTGGACTGGCAAGAAGTCAGCAGCAGCGGGGAGGCAGAGTGGGGGTGGCATGCAGATAAAACACGGTGCAACAAGGGAGTATTCAGATCACCTTATCACCTTTCAGTCCGGGCTCCCCCACGTTTCCCATCAGTCCCTGCAAAATAAAGGCGGGGGTCCAGCTCTGAGGGTGGCTCAAAGTCATCGACATCGGGAGCCCTGGCTTACACCCGCTGACTTGCCGTGAGCCCCTTGTGCTCTGTGTTCTAGTCTGTAAAAGGGGCGCAGAGCCCAGTTCCTAGCACGGTGGGCTGAGAAGGAGCAGGAAAAGGGGCCGAGGACTCATGAACCACAGCCCTAGAGAAATCCAAGGGGAAAGGGTGCCGATGGGGACAGATGGGCTTAATGAGCAGTGTCACATGCATGCTGGCCAATGGGGTCGTCCCCAGAACATGGTCCTAGTGGTGTTGTCCCATCTTTCTCCTGGACGCTCATCCCCCTTGGGGATGAACGGAGTTCAGTGGTTTGCCACTATAGTTTCTATGGCCCTGGTGATGAGGTCTAAACCACATCAGATTCACACTCAGCTTGAGGACTGCTGCCCAAGATGTCTGGCATGAATAACAAACAGATAATTGGTTCTCAAACCTGGGAAGGATTGAGCTCCGGACCTGCCTACTTCTACCCCAAAACCTCTCTGAGCATCCTTCCAACCCTTGCCCTCCCCTCCCCCAACATCACGTCTGGGCACCCCTCCTTCTGGCTGAAATGGGTCAGGAGGTGCTGCGATGAGGCCCGGAATAGGGTGTGGCCCTGTTTACCTTCATGCCCTTAGGTCCTGGGTAGCCAATCGGACCCAGTGCTCCCATGTCACCCTGGGAACAGAAAGAGAAGAGGATGCTGTGAGAGCTGACCCCCAGGAGGCTGGCCTGGGTTCCCAAGGTCCCTGGGGACAGGTTCCCCAGGATGCAACCCCACTGGATTGCTCTGGGAAATAGAACATTCTTTAGTCTGTTTAATTCCACTGAAGTGCTGGAATACATTTTACATCGGTCCTTTCCCAAAGTCATTTTTTGATAGCTGCCGCTCCCCCACCACTTCTTTTCATTCCCTATTAGATATCAGATCTTTGTACCCCAAATTAGATCCTTGACATCCCTTCCTAGCTAAGGGACTCAGGACATCTTGTCTGACTTCCATGGACCTCCATCTACATAAATATTTATAAGAGAGGGACAGCGATCCCTCTCCCTGAGCAAGCTGCTGTAAGGGTTAAACAAGCAAACAGGGACTTTGATTCCTCTAGCTTAGTGAGGGGGAGGCACTTCCTGTTTCCCACAATCTCTCTGGGCCCTCTCTTTGGGAGGGCAGCAAGGAAGCAGTAGGCTGTTAATCACAGACACCCCTGAGTTGGAGACAGACCCAGTAGATCCATAAGATCCTAGACCACAGGTCAGAAGCCCAGCTTCGGATCAGATGAGACTGTCCCAGGTGGGAACCGCGAAGTTCCTAGACCCGGGGAGCCGGGAGGCAGTGTTCCAGCGTAAGTCAGAGCCAGGCCACCTGATCTCATCTCTCCTCTGCTGCTCACTCATTGCTTTGGGGGCAGGGGGTGGGCTCACCTTTCTGTGCCTCAGTTTCCTCATCTAACCAATGGGAATATGTACCTCCTGGAGTTGTTTTGAAGAGTGATGGACTTACATGTCTGGTGGCATTTTTGGTTGTCGTAACTGAAGTGGTGCTACCAGCATCTAGTGGCCAGAGGCCAGGGATGCTGCTAAATCTTGAACAACGTACAGGTCAGCCTCCCACAACAGAGCATCATCTGGCTCCAAATGCCAGCAGTGCCGAGGTGAAAAATCGTGGTTTATGGAGTAAAGTGGCTGTGTTTTCTCTAAACAGGCCCACCCTCTTTCTCACAAACCCCTTCAGTTCCCAACCGCCCTCACTGCTGCCCCCAGCCACAGCCATAATATTAAGCCCATGCCAGAGAAAGGGAACCCCTGAAAATATTCTCTTCTTTCCCTTTCACGTCCTCTGTAGTAGCTCTAAATGCCCGGCTGCCACGTGAGTCAGTCAGTGTTTGACCGCTCCGGGCCTCAGTTTCCCACGTCCCTGGGTCAGGCTCCATGGAGGCCCCTGGCACGTGCTCTGAAATGTTAAGGGAACAAAGGCTGCCCCAGATAGCCAGGCTGGAGAATAGACTCATGTGCCGGAGCTGCCTAGAGACTGCTTGGCGGGAGGCTGGGCAGAGAATGAGAAATCACATTCCTGCCTGACTCCTAGAGCAGGGCTCCGGGGCCGGTGCAGTGGAATGCCCCAGGAAGGTGCAGAGCCCCCAGCCCCTGTATGACCTGGCGGAGGCAATGCTGATTCTCTCCCCTCCCCCTACCCCACCCGAATGACGTGATTAGCTGAGGCAGGTGCTGAGTCTGGCTGTGGTCCTCTTGTGTGATTTTGGGCAAAATACCTCCCCTCTCAGGACCTCAGGGTCCTCATCTGATTGGGTCAAACCAAACCTTCTAGTGGAGCCTTTGCTAAGAAAACCTGCTTTCAGTTCCCATCTAGAAATCTCATGGAGAAAGTGAGGTCTCCGTGTTACAGGTGCTAACAGTCACACAGATGACGCTGGTTGCCAGGCCCTGTATGAAGCACCTTACCTGCCTCAGCTCCACTATTCCTCACACCAGCCCTTAGAGAGCTGATTGACTACTGTCCCCATTTTACAGATGAGGAAACTGAGGCCCTGAGCCATTAGGGCTGGAGCAAATCAGAGCACGGCAGAGCTGAGATTACACCAGGCATTCCATCTCCAGAGCTTCTAGGCAATTCTGAAGTAATCTTTGGGGAAGAGTGAGTGAAGAAGCCGGGCTCACTGGCAGGGAAAGGCTGCAGGCAGAGGGAAAGCCAGCTCCTCGGAGCACTACACTTCAACAGATCACTTTGGCAACGTCCCCCTCTCTTTCCTGGATGGAGGGAGCCGGGAGGGGGCTTGCCCCGAGCTTTCCGTGGTGCACAAATAAACAGAGCGGGCTCTGCTGGCACACTGGCTCTGACTTGGCCCCGGTGCGGGCACAGGACCAGTAGCAGCTCCAGGAACACAGGCCCCTTCTTCCCCACTCTAGGCTTGAAGGCGGCTTGTTGTGTGGGGACTGGATTCAACACAGGCCTGAGCGACGCCCAGGTGGGGCCGTGGGGGCTGCACCACGCAGCATCATGCATGCCGGGCCTCCGCAGGCCTCTCCAGAGGGGTCTGTGTGTGGTGGGGCAGGGCCCAGGGGAGGGGTCCACCCCAACGGACAAGGAATCATGGAAAAGGGACTCTGGCTGCAGGGGGCATGGGGAGAAGGTGGCACTCGCTTAGAGCAGGTCTGCCTCATGTCAACGGGACCCCCATATTGGGATGTCAATGCATCTGGGGTAGAGACAGAGAAAACTCCAGCCACTTCGCCTGCAGCACAGCCTGAAGCACCCCAGTCTTGTCTGTGTTAGACGCCCTCACGGGAAGCTTTGCAGAGAGTCCCCGCAAGAAAGAACAATGAGTAATACCCTTCATTTGGATCCTGTTTCCACTTTGCCTAAGCTCCCAGACATGGCTCTACACACTTTGCCCTCATCTCTCTGGCTCCCACCAAGAACACAGCCAGCCACATCTGCAACCACTTACAGAGCTCCTACTGTGTGCCAGACACCATGCTCGACACTTCAAGTCTCATCAGATCCTCTTTAGCAAGAGCTCACGCTGTGCCAAGAACCACGGTGCGTGCAGCTCCGGCACTCGCCAACTGCTCACAGCAATCCCATGAGGTCAGCACCATTCTCCATTCCATGCCATGGGACCGGGCCTTTGAGAAAGGTGAAGCAACTTGCCCAAGACTAAGTGAGGAGTGGGGGACACAGGCAGGACCAGAACCCAGGTCTGTCTGGCTGGCTGGCCTCACGGTCTAAGTTTACTAGCCCTGGATTGACTGTTTACGCTGATAAAGGAGCCGAGGATGCCTTTCCTAGTTGGTACCACTCGTAAGACGAGACCTGAGGACAGGCTTCTGATGCAGAAATAGACACGAACTCTGCCCCTCTGAAGTACGCCATGGGGACCCCTGAAAGATAACCCAGGGTGCTTCCGGTGCCCACTCTTCATGGCAGAGGTGCTGATGGGCCTCCCTCCCTCACACCTCACCTTCCTGCTCTGCTGCCCCTCTGTAGCTGTGACATCCTTGGCCACTGTTTCCTACACCGTGTGCTTACACTGGTAATACCCACTTGTCCTTCTGGGTGCCCAGGCTCCATAGGCCAGGTCGGGGCCCTGCTGTGGGGTCTCAGCACCTGACGTGGCTTTCACTGCCAGCCCATTGCACACGGATGGCCACTTCTGTGTGTGACTATACGGCCACTGCCTCCCTCATGCCCCAAAGGAGCCGCATGAATGGGTGAAAAAAGATACCCTGCAAACTCTCGTTTACCAAACCTCTAGGCACAAAATCTTGCCTCAGTGTTCCTTGGAACTGCCTTCGAAGGCGACAAGGCCTCTTTCCAGAAACTGATAGAGGGCCCCCAGCTTGGGGACAGGGACCTGGGGTCTGGGGCCAGTCCTGGCTCCTGTGTGATTGTAATAAGCACCAACTCTCCCCCAGCACTGCCAGTCCACATCCTCATGCCTCTTCTGTCTCCACTCGGCACAGAAGTCTTGTAGAGCTGGCTGTGGGGCATAATGGCCAACAGTATGAGCGGTACACACAGGCCCGGGTCGAGCTTATTGGCTGTGTGACCTTGGGCAGGCGCTCTAGCCTCTCTGAGCCTCGGTTTCCTTAACTGTGCCATGGTGACCCCGTTCCCTACCCTGAGAAACTTGCTGTGATGACTGAGTACTTAGCACAGGGTCTGGCAACTATCCGTGAGTGGGGCTGAGGACCTCGCTTTACAGACAAGGAAACAAAGCCAGGTGATCAGTTAGTGGCAGAATGCGGTGGGCTCGTCCACTATATCCCACATACTGGGTTTGGTCCCAGATCACATATTCTTTGGGTCTCATTAAGTGGAGGAGCCAAAATTCCTTCGGTCTCACTCAATAAAAAAAGACAGAAATCTTTTTTGTTGAGCAGATTCTGGAGTCAGGCACACTTTTCTTGAGGGCCAGCCAAAGGGTTTCAGTTACTCAAAGGAGGCTGTTTTGGGGCAGTCTCTCACCTCAGCGGCTGCAGGCAGGGGGTCCCACAGGCCTGGCTGCAAGCCCCTAGCTGGTGACCTCGGCCGAGCCTCCCCATCTGGGTGCCCAGGGTGCCGCAGCCCACCTTACGAATCCCAAGGCTCCCGGCGCCTAATGCATGCCAAGCACACACAGAGCAGGCAGACGCTCTGTACAAGTCCGTCTGCTCCCTCCTGCCCTTCCTCCCGGCTGCAAGGACCCAGGCGACAGGGGAAGTTTCAGCTTCGGTCTGCATACAAATTGCTTCCGCTGACTAGACAGAAGGCATTGAATAAATATGAATCTCCATTAAAATGATTACCAATTCATGGAATTCCCATTTGCTCAGCTAAAAACCCACATCCTCTGGGAAACCAAAGGTGACTCAGTCCATCTCCCCCTTTAACTCCTGGTTAGAAATATCTCTTTTTCCCACACTTTGGGGAGGCAACTTTTCCTCCAGGCACTGAAGCCATTGTTCCCAAAAATCCAGGGTGGGGGTGGTGGGTGTCTTGGGTTGGAGAGGACTGTGCCTGGTACAGGGTGTGGGGTCAATGGGCGGCGGCGGGGGCGGGGGCAGCAGAGACTTGGTGGTCTCAAGTCCAGCCCTGTGACCCCTGAGGCACAAGGAGAAAGGGGCCATCACCTTGGCAGCAAAGGGAATTTAAAAGTGCTAAGAGAGGCTGAGAGTAGAGGAGGACAGCTCCAGGCCAAGGGGGAGTCACGAGGAGGAAATTCATCAGCTCTTCCAAAAGTGATGTGGGGGGTGCATCATCTGAGCAATGCTGGGGTGCCCAGGGCTCACCCTTGCTAAGACCCCTCAGAGGGGAGCAGGAAGAGGAGCACACTAGATTAGGAGTTAGGAGACAAGGCCTCCAATTATGCCTCCATCCTCTCCTTCCTTGTGTGTGACCATGACCAAGGGCCTCAGTTTTCCCATCTGGCAAATGGGATTCCACTAAGAAATACCACGAATAGGGTTGCCAGATTGAGCAAATAAAAATAGACTGCCCAGTCAAATTGGATGGCAGATAAACAGTGAACGATGTTTCAGTCTAAATGTGTTCTGAATACAGCAGCTGACGTTCGAATCTGTCGGGTGTGTTACATCTTATCTGGCAGCATGAACCTCAGAGACAAAAGGAAGCACAGGCAGGCATGAGTTTTGTGAAGAGTCGGGAGGACCCAGGGCTGCGATGGCATCTCCGTCTCCAGTATTTGGCCAAGTAATTCCACCCTCTGAGGAGCCAATGTAGTGGACGCGGGGACAGTGACAAATAGGAATATGTGCCAAGGATGACTGCCAGGATCCCTTCCTTAAAGCTTTAGGGCCTGGAATCGCACGGCCTGAGGAAGCAGCCTGGGGAAGAGCGGACGATGGCTGTCTCTACGTCTCTGGTGGCCTCTCCCACAGGTGGGACAATGACGTGGGCTCGACACACAGGGACAGTTGTGTAGTGAACGCTCTGTGGGAATGGAGTGGGCTCCCACAGGAGGGCCTGTCTAACACCAGGGCGTTCACATTGAAGTTTTGTGACCATGTGACCAAAAGGCTCCAGAAGAGACCTCTGCGGAGCTTAGAGAAGGTTAGACTAGGACACTTGAAAATTCCCCAGGAAGCCAGGTTCTCTAACTTTCTGTGCACAGACTGATTTTTCCAAAGCATCTAGGTCAGTGCCTCGTGCCAAACAAGGTGCTCAGCAAAGGACATCAGGGATGACATATGTATGACTCATGTGTTGACATGTCCTCATCCTGGGCCAAGGCAGGCATCACTAATCAATTGCTGCATCCTCTCCCATTAAGTTCCAGTGTGACATTTAAATCTTTCTCAGTGTAGCTATCTAGACAGCTGCTACCAGGCACACAATACCCTATGTATATATGTGTCATCATCATCATCTATTATTATTATAACTAGTATTTTTGAGTGTTTATTATGTACTAGGCACTTTATATGTACTAGTTTCTTTAAATCCTTGCAACAATCCTCTAAGCTAGGTACTAATATTATCCCTATTTTACAGATGAGGAAGTTAAGGCACAGGGAGGTGAAGAAATTTACTCTGCGTTGCAATTAAATGAATGGTAGAGCTCGGACTTGAACCTAAAAGAATCTGGTTCCTTCTCAGCCATGGGTCCAGACCAGATGTGTGTATCTGTGGTCCTAACAACAGTGTGCACAAGGAGCCCATCTTCCAGGTGGGATCCCTGACGTTCAAGGAAGCAAGACCACAGAGCCAGGAGGAGGGGAGGCCAGGATTTGGACACAGGTTGATCTGACTCTCCACCCCGACCCCACTCACCTGACGGAAGCACATTGCCCCTGGGGGCCTCTGGGCCCTCTTCCCAGGACTGGCCTCCCCAGAACAGTGGGGCTCCACAACCTACCCCCTACCCCCAGGGCCTTCCCCAGTCTCCCTCTGAACAAACGGCTAGAGTGGCTAAAGCACTAGGGAATAGTCTGCTTGTGACTGCCATGGCCCCTCAGACTGAAACCCCAAGAGGGATGAACCAGAGGACAGAACAGAAGGGAAGGACTTGTGCGATGAAGAGTAGGCACCAAACCCTGGGGCAGTTCCTAGAATCATTTCCCAGACTCAGGCCTCTCATTGGCCCTTGCAGTCAGGCCCAAGGTCAAGGCCAAGCCTCTGAAGGCCCAGGAGGAAGCCCCATAGACCTGTTCCAATCGGGGAGGAATCAGAGGTCAGATGGCTTCCCACTTCCCTGTATACAGGACTCTCTCAGTGCTGGGCACATCAGGAGGTAATAACAGTAATTGATATTACAATATTTCCCACTAATTGCACATTTACTGAGTGGTAGACCTCATGCCAAGAACTATACACGTGAGGCCTCATTTAATCCTCAAAACCACCCCAAGAGGATTCTACTATCAGCCCCATTTTAAAGATGAGGAACTAAAGCTCAGAGAGGGTAAGTAACTTGGCCCAGGGCACACAGCCAGGGTGTGGCAGAGCTGTGACTTGAACTCAGGTGGTCTGCCTCCAAGTCAGGTCCTCTGGACCTGAAGCACCCCATCTGCCAAATGGGCGTGTCTATACCTCCTCGCAGAGTGATGGAGAGGCTATGGGTGTGAAAGTACATCAGCAGTGTCATGCTCCAAGCCCCCTTCCCATTTAACTAGTGAAGAAAGGGACTCGGCGAAGGTAGGTAATACACCCGAGACCACGCAGAAGGGCCTTCTTCCTGCAGCCCCCTGCCCAGACTGGTCTGTCCTGCTACACCAGCTCCTCCTGGGGTTTGATGAGAGAGGGGACTTTTCAGAGGATTTGTCGCTTGTTCCCCACACATTGCCTCCTGGCCCTCTCCCTCCCCAGACATCTGTATACTTACAATGAGGCCGGGGACTCCTGGGGGCCCTGGCAGGCCCAGTTCTCCCTACAAATAGAGAGACACCAAGGTGGTTAGTTGCCCTGTCTCCCTCAGGAGCCACCCCTTCCACACCATCCTGCACATGGGTGCCTGGTGGAGTCCTCCGAGCTAACCATTCCTTCTTCCTGATGGGTAGCTCTCCTGAGCCTGGCCTAAGGTTTGGACAAGACCCTTGGCCCCTCTGCCGTCAGCTTTCCACATCAGTAAAATTGGGAGATTGGATTTCCAAACTGTAAGTGTGACGGAATGGGCGGAATCCTGGTCATGGGAATAAGGACATGCAAGGTGCTTAACCCAGGTCTCACTTCATCTTCACTCCACAGATGGCAAAAGTGAGGCTTGAGAGTTAAGCGATTTGCCCAAGGCCAAGTGCAAGAAAATACCACAGTGCTGAGGGCCCTGGGCTGAGAGTCACCAGGCTAGCCTCTCACCTTTTGGCCAGGAGGTGCCCAGGGCCTTTAAAGAACCCCTACAGGCTCACAGGTGTCTGCCTCCCAAGGCCTCCGAGAAGCTTCGAGAACTCTTGCCTGGGAGTCAGGAGATGTGGCTAGGTACAGCAGTGGGCAAGTGTCTTTTTCCTCATCTCTGTAAGTGGATCTTTAATTGCTTGCACCAGAAAAGATGGCAGAGAAGTTTGGATCAAGTTCAAAATGAGAAGATGTGAATAAAAATAAGGGGTTCTAGAAGTGGTGATTATCAGTGGGAACTGCCAATACCACCCAGGGGATCTGTCTGTCATCCTCTGTACCATCCCAGGGCTGCTCAGACAGAGGCCATCGCTCCAGCCCCCAAGAAGAGGAGGAGGAGTTGAGAAGCAGCCTTGGCTTTCAAATGAGGGAACCGAGGCTTAGGGAAGGGAGAGACTTGTGCAAGGCCACATGTAGCAGAACTGGGAACACATATTAGGTCTTTTTTCTGCTCCTCTAGGCCATGAATATAAAGTCATACCTGCCCCTCCTCAGGGGCCTTCCAGGATAACATCACATATTGGTTAATCCAATGAAGGAAAGGCTCTGGTTTCTCAACTCTATGTCTTTGCTGGTGTTCTTTCCTCCCCCTGGAATATCTCCTCGCCTTTTTCTTCAACCCAATTCTAATGTCACCTTTCCCAAGAGTCTTCCCTACTCCTCTCCCTCCTCCACAGCACCTGGGACCTCCTTGGGCCCACCCATCCACTGCTCCACCTTGTGCGATAACTGGGAGACACCTTGAACTCCTCGGGGGCAGGGACTGCGCCCTGTTAATATGCACCCTACCATCCATACAGCTCCACCCAGTGAAAAATGGTCATAGGCCAAACCCCTTCCCCTCTCTCACTTCATTCTCCCAACAGCCCTCAGAGACTGGCATCCTGCCCCCCCTGATTTACAGAGAAGGAAACTGAGATCCAGAGAGGTGAACTGGTTTGCCCAAGTGCCACACCTGGCAAGTGGTGCGGCAGGATTCAAACCCGGGTCCACCTGGCTCTGAGGCCAGGGCTTCAGCCCCCAAAGAGCTCAGGGCTCAGCCCCAGGGAACCTTTGTTGGACTGAAAGAACAGCATCATTAGGTGCTGATTGCAGACCCAGCAGCCACCTCTTCAGGAAGCACAGCTGCTGAGGAGGGGAGCCCCTAGGAGAGGTGGGGGACAGGGCAGGTGTCCAAGGAGCTAGGGACATGGTCTGTACCTCCAGGCTTCCTCTCACCAAGCCTGGGCCGGGAACAGGAAGGGAAAGGCGGGCTCAGCTCCCCAGGGCAAGCTGACCTGGCTCCTCAATGGGCCTATGATTATTTACAAACTCTATAAACATGCCTGTGCCGGAGATTTCTTTAGAACTCGGCTCCCCTCTCTAAATAGGGCCTGCAAACTGTCTGCTCCCCGAGGCCGCTGGTGTCTCAAACATTTCTGGTGCTTTGTAAGATAGCAGTAGCCTTAGCTTCCCAGTGGGGTGTGACCCGTGAACCTTCCTCAGTCCTTGGAAATGGGGCACAGCCTGGTGAGGTCACAGGGCCTCCAGAGTAGACAGGAGCTGGGGGGTTCAGAGAAGTCACACGATTCGCCCAAGAGCACCCAGCTAGCAGGCGGCAGGGCTGAGATTGGACCCAGTCCACCTGACCCCAAAGCTTGGGTTCCTACCACCTGCTGCATGTTCCCTCTGAACCTCCCTCCTATTCCCAAAGACTTGAAGTACTTACGGGGTTTCCATCCAGTCCCGGGGGGCCTCTTTCCCCAAAGTCTCCGGGAAACCCCTGACGGCACAAGAGAGAACAAACACCTATACATTAGAATTTATACCTCCGGGTGGCTTTGATCCAGACCCTGGGGACACACACAAGGACATTGTGCAGTCTTGCTCCTTGGTTCTGGGACCTGGGTGAGCAGTGGGGTCCTGGACCACTCTGTGCCCTCACCAAACACTCCACCTAGAGAACTTTCCAGGGGATGGCTGCTGTGGTGGGGCCCAGGACAGGGAGCCCTCTTCTCATGTCCTCAGAGCCCCGGAAAAGAAATTGGTACCCAGCTCCCCAGCATGGAAATGCTGACACCCCAGTCTGAGACCCGGTCCTGATAGAGTGGGGGGTGAGGACTCTGGCTCCAGGCCTGGAGACCAGCTGCTGGTTTGCTGAGAATTATGAGTGTCTCCTTTCCCTGTGGGGCCTCAGTTTCCCTACTGGTCAAAGAAGGGGAGGCCTGAGGCATTTTTCAGCTCAGACCTTCTATGATTGTGACATGCCCATCAAAAGCCACCCTGTGGAGTCATGATCCCTATTTTACAAAGAGACTCTGAAATGCTGAGTGTCAAGGTCATACAAGGTTACGCCAGTGATGAATAGCAGCATGGTTGTTACAGGTGAGTTTCAGCAGCTGGGAGAGAGGTCAGGTCACCCCGCAGAGGCAGATCTGCTCTCTCGCCCCCTCCCTGACCCTGCGACACACACTCTGGGGACACTGGCAGCTGGAAGAACATCAGCTGTGGGGACGCACCTGGGGTGGCTGGGGGACAACTGCATTCTACTTCAAAAGGAAAAGAAAGTCCTCAAGCTTGGAATTTAGGAAAACCTGTTCTCCACCTCCTTGAGTTCAAATCATTGCTTTTTCAGGGAAATTTCATGTTTTTCTGACCAAGTGGATGCCTGAACTGTCCAAACAGCAACAATTTTTTTATGGAGGATAATTCATTTCTACTTTCTAAGGCTCCGGTGAGTAGGTTAAACCTAAAAACAAAACCCAAACCAATTACAAAGTCTATACTGGCTGAGCAGAGACCTTGAAAAGTTTATGCATCCAGGCCTTTGTCTTGCCCTGCCCAGGAATTCTACTCCCCTCAAATCCCTCCTCTGTCAGGAAACCCTCTTGGATTAGAAGGGCAAGGAGACATTGCCCTGTGGGCAGTGTGGCTTCACTGAGACACCCGAAGGAAGAAATGAGGACATGGTAGAGATATCGAGCAAGCCAGTCACTTTGCACATGAAAACTTCACCTGCCTTTGACATCCACCCCTGAGGGGAAGGCTATGAGTTGAGGCTCAGGAAGAAATGTCTCTTGGCCAGGGCCAAAAACAAGTCTGTGGCAGAGCTGAGCCCAGTCCCCATCTCTCCGGACTCTGCCACGTTCCTATGAGCTGCACACAAACAAATCCTGGTCTGCTCGAATCTGTGCCCCGCTGGCTTCAGAGAGTGGCCGAGGTGCGTGCGTGTGTGTGTTGTGTGTGTGCATTCTTGCACGTACAGGCCCACCTCCAGATCAGGCCTCTGTGGGGATACATCTGACCCTATCTAAGGTTCTTCTCCCCACACCCTTGGCGAATTCCAGCCTCGCCCCAATCCAGCCCCTCTTTGTCAGGCTAGGAGGTAGATCCCTCTAACCTCCTGGGACAGGCCTGGGTGGGCTGTGGTCAGCGGAGCCTCCTGAAGGTATTGAGTCCCTGCCTCCACCTTTGGAATCTGGGGTTGAGGGCCTGACAGGAGAGGAAGACAATTCTTCAGGGGACAAGCGGGGTGCTGCCCAGCTGGGCAGCCCGTCAGCTCAACATGGACTACTAGGGCTAGACTTGGAAATCCGGTGCCCTGTTCTCCAAGTCCAGCGTTTGGAGACAGTCTGGAGACTCACCCTGGTTTGTCTCCAGGCTGGCTGTGTAACCTTGGAGAGACTCTCACTCAATCCCCTGTTGTGCACAGGCTGGGGTGTGTGATTTCTAAGAACCCTGAACTTGGCCCAACCCCCAGACAAGGCCTGGGAGAAAGGAGTCTAGAATAAGATGGAGACCTTGACAGCATTCCCCAGGCATGGGTCCTGGCTGCCGGGCCCAACACATTCATACCCAGCAGGCACCAGGAAGGCCCCAAACCTACAGGTCTGCATTCAGAGGCTACTCCAGGCTGGCTCAAGGACTCCTCTCAGACCCAGCTGCCAGGCCAGCTAACCCGGTGAGGCTGTGCAACCAGAGCGACCCAAAGCCAGTCCTGCCTCCACCAGCCACAGGCCTCTCCAAGCCTCAGAGTTCTCTGATGTTCAGTGAGGGGTACCGAGGGGATGAGCTGAGACAGTGCATGGAAGGCGAGCCCTTGCTGGCACATAGAGGCAGTGGCGGTGTGAGGGCACAGCTCTGAGGCATAAGCAAGGCAGAACGGGCAAATCCCAGCAGGAGGCACTTCTGTACACAGAATGCAGCCTGAGTATAGCCTGGGGGCAATGATGATGAGATGGTAACAATAACAGTGACAGCAAATGCCCACAGCCCGATGAGATAGGTCCTGTTCTTGGCCCATTTTAGAGATGAGGGAACTGAGGTCCAGAGAGGTTAGATAACTAGTTCAAAGTCACACAGCTATGGAATAGCAGAGCTGGGATCTGAATCCCGGCAGTCTGAGGCCAATGCCCTTTCTCTTAGCTCTCTGCCTGGACACTGAATGCATAGAAAGGACCTCAGCAAACCTGGGGTCTCTCAAAGGGCTCGGGAGAACCCCCGGGCTAATGGCCAAGAGGGAATGGCATGACTGATGCTGAGGACTGGTTCTGCTTGCACAGTCTTGGTGGTCGCAATACCCAGCCCGTCTCCATCTTTGGTCTCCCTCCCTTCAGAGGAGTCCAGCAGTTGACCTCCAGGAATCTACGGCATGGTTAGTAGTTAACAGCTTAACGGTTGGGGAGAAAAGATAGCTTTAAAAGTGCCGGAACAAATATTTGATTGGAACAATCATAGATGGCCTGAGACGAAAAGACCCCAGCAGTCCCTGAAGTTCAGCACTTCACTGCCTCCGTGGGAGACTGAGGCCCAGCACATGCCCAAGGCCCCAGAACCCAGCCAGCTTGCTGCATCCCCCCATGACTGAGCCACACATCCCATTTCCGATGCTCAGTTCTGGGCCCCTGAGGCTCGGCCCCTCTGTATCTCAGAGAGGTAGCCACTGAGCTGAACACGTGGCTCCGCTTCCACCCCGCCTGCTACCTCTGTCTGGCTGCGTCTGCCTGTGGCTGGCCTGCACTCCCAGCACGGCCAGTAGCGGGACCCTCCTCCACAGGCCCGAACTTCTGGCTGCAGCAGCCTGGCCTGAGGCCCAAGCGCTGAGCTTGGCACTCTGCCGGAGCCCTGGCCACGTGGTTTCCCCCACTGCCCCAGGTCAGGCCTCCCTGGGGAACTGAACGCCTCATCCTTCGAGCAGAACAAGGCCCAGGAGAAGACAGAGCCCGGCTCTGGGAAGAGACAATGGACATGAAGACAGGGACAGTCCTCGTCACCACATCCATGGCGGAATGCTGAGGGCTGAGGAGGTCTCTGAGGCCTCCAGGCAGTGTCCACCTAGTCTCCTCCTGAAGCTGGGCTGTAGGAGCTGGGGGAGCATGCAGCCTTGAGGATCAGCAGTCCTGCTGATGCCTCCAAGGCTCAGCTCCCTGGCCTGGAAAATGCTCAGTCCTGCCCAAGTCACCTGGCAGAGTTGGGCTGAAAAAGATGTGAGATGGTCGTAACGCAGCCCCTGGCAAACCACTGTTCTGTCATCACACACTGGTTAGGGTTTGTGCCAAAGGAGGGAATAGTTAGTAACCTCTAGGAAGAGCCCGCAGGAGGATCTCGGAGACCTCCTCACAATGCCTAAATTCTCCAAACTCGGGAAGTTCCTGTGTACATCTAACCTGCATCTTTCCGACAGCACCCCAAACACCCCACATTCTTTTCTAGATGTGTGCTCTCCAGGTGTGCACACATGGAAAGAGCCCTGGAGTTGCCCAGCCCCCTTTGCTCATGAATCTGAACGTGTTTTCACCCCGCCCTTCCGAAATCCATTAGGGAAGTCCCCAAGAGTCACCTCAGGGAATAAGGAGGAAACAGGCAGGTGGTGCTCTCACCAGGACTCCATAGTCACCAGTAGCTCTGGGACAGCTCCAGCTCAAGTTGGGAACACTGGAGGCCACATCCCTGGCCCACAGCATGACCACTGCTAAAAACTTTCATGTATTTTGGCCTCGGTTTCCCTACTTGCAAACATGAGATCTGTCACATTGCCCCCATCTTCCCACAGTCTGAGAACTGGGAAGAGCACTGAGCTTGAAACCGACATGCGCTGAGTTGGAGGCTCTGTCCCATCTGGACAAGTGCGGGGCCTCGGGCAAACTTCAGTTGTCCCCGGGGTACACACACCAAGGGAGTGGGAGCCAAAGCTGGGCCTGGCCAGCTCTAAGCTCTAGGGTCTCGCTACACAAGACCCACCTTGGCAGGCCTGGCCAGAGGCCACAAGAGAAGCCATGAGCGGTGGCCAGCCTGGCCAGGTCTGCCAGCAGCTTGACAGGGAATAGGATCTTTCTAGCCCCAGTGAGAGACCCTTGGTTAGGAGGCATGGCTCAGAGCCCAGCTGTGAGTGTCACTGTGCCGTGCCACAAACGAGCCAGGATAGCCAGGACAAATCCCCTGGAGCTGACATCTCCAGCCGAGTTTGCAGCGTCTTATATCTGGACCCCTCCTCAGAAAACCACAATGCATTTCTCTTTCTAGCAAGTGATGTGAACAGGAGAGAAGAGGCACAGTTTTCCTTTGGAAGTTGAAGATGTCAGCACAGAGAGAAGAAAAGGGACATGGAGAGCACCTTTACTAGTAAGCAAGAGTCCTGGGTTCGAGTCTTGACTCTGTCACTAACTTACTGTGTGACCTTGGGCAAATTACTGACCTCTCTGAGCTATGAGTATCTGTCTGAGAAAGAGGTTGGGCCAGCTCATCACCAAGGCTCCTACAGCTCTGATGTGCTCTGACCTCCCCCGTCTCTTTCTTGGCTCACATGAGCAAGACCCGCTCACATTCTCCTTCCAAACCCAACACTGAGGAGGCGCGTGCACGGGCCTGAGGTCTGGCTTGCTGGAGAGAGACGGACTGCAGCAAAATCATCACGAGGCCTGCCAGAAACAAGGCCCGCTGCGATCTGGCACGAGGAAACTCAGCTCCTTCTCTTGACATTTCCTTTTATTAGTAAGTGCCTAGAAATTGCCTGGCCCAAAGCTCAGATAAGCCAAGTCACAGAAGAGGCCCTCAACCCCACCAGCCAGTGCAAGGGCTAGGGAGCCCTGGCAAGAGGGGATGGCCCTGACCACCACTCAGGAGCGTGTTGGCTAAGGGCTCGCTGGACTGGAGGCCCGGCAGGGTGATATGAAATCCAATTCCACACATATTCTATCCTATCCAAATGCAGACCCTGCCCATTTGCTAGCCATGGAGGCTGGACTAGAATAAAGGGGTTGTTCATAGCCGTCGGGGGTATTGTTCGATCATAGGGCTATTTGAAGGGAAGGGGTTTCCTCCCACCCACACCTGTGCTGGGAACAGCCCCATGTGCATCGAGGAGCATGGAATCTTAGGGAGTTAATGGCACGGAGCAAGGAAGCAGAGATGAGTTGACACTCAGGCCCGGGAGATCTCTGAACAAATATGGCTTTGGCTGCTGAAGCCTCCATTTCCTCACATGAAAAACCAATTGGACCTCAAAGAATCAGTGGGAGAATCACACATAGTTCAAATACCATGCAGGTAAGGCCCCAGTAAATTTTGCTTTAGTGGTGGTGGTGACAGTGGCGGGGGGATCCGTTTTGGCTACAGTGCTACGCCTCGTACCTGGCACATGGTAGGCGCTCAGTAAACTTTTGTAGGATGAGAAGTGAGTGAGTGGCCTCATCACACTCCCAGATGGGAAAATGGCACTGAGCTCCTCAGACCCAGCGCCACCTTCCCAGCTGTGAGCAGGAGGCTTTCAGCTCCACGAAGAAAACAGGTTCAGGGAGCAGGCAGATGAAGGGGCCGCTGAAGTAGCAAAGCAGGGAGGGGAGGCTGAAGAGGATGGGGTGGGCGAGGGCAGCTGAAACATGGCCCTGCTGACACTCCTGGAGGCGGCAGGTGCAGAAGAAGCCACGTCGTGCCTGGGCTCCCTCCTCACTCAGGAGACCCCGAAGCCCACGCTCTGGACGGCTGCACTCGGGGGCGAGAGGCGCGAGCTGGGGCTGCTGCGTTCTAACCCAGTCCTGGTCCTCAGAAGCCACGAGGTTTTCACCACGTCATTCACTAATCTATCCCCTCGTCTGTAAAGTGGCAATGCCCGGCCCTCTGCGAGGCTGCCCAGGTAGAATCGGAGCAAATCCCCCCATGGGCAGCTCTGGAGGTGGCCTTAACCTGGAATGCTCTTCCCCAGAGAGCCATGGGCTACCCTTCTTCCCTCACTCAGGTTTCTCAAAAAAGTGAGGAGAGAAGTTGGTTCATGAACCAAATTATCAACAGCCTATACCCCAAGTCTTCACTGTCCCCCATCCTACTCTATCTTAATACTCAGCACCATCTGACAGTCCATCATTCATTCTTCACTCCCCCCTACAATCATTGTCTGTCTGTCTGTCTGTCTGCCCATGAGGATGGGAACTTCACCTTGTTCACTGCTCAGCACCCAGCACACAGTCTGGCCCGTAGAGCATGCTCAATGTTCACTGAATGAACACGCAAATGAACGAATGAAAGAATAATGAATGAATTAGCCTCCTTGCCCAAGGTCACCTGGCTTGAGGAACCGATCCTAATGCCAGCCTAGCACTTGGAGACGTCAGGTCCTTGCCTGAAGCCAGAGCATCAGGAGCTGCTCCTGGTCCAGATCTGCATGTCAGGCCTCAGACCTCAGGGCACAGAGGGGCCCGGGCCTGCGGGTGAGGTGCCTCCTGTCAGCTCCTTGCAGCCGGAACCTGGACCTTGTACCCCCACTTGACCCCCAGAGGGCCCAGGTCTCTACACTGCAACAAGCAAGGTAGGTGCCTGTGGACACGCAGCCAAACCCAGAATCACAGACAAGCCCCTTCTGGCCGCTCATGAGTGCTCCTGGCTCCCTCCCAGGTGATTCTCAAGTTCTAGCCTTCCCACAGCCCCTTCTCCATCAACCACAAGCCAAGGGAACCCCAGACCCAGAGCTGGTGATGGCTCCCAGTCCAGGTGTTAACCTGCAGGGCAGAGGCAGGGAGCTGTAAGGCCCCACAGGGGTAGCACCTGAAAGAACGATGCCTTAGTGACAGTCCTGGGTATCCCTCAGCCTGGCATTGGGACCCTGGGCACACCGCTCTGCCTCTCAGAGCCTCAGTTCCCCCTTGTGAATGTAGGAGCACTGGAACAAGCGGCTTTCCCTGAAGCCAAAATTCTAGGGAACCCACTTGTACAATAGTGTCGCCAGCCAGGGAGCCTGAGCCATCACTGAGGTCAGAGGCCCTGGGGACAAACCGAGTTAGAATCCTAGCTCTGCTGTTTACTCAGTGTGAAACCACTGGCAAATTATTTAATCTCTCTCTGCCTCAGCTCCCTCTTCCTGCCCCATAGATGCCCAGACAAGGGGAAAAACAACTTCCCACCACGATGGAGAGTCACAGGCAAAGCTGGCAGGTAGGGGGTTACTGCTGAGCCCCTTGTGGTCACACCTGCCGGGGCCCTGCCCAGTACCCCACCACCCTCTGTCCCTGAGTACGGACAGGTGAAACTGGGACACTGAGACAGCAGAGACTATTCTTTGAGCGAGGAGCGCCGGTGCCTCTCCTAGCCAAGATCCTGCAGTCTGAGCAGGCCCGAGGCATAGACACTCATGACCCCGACAGTAGAACCGCCACTCCCCACACAGAGATGCACTGCAGAGCAATGGGCACATGCGAGTGCGCGTGCACACGCACACACACACGCGCAGAGGCTCCTGCTCAGAGGGGCCCAGAGGCCATGGGAACCCCAGCCCCAGCCCTAGCCGGGAAGCAGGACACGAGGACCAGGCAGCCCCTCATGCAGGCCCACACACTCAAAGCAGAGCAATGGCTGAGCAGAGGAGCAAGCAGAGAATGCCCGGGCCGCAGGTAGACAGGATAGTGCGGCCAGTGGGAGGTCAAGTTCCCCCATAGAGTCTGCATAATAGACACGGAAAATCTTTACCGGCCTACCCATCTTGCCCCTCTTGCCAGGAACGCCAGGCAGGCCCTGTGGAGGAAGAGACGGGGAAGGAGTCAGCAGAAGATTCCAGCAGGGGCCAGCCAGCCCCAAGCACCCGCAAGAGGAAGTCCCAGAGGGCCTAGCATCCCGGACACGGGCATGGTAGGTGCCAGTTACATGCACAGCAGATGGATGGCCCTTGCACTCCAGGAAGGTGCGTATGCATGGACCTGAACTGGGTAGATGTCTCTCAAAAGTACCCAGTGTTCCTGGTATTCAGCTGGTGCTCAATAAGTATTTCTTTTGCTTTCCTAAGATTCTCTATACCCATCTTGGTGATAAGGTTACATTTGAGTCCCAAATACGGGCTCAGGCAGGGAGGGGACAGAGAGGAAGTCCAGAGGCCTGTTGGCCGTGCAGTCTCTGGACTCCACTCTGTTCTGAGAGCAAAAGTGACCATAGATGATGAGCACGGCTGTGTTCAGTAAAACTTTACAAACCCAGACGACTGGCAGGATCTAGCCCACAGGCCATAGTTTACAGACACCAATTTCTCGTTTGCTGGAAGCCCTTTAGAAGCTCCTTGTGCTCTCAGAACACAGTCCCCTTCCTGACCTTGGCCTCTGAGTGGCATGGAACTGAGCCCAGGCTCTCCCTCCAGCCTCATCTTCCCTGCTTCCCACCTCACACTCCACACTCGGATTGTACTGATTGTTAAATGTGCCACGTTGTCCTATGTCCCTGACTTTGCACACACTGCTCCCTACGTCTGCAGGGCTTCTGCCTTGCCATGTCCCTGCAGTGAATTCCTATGCAACTCCAGGGCGCCCATCGAGGAGGGATTCCACCCCGCAGCGGGGCGGGGAAGAGGTCAACGGAGAAAGCATACTCACTCGCTCTCCATCGGACCCTGGCAGGCCGAAGAGCCCTGGGAGCCCGATGTAGCCCTAGGAAAGAGCAGGAGGGGGTCAGAGGGGCCGAGGGGTGGGGTGTGGCTGGCCTGACCCATCCCAGTCCCCTCGCTGCCCTCCCACACTCTGGCTCCTCTTCCTGGTGGGTGGCAGTGGTGGCTCTGGTGGCTCCTCGACGACATAGGCCTTGAGGCAAGTGTATATGCCCATGGACTGCATGGTGCTGGCTCCCACGATGTAGTCCAAAGGCACATACCCTCACGCCAGGGAAGGGCACGGGCGCTCTCAGGGGGAGGCCCGCCCCGAGCCGGGGGCTCCGGGACCTGCGGGAAGGAAGCTCTCAACTGGGTTAGATGCTAGAGTGGCACCAGGCCCTCCCACCCCTCCCGGGACACTGGGAGGCACCTATGACTTCTGCCAGGCCTCCTCATAGGCCTCGAAGGCCTAGCATGTGGGGCTCCCATTCTCCTCTGGCCTTGAGGCTCACACGACCCCTGCCCTGCCAAGGCTGCCTGAGTGCCAGCAACAACAGCAGCTGCCACCCCAGTCAGTCTGCTAACGTTCCGCCAGGCACCTGCGTACCACTGCATCCGACCCTCCCAAGGAGCCTGCAGACTGGCCGTCACCCCTCACTGGACAGAGTAAGGCTCTGAAGATAAAGGGATATAACTAGTTGGGGCGGAGCCCATCACCCTACAATACACCTGAGTTTCTGTCTCTCAGCCTTTATTTGCACTGTGTCCCCCACCAGGCACGCTCTTCCTACCCCCACGATGGCAGAGCAACTCCTTCCAAGCCCAGCTGTAATGCTGTCTCCTGTGGCAAACAGCCCTGATGCCCCAAGCCAGAGGAAGTTTCCTCCCTCCGCCCCAGCATCATCTTTGCACCTCAGTTCATAGGATTTACCACTCTCTCCACTGCATCTTCGTTACCTTTGTCCACGGTGCATGTCCTCATTAGCCTGGAACTTCTCAAAAGCTGAGACCTAGCCCATGGCTCCTATTACTATCTGTACTTTCTAGATGTTGGTAGAATGATTTAAAAATAACTATAACAGAAGCTAACTTACTGAGCACCATCTATGTGCCAAGCCCAATTCTCAGGACTGTGCACTCACCGAGTCCCCACTACACCCCCAGGAAGTAGGTTTGATTAGTCAGCCCCTTGTAGAGGTGGGAACACTCAGGTGCAGAGAGGTGAAGGGTCACACAGCTAGAATGCAGTAGAATTGGTATTTGGAATCAAGTCATCAGAGTCCCGGGCCAGGCTCCTAACCACTCTACCATACTGCCTCCCATAAATAAGCAACAGTGTAGGCTTACAACCATCTGTCCTTCCCTAAAAGGTCAAGAGGTCGCAAAGCCTTCGTCTTAGCACCCAGCATGACAATATCCAACATGTTAATAAGTGACATTTGGTGATCAACAAGGTTTATAACCCAGATCCACAGGTGAAAAATTGGGCTTAGAGAGGTCCAGTAACTTGCCCAAGATCCCACAAATGGTTGGTGGCAGAACAGGTCTCAAATCCAATCACCCCGACCCCAAAGCCTGCCCTATGCCTATTTCATAAATATGAGGCCTGCAATGGCAGGGTTGGGAGGGCAGTTGACACGGCCCTGCTCCTCTAGGCTGCTCAGGGCCCTGTGACCCTAGAGAGAGGGGTGTGCTGGGCCAGACCAGCCCTCTCTCCACATGTGGCCTCCAGCATGACAAACATCAAGCAGCCCCAGATTCCTGTCACTCCTCCTGTCCCCCTGGCAGATCAGAGACCCAGTGGCAGAACTAAGGAGACCTCCCTGGGTTCAGAAGGACCCTCTGGGATCACAGCTTATAGGGACAGGTAGATTAAGGGAGGCTCAACATCCTAGGACAGGAGCCTCCTTGGCCTCTGCACATTACCACCACCACCACCATCATCACCACCAAGTCCTGGGGAGCTGGAGAGCTTGCCCACCCACCCCCTTGCCTACCTCCCAGATGCTCTCCTAACAGCTGCCTGTTAGTTCCTGGGATTAGAGCCGAGATTGTGGCCATAAATAGCTTTGGCTCAGGAGTAGAGGACACGTCACATCGACCCGGCCTGGCTGCAAACTGTGTGACCCACTTGCTCAGCATTCTTTGAGAGGTGGCGAGCCCGGTTCTCAGAACCCCTAAGTCCTCATTTTAGCTCCACCTTCACAAACTAGGGCCATCAGGCCCCTACCGTGAGCCCAGTTTCCTTGGATGTACAAGAGAGGCTTCCACCAGATCAACTCTTGGCCTTCCAAATTCCACTTACTGCCATTCAATTCCCCAGAACCCTAATCTACCACTCCACAGCTCACCTGGGAGCCCCACCTGGTGGTCCCTGCTCAGCACTACTTGCTTCCAAATTTCTAGAACCCCATAACCATGCTATAGGTAGGATGGACGTCACTCCCATTGTAAAGATGGGCAAACTGAGGCAGCTGGCTACTCAGGATTGGCTCCCCCTTGCAGGAGGGAGACAGTGGATGCTTTATTGGCCTCGAGACCTAGGCAGCGTTCAGCCATCAGACACCACTAGCCTCCCCAAAGGGTGGGCCCCTCAGCCCCAGTCAGGAGCAGCAGAGAAGCCTCTGAGGAATCCAATGACACACAAAGTGGCTTGGCTTTGGTCCCCATCATTTGGGATGTGCTGGGGCACATGGCTAGCGAATGCCTGATGGTGGCAGATGGACTGTGGCCGAGCCCCCAGCAGACCCTTTGCTGCCCAGTCTGCCCGGCCATGGCTCAAGCCTGGCTCAAGAGTCCCCCATCACCAGGCCCTTCCACTGTCCCTCTGCTCTCCAGGGAGCACTCCAGGGGGAGGGAGGGTCACAGCCCCAGTCCCCAACAGACCCCGGGTGGAGGCCTCCCAGCCCTGATCTCTCTCAGGCCCACTGGAAGGAAAAGGTAATGCGCCCCAGGGCCCCACCTGTATGGCACTTGCCAAGGCCCACTTACCCGGCTGCCTTTAGGGCCAGGGTCTCCTATAGGACCAGGTAACCCCTGAAACATAAAAGACAGTGGGGCAAGAACACATGGAGACGTTCTACTGGTTGCCAACAGCCCAGGGCGAGTTCTGTCTCCCTCTGCAGAGTGGGAATGGGTTGGACTGGAGGTCTTCACTTGGAGCCCAAGCTACCCCAGGATCTCAGGGAGGCGGCTCAAGGACAGACTGGGTAGGAGAAGCCCCTGGAGCCCCATCCCCCACCTCACCAGAACTCCTTCCCTCTGTTCTCTCACTGAGCATCCTTACCCTGCTGCCTGGCTCCAGCCCTCTGAACATCCCTTTCTTCAGGGCCCACCCAGCAGGTGCAGCTCCCTGGCCCCCAGCCCACCACCTCCCTCTGCCCGGGGGCACTGTGGCCATCTCCACACCACCATGGCCACAGAGCTTCCAGAAGCCATATACTGCACCTGCCTGCCAGGGTAACCTTTGGCCCCTGGGCTGCCCTCTGGTCCCGGCCGCCCCTGCAAAGGAACAGAGAGAAACATGAGGCAAGAAGAGATCATGCCCAGCTCCAGGTCGGAGGGGTAGTGGGGGACTGGGGCTCACAATGGACAAAGAGAAGGGCGGGAATGTGAGCTGAAATGGGAGGAAGGGGAAGCCACTGGCCTGCTGGGCCCGCAAGCCCACCTCTCTGTGAAACCGGTCAGACCAGCTCGGAGGGACAAAACCCCGGGTGCTGGCGGCCCAGGAATAAGAGCACACTGAGGAGGCCTGGCTGGCTCTCCCACACTGGCAGCCACTGCTGTTTGATTTGGGCCAGGGGAGCCAAAATTCCTGCAAAGCCCGTGGCGGCGTGTATAATATCCCCTAACATCGCCCGGAACAGGCCAGCTATTCATGGCTCTCACCGGAGCTGAGCAGCTCATGCCAATGCCGGGCCAGTGTGGACTCCAGCTCCTTCAGGCAGATGTGGCTGGGGAGGAGGCAAGGTGGGGTGGGGTGGGGTGGGGGCCCCAGCAGGATGGGAGGCACAGCTGTCTGGCTCTGGGGCTTGCTCATGGAGCAGGGCCCAGGGAAGAGGCCAAGGACAGGCAGGGGCTGGAACGCAGGAGAGCAAGCAGGGTGGGGCTGTGGCCGTGGTCCTCACCTGTTCTCCGGGGTGCCCTGCCGGTCCAGGATAGCCCTTGAATCCCTGTGGGAAAGGAACCGTGTCAGGCTGGGAAGGCACATCTGTCCCTGTGGATCGCAGAGGATCAGCCTCCCTGCCTGCCTTTTCGGCACTGCATGCACCACGGCAGGGGTGTAGTACACCATCAGTAAATACCCACTGAGTGGGTACACGTACATCAGGGTTAGTCGGTGTCTATGGTTTCCTCTCTGCTACTCATGGTTCTGGACCAGAAGCATCAGAGGGACTGTTCACTCCTCGGGCAGAGTTTGTGAGGTGAACTGACACACAGCAACCAGGACAGACTGATGTTGTATGGTAACCCTCCAAATCCAGAGAGAGGGTGCGACCACCAGAAGCTGAGATAGAGGGCGTTCTCAGTGGGTGGGTGGACTGATTTGGATCTCAAGGTCTAGGATATGACCAACCACCCTATGATTCTGGAACATTCTGTCAGGACTTGCCCCTTCTCAGGAACCCCCTACTAGAAAAGATCCCACACATACTGGCCAAATATATTAACCAAAATAACTGCCTGCCTTCCTCTCACTGGTTCCAGCAGCATTCCAACGGGATAGAGGCCACCCAAAGGCCTGATGGAGGAGTCTGGCCACACCCCAGCACCAACCTGACCCTCTGTCCCCATGACCCAACTACCATGGCTCAAGGTCAGTTCATCTAGGTGGAGAGAATCAAACGGAGTGTGTGCTTTCAGGCGGTGCTGGGGATGACCCCTCCGTCATTTTCTGAGTTGGGAGCTCTCCGAAGAGAACCCCTAGATAGCGAGTTTCCATCAGCTTAGGGCTGCTGTGCAGTGAGACCAAGCAGGGTCTTCCATGCCAGACAGGGTGTCAGCACTGATCTCTACGAGAGCCCCCACATGGGAGCCCTGGGCTTGGCCCAGACCGTTTCTGATTGACTGGGCAACTCTGGGTGGGTCACTGCCCTTCTCTCTCTGGGACTCCCATGCGGGAGTTCAAACTCTGTGTCCCCTTCAGGTCTGGCATTTGAGATCTAGGGTTGCAAGGTTGCCCCAGAGGGTGCCACCCAAGACGCTAGAGCTCGCACGCAGGTGCGCACACCTGATGTGAGCAGAGCCTTTAAGGCTGCTTACTCAGGACAATGCCGACGTGACTTCCTCTAGCCCTCACAACAGCCAGGCGAGGGGTGGGTAGGGATTACCATCTCCATTTTGCAGAGGACAAAACCAAGTCTCAGAGAACTGCAGCCACTCACCCCGAGTTCCATGGCTAAGGACCAGCAGGTTCACACTTACCACAAGGGTCCTTCTGACACCTGAGGCCACAGAGAACCTTGGAGACAGCCCAGGCTTGCACAGAGCACCTCCACAAGCCCCCAAGGAGTGGGAATCTTAATTATAAGCAGCAGAGTCAGTTTGACCCAGGAGGTTTGGGGAGTTTACAAGCATTCCTTCCATACCTACTCATGCCTCAGACAGCCCAACAATACGATTGC
Organism: Tonatia bakeri; assembly: GCA_004024845.1. Taxonomy (NCBI): domain Eukaryota; kingdom Metazoa; phylum Chordata; class Mammalia; order Chiroptera; family Phyllostomidae; genus Tonatia; species Tonatia bakeri. The sequence continues at coordinate 184,237 of PVIA01001523.1, forward strand.
ATCTCAGTAAGGACCCATGAGATAGATTCAGTATGGCTAGGTAAGATTCTTCAACGTGGGTGTGTGCTCTTTTCCCCAGTGGGCAAACTGAGGCACAGACCACAGCCAGTGCAGGCATGCAGCATGCTTAAGATCCCTTGGTTTAGATTGCTCTGGGTTCCTCTCCCGCTTCACTGTGGGTTGGCTGTGTGACCTGGGGCCCCCGATGTCACCTCCCTGAGTGCTGGTTTCTACTCTTGTAAACTGGGGAGACGATAGGTGGCTTGTGGGTTGCACGATATAGTGAGTGTGATGCACTTAGCGCAGTGTCCGGCATTAAATTTCAGGCCCCTGTGATGACTGACTGCTGTTATCCTTGTGATCTTCCTACATTTCATTCATTCATTCAACATTCACCGAACGTTTAGGCGCCAGCACCATTCTACACATGGGACAAACGGGAAGGCAAAACCTCCCGCCTCCGCGGAGTTCACAGTCCAATGAAGGAGACATAGAACAGGTAAATACGAAGGATAATGTCTGGGGGAGGGAGAATGGGGAGTAGTCGTTTTCATGGTGCAGAGTTCCAGGTTTGCAAGAGTTCTAGAGATGGTTGCATGACGTTGTGAATACACTTAACATGACAGAGCTGCACACTTACACAGGGTTAAGATGATAAATTTCGTGGAGTTTTGTCACCATAATTCAAAATTAAACTTTAAAAAGAGATGACATGTGGGAGTGACCAGTGCCTTGAAGAAAAGCAAGCAGATTTAGAGGACAGAGAGCAGCAGCCTGAGGACGGTGTGCCTGCAGGTGGGCAGGCAGGGAAGCCCGCTCTGATGAGTGGCCAGACATGGGACTGGCTCTCTGGGAAAAGGCATTCCAGGCAGAGGGAACAGCCGGTGCGGAAGCCCTGAGGCAAGGTCACTCTCAGGTGGGTTCGAAAAAGAATGAGGTCCCTGTAGCTGGAGCAGAATGGTGAAGGGTGAAAGGTAGAGGGGTGGGTGTGGTCAGGGAAGAAGCAGGAAGCCAGTGCCTGCAGGTGGTAATATGAAGGGAAACCATGGAAATTTTTGAGCAGAGATGTGTCATGATATGATCTGTACAATCACCATTAGTATTATCTTTCTCCACTTGGAATTTGCAGAAAAGGAAGAAAAAGCAAAGCCTTTGAATTGAGCCTTGAGCTCTAGGCTGTGTGACTGGCAAAGGCAATTGCCCTCTCTGAGCCTCATTCTGCCATCCTCTGCCTGCCTTGAGGGGTTGTTGCAAAGACCCAATGCAATAATGGGGCAGGGATCCCAAGAGAAGCATGAAAGGCAACTAGGGAGCCCAAAGGTCACTGGCTCCTTGGACTTCCTCGGCAGCCACAAAGGAACCTTCTGGAAACCAATGCTTTAGCAGAGAACTGTGGCCAGTGGAATCCCAAGAGGAGATTTTAAGCAAACCCTCTCCTCAGGACACAGCTGAAAGGAAACCAGTGAACCTCGGGGATATGAACCTTGACCTCCCTATGCCTGGCTCAGCACTAAAGCCTTAAATACATCAGCTCATTAGCTCCTCACAATCAATCCTGGAGGTAGAAATTACTGGGCACACTTGCCAGCTGAGGAAACTGAAGCTTGGAGAGGTAAAGTGACTTTCCTGAGGCCACACAGCTTCCCAAGGGCAGTGCTCGGCTGTGACACTAATCCCTACACATATACCGAGGCCTGACACCCGCCTGAAGAGCCACAGGGCCACCCAGGGAAAGACCCCCTTAAAGACCCACCTCCCCAGGACAGAGCCTGCAGATCACTGCAGCATTACTGAGGCGGAGGATGGCCACAAACCCTGGAGTACCTGAGTGCAAAGGACTTAAGCCATCAATTTGACAACCTCCTTTCTCATTGGACAGATGGAGACCCTGAGACTCAAAGAGGGGAGAAGACTTGTCCAGAATTACTTAGCAAGTTATAGCTAAGCCTGAACTATTCCCCAGACTCTAGTCCAGCTGGGCTGGGCTTTGTTTAGAAGGCCACGACTCCTAGGTCTCTCCCAATTAGTGGATCCCGAAAGACCTTGAGCATGGCCATGAATACCCATGTCTCCTGGCTGGATGGGAGCAGCAGAGGGAGCACAGCCACGGCATGAGGGTGGGGTGGGCAGGAGGTTCGTATGGTCCCTGAAAATACCTCCCCAGTGTTTACCAAGCTGAGGCCAGCCAAATAGCTTCAAATGACAGGGCCCCAGGACCTGTGACAATCTAAACCATTATCTTCTCCAGGGCCCCAGCAATTAAGGGGTAGGCACTGACCACAAGGTGGACCCACGGGTAGTGATTGCTCCACAGGGGATCGGGGTCTGACTGGTACTAGGGGACAGCAGATGCTTCAGGACAGCTCCAGGGACCACGGAGTTTGCGAGGGGCCTCCTGCTGCCCAGCAGGCGGGTCTCCGCAGGACCCGTGTTTATAATAGAGCTCAGTCTATATTTTGGTTTGAAAGCCAGATTAATCATTGCTTACAATGCGCAAGGAGAAACCAGACATCACCTCACTGTTGCTGCAGACAGTCTCCCCGCCGGCTAGGATGCTATTTGGGCTTTGGGCAGAGAACGGAGGGAGGTCCTGTCCTTGTCCAGGGGTCCTGGGGACCCACATGCTCACCCCGACTCCACCTCAGCCTGTAGGAGGCCCTGGCTTCTCTTGCAGGAGCATGGAACGTACCATACTTGCTTAGTGCTCCAGGAGACTCCCCTACCACCCTGCAGCCCACGTGCCCCATGGGGCAATCAACAGGATGGAGAGCCCCACTTAACAGAAAGGATCAGCAAGGAAGAAACATGCCAGGAGGTAGGGTGACCTAATACATGATATTAGGCAAGTCCCTGCCCCTCTTGGAGCTTCGGTTTCCCAGCTAGGCTCTCAAAGTGTCCTACTGGCACGGAAAGGACAGAATTCTGAGAGTGTGCCTTTTCTGAAAGCTGAATCCAGCACAACACGGCCAGGTATCTGACACCAAACTCTGCTCAGTGGGTACTTGGGACATCAGGGCAGGAAGATACAACTTCTGTATGGCTCATTCATTCAGCCAAGGTTTGCTGAGCCCCTACAATAAGCCGGACCCTGTGTTAGGCACTAAGAATACACTGGTGAACAAAACAAACACACTTGCACCTTCTAGAAGAGGTTACGGGTATTAAATCCATGGTACGTGGAACGAAGGAAAAGGACTGAGTGCTGGGAGAGTGTGGACAGTCCAACAGGAGCAGGTGGCATTGTAAACTGAGGCTTGAAGGGGGAGCCGAGTGGGAGGGCAGAGGGGAATCGGACCTCAGAAATGGCAGTGGGCGTGAGCCCCAGGAGCCCAGAGCAGCTCTGCAGCAGGGGAGCCTGGAGAAGGTTCTGGATAAGGGCTCTGCATGGACCTGGGGTGCTACATCCAAGTGGAGCGGGGAGAGCTGCAGAAAGGAAGGAGATCACCTCAGACAGCCTCAACCATGCTCCCCCAAACAGCCCCAGATGGCCTCCTCTGCCCTCCCATTTTATGACAGCTTCCTGCAGGTGGCGGCCAACTCAGGTGGCACAGGCAGGGCTCATGGGCAGGGTGAGGGCTGCAGGAAGGGGCCAGGAGGAATGAGTACCAAAGCGCATGTAGGGCTGGGGGCAGTGAGGATTGCTGCACAGCAGTCGCTCAGCCTCAGCACTGCTGCACTGTGTGCTGGGTGAGTGTTGGGTTGGGGCAGCAGCCTTTGCACGGTTGGATATTTAACAGCATCTAAGGCTTCTACCCATTAGAAGCTAGAAGCAACCCTTTCCCAGCTGTGATGACCAAAGACATCTCCAGGCATTGCTAACTGTTCTCTGGGGCAACAAATCACCCCTGGATCTATAGGAGGGAAAGGAGGGTCAGACTAGGGAGAGCATGGGACTCTGCCCTCCCAAGGTGCAGATGATCGACTTCTTGGCTAGCGGAGGGCAGTTAATGAGTTGCTAAGCAGGATGATTGATGGAGCCAGACAGGCAAGACCTTCGGCGCTTCTCCTCTAAGATCAGCATGACCATTCATTCATTCATTCATTCATTCAACAAGTATGTATGTAGTGCCTCCCATGTGCCAGCCCTGCATTAGGTCCTGGAGAATGTAATATCTCCCTGAACACTCCCAACCACTCTATGAAGCAACCGAGACTCAGTGAGGTGAGGCCACTGCACCAAGCTCACATAGCAGGAAAGGGGCAGAGCTGGCTTCCGTCCAGGTCTGTCTGTCCTGGTCTATGCCCCTGTCCAGCCCTTGGGAATCGGCCAGGTGACGCTCCTCAGCGAGCATTGCAGCTGGGTGTAGAGAAACAAACCTCAGGCGGGGAACCTCTTTTTCAATAGATGGGCCCATTCTTATTTGAGAAGCTGTGTCATTCAGCATAGTGGAGAGAAAGAGAGCCTGAGGGGCAGAGACCTAGGTTCAAATCCCAGCTCTGCCACTTAGTGCCCCTGAAAGGCATTTCCATTAAACCATTGGCTCTCAGTCTTGGCTGCACAGAATCTGGTGCCAGGGTCCCACTCAGACCAATAGAACCAGGACCCCTGTGGTGGGGCCGAGCTCCCCAGCTGGCTCTAAAGCAGTGTGGGGCTGGGGACCAGAGACTTCACCTTCCTCAGCGCCCCACAATGATCTCAATTGTGTTTAACACCGTTGTTGGCACAGGGCCTGAGATACAGATACGTGTTTGCAAAATGACTGAGAGGTAGAATGAACGAATGAACAAATGAGACCTATTTGGGCCTTGGCTTTCTCAGTTGTAAAGTGGCACAAGGCTGCCTTCCTGTTGAGAGCTATCAGGAGGAAACAGCGTGATGAGGAACGAACGGTGACTCTGTGCCACCTCGAACTCGTCACACTATTTAATACGGGAACCGTCCCAACCCCCACTCCTTTCTCTGCCTATTTTGTCTCAGAGCCCTTTTCATCTAACAAACCTTATATTTTTACTGTTTTCCTTTTTATTGTCTGTCTCCCCCACAAGAATAAAAGCTCTGGAGGGGAGAGACAGGAATTTTGTCTATTTATTCAGCTCAGTGCCTGGCACATAGTAGGCATTCAATCGATTCTGTGGAGTAACAGAATGACTCGAGCAATTGGTGTCACTCTGAGATAACACTGAAATTCAAGACGCCGGCAAGCAACAAGGATGCTGACCTCACCTTTCACCTGCCGAAGTCCCCCTTCTCGCTGATTTCCCACATGAGATGTGCCAGAAAAGCCACCCAACAGGACCAGGGCAAAGCAGCCACTGTTGCCACCAAAGACACTTGTGGAGGAGAGATGGCTTACAAACAGTGACAATTCCAGGCAGTCGCCCATGCTGTCAGTCTTGCTTCCCCACACTGGGGACCCGAGCTCCTCCACTCTCCGCCCAGTGCCCTCTGTGGGCAGACAGCATAGTGCTGCCACAGACCAAACTCCTTGTGTTTGAGCCCACCAGCCTGAGGGGGTACCTGAGGGTGGAAATGGCTTTGTCAAATTGGTTTCCAGCCACACGGAGGCTCTTCCTTAATTTATGAAAGACAGCCCTTCCCACTCAGGTGAGTAGGTCCATCCTGGGACATCTGCCGAGAGCAGGGGGCCTTGGAACCCAGGCAGGAGCCGGTCCCGTCTGTTTGCCCATCTCCCGCCACCTCTGCTAGACTCCCACCGCCGCCATGCAGAGTGAGACCACCACCAGCCGCTTTATGAGCCGGGACTGGAAGGAGACTTTCCACTCACACTTCATCCATCAGAAAGTGCTGTAGCCCAGAGGGGAAGTGAGTGGGGAGAGGGAGTCCCTGGGTGTTCTCTGAGCCAGAAAATTCATTTCCCCAGCTCATGGCCAGCCACGGGCTCCGATTTGGAGAAAGGGAGGAGGGGGACCTGATGCTCCAAGTCTCTGTGCCATGGGGACCCTCCAGAGCAAGGGCAGGATGGATCGGGGAGGCCCCACAGCTGTCCAGATGAGAACCAGATGGCCCAGAGAGACGGAAGCTGTGGCCACAGCTGGAAGCCAGGGTAGAAGCTTAAGACATGGAGACCTACGCCGATGTATTTACTGGAAAACTCATCAGCAGTGGGAGATTTCCCTGCAAGAAGCAGCTGACCCTCGGCCTGCATTGTCCTCCTCCTGTTTCCTGGACACTTACTGTGTGCAGGCCCTGTGCTAGGCTCGGGTGAAAATAACTAAGCTAGGACGGGCTGGGGCCCTTGAACAGAGTGCAGGCTTCTGGCCCGAAGCTGCGGGTCCAGGAGGGCTTCCTGAAGTGCGCGCAACTAGAGTTGCGTCTGAAGGATGAGGGGCCCTGGCTGGGAAGCTGGAGAGAAATCCAAGGGCACTATAAGCTGGAGGCACTGGGTAGGAAAATGATAGACTTTCCCCCAAGGGCATTTAAGGAAGTAACCCTTACCCCCAACTTGGCTAAAGCAGGGATGGGGGTGGGGCAACATGACAAGAGCTCAGAAGACACAGAGAACTTGTTGCTTTTACAGAGCTTTGCCATCCCCTGCAGCTTACCAGGGGAGGACAAATGTTGGACTCAGAGAGGGTCTTAGACTTGCCCAAGGTCACGCAGCTAGGGAACAGTGGAGCTGGGAGTAGAACCCAGGTCTGACTGAACCCAGAGCCCTCTCCCGATTTCTCTGCTGCAGGCCTGCCCCAGGCAGTAGGGGGTCAAGGGAAGGAGGTTACTGTTTCCATTGCACCTGGGAGGAGGCAGAGACACTGAGAGGCAATACGCAGACCCAAGGCTGCTCAGCGGGTTGGAGGTGGAGCCAGGCTACCGCAGGCCCTTCTGGCTCTGACAATGTCCCTTCCACCACCCTCGTACTCCTCAGGGAAGCCTCCCAGGAGCAGCTGGGCCTCTAGAGGAAGGACAATGAACCAGGGCCACTTCACCATGTCATACCCCATTCACCATGGCTTGGGGGACCTACTCTAAGCCATGGTGTTGTCCTACCCCAGGCAAGCACAGACCCTCACAAAACCTCTCTCACCTCCCACCAATGTTCCCTGTGCCCACAAGAGCTGGGTTGGGGCCAGGGAGAGGCAGATGGGGGTAGGAACAGCGGCTCCCAGAGCTCCTGCCAAATGACTCGCTTACTAGGAAGCCACCTGGGCAAGGCAAAGCTTCAAAACCAAGGTGTACCTTTCGTCCAAGAGGTCCCAGATTCCCAAGGAGCCCAGGCAAGCCCATGTCACCCTGCAAAACAGAGACAAGGGGTGAGCTGGGGGAAGGAGCAGGAACACTCTTTAAATTGAAAGTGTGACCTCTCACGGCCTGCTGTTTGTAACCAGGATTCACAGAGGCCCAGAGGCCTCCGAGGAGACTGGGGGCCTCTAAGCGGGGTGAGGGCAACCCAGTGGGCAGGCTACCCAGTCCCTCCCCACTTAACCCAGCTGCCCCGTCTGATCTGTTTTCTATGTTGGCCTTCGGCACAGGGTGTCATGGGAACCGGGTCCTGCTGCTAACTATTTGAGAACCACTGTTTGAAAACCACTGCTCCAGGGGCGTGTGTGATACAACAGGGGCTGTGCCATTCCAGGCAGCTCTCTCTCTGCCTTCTCCATCCTTGCTGGGCATGACGGTCTCCGGTGGGAGGCATTGCTGCCACCACCATGAGACCTGAGAACAGACAATCCCGGAGCAAGAGAGAGGCCAGGGCCCCTGGACTTCATCAGACCTGGGTACCAATCCTGCTCTGCACCTGGCCAGCTGTGTGATCTCCAGCAGGCCACCCACTTTGGGGGCCCCTGTTTCCTCATCTGCAAGCTGGGCTCATCCGCCCTGGTTTATGAGGTTCCCATGAGGAGCAGATGGGAGGTTATGTGAACGTTTACACCCAGGCTAATGAATGAAAAAACTTATTGGTGAGGAGGGAAAGGGATGAGCCACCCATGCCTTGGGGCAATCAAGCACAGGAGGGTAGGTTAAAAAGCAGTGTTCTGCCTGTCAGGAGGACTCTTAGGCTGAGTCCAGAAGGAAGCTAGACAGACTGGAGTGTTCCCTCCAGGACATGGAGGCCTGAGACACTGGGGGATCTTACTTGGAGTTCTGGGTTCTCCTGTTCCCAAATGTCTGGCACTCCCTCCAGGCCCCTTGATTAGTTTATGGGGTGGATGCTTCAGAGAAGAATGAAATCCTCCAGTCTTCCACAGGAGAAACTCTGGTCTCCTAGCCCTGCAGAGTTCTGGAGCCCTGAACCTCTCGCCCATTCCCTTCCCACCCCTCTAGAAATTTATACGCATGTCTATTAACAACCTCAGAGGGCACTTTGAATGTCTTTTGGAAGCTTCCTGGGCATGTGCTACCAAGAAGCTTCTGGATGCCAAGGGTCACCTAGCAGCCCCTATAGAAAGCCATGCAGGGCATTAGGCAAGAGGACATTCACCAAGAATGTCCTTCGGCCAAGTCTTCTGTGGATTTTATGGTTGCAACCCAAAAGAAGACATCAGGAAATGCTTTGACTTTGGTGCAGGGAGGCAGAGGACTTCAGGGAAAAAAAAAACAAACCAGCACTGATCTGCCCAGACTTTCTCACTTCCCTGCCTTGGTCAAGCAGTCACCTGGGAGGGCTGCCCCAGGGTGTCCCCCACTCTCCACTCCCCTGCTTCCCTGAGCTTTGGGGTCCCCGGAAACCTACCTTCATCCCATCATGGGCCTTTCCTGGTGAGAGCCCCGGGTCCCCTTTCTGTCCCTGAAACAAAAACAATTCCACTTTGACTGCCAAGTCCTCCTGCGAGGATGTCTCCCCACGTACTGCTCTGAGCCCTGTCCCACGCTTCAGTACCCTCCCATCCATCCCCACTCACACAGCGCCCCATTACTCCAGGCTCTAACACTAAATGCATAGCTTCCCACTGACTGCATGATGACAGGTCCAAACCCCTCCTCTGGGGTCCCAAGTCTTTGGTCATTTGGTCCCAGCCATCCTGCCCAGACCTGGCTTTCCTCCCAGAGACAGGGTCCCCTCTGCCTTTCCCACAGACCACAGCCCACCCCTCAGCCATGCTCTGCACTTCCCAGCTGGTAGGCCCTTGCTCAGGCAGTCACTCCTCCCTAGAAAACCGTTCTGCAGTCATCATTAGCCAAACCATAGGTGCAGCTTGCATGTGTCCTCCCCAGTCTGCACCCACATACAGGTGATGCGACCTTGTATGTGAGCCTTGCTAGGACTGCCCATGGGGGCTCTCTGAGAGCTTCTGAGGGACACATACAAGAGGCATGCCCAGGTCTTTTCAGTTTTCCAGTACGCTCACCTCGCCATTCTAATTATGCAGAGTCAGTGCAACACCCACTTGCACCTGTGTGCAGCTGGTCAAGAGTTTGCAAAATTCCTCACCTCACTAGAGTTCTGACAATAACTCAGTGAACTGGGCCAGGGAGGTGTTATTGACCCCGTAACATATTCAGGAAAACTGAAGCCAGAAGAGAAGAGAAAAGACTGCCCTAGGATGAGGAACTGGCTGAGGTCAGATTAGAACCCGAAGATGAGTCGGAACAGGCAGCAAATCAGGGAGGAACTGACAAGCAGCGGGCCGTTGGTCAGTGACAAGCACCCTCTGTGCCTAGCATTTGGGACTGTCCCCGCCGCAAAGATTGCAGCTCCTCAGAGCATGGGCTCAGAGAAGGGGCCTGCAGACAGGCACCAGCTGCATCCCCTCCAGGGCTGGAGAGAGTGTTCCTGGCGGTGGGCCTGCTCATTTGGCCCAACCTGACTCAATTACTCAGGAAACAGCCCTTTGGAAAGCCGATCCACCCTGATGTCACCTTCCAAGAGCCCCTGCTCGCTGATTCTCACTCTCACTCCCACGCTCCCTCTCCCAGCTCAACCGTGAGTCAGAAGTTCTGGAGTGAGGCCAGGGACTCACAGCGGGACCTTAGGCAAGTCATTTCACTTCTCTGGGCCCTATTGCCTCACCTTTAAAGTGGGGGCTGCGTGGCACACACACACAGGCATGCACACACACATGGACAGACACGCATACGCATATGGGCACATGCACATGGGCACACACATATATGTGTACACCTATGCACACAGGTATATACACATACTGGTGCACACACACACAGGCTCATACATGCACACATAGGTGTGTGCATATACTCATACATGCACATGGCACTTGCACACACATGCACATGGGTGTATACACATACACACACACACACATAGGCACACACACATGCAGATAGGTCCATACACATACAGGTGCACACAGATGCATGCACATACACAAACTTGTACACACGCACACACACCCCCCAGCTTTCCAGGTTTCTTGGCAAGGAGCTGGTGAAATAGTGAATACAACACATGGGAGGGGTGTTTTGGCCAACTTCGATTAATCCCCATTTGGTTCTTCTCTTCGTCAGAACCCAGACCTTCCAAATCCTGACTCAGTCGCTCTTCACAAGAAATCCCAGCACTGCGTGCTGGACAGGGCCTTACAGAGGGAACAGCCCTCCGCTGTCCACCTGCTCCATGTCCAGGACTGTGCCAGGCCCCCCTGTGCAGCAGCTCTGTTAGTCTTCTCAACACCCACTGAATGCAACTCGGTTCCAAAACTGGGGTTCAGAGAGGCCGAGTCACAGCCTGGGGTGACATGCAGGTAAGAGGCAAGGTCTCACTAGGTCTGACTTATCCCGGGTCTGTTTGAGTCTATAGCTCCCTTTACAAATAAGAAGCCTGGGTACTTGGCCCCCACCCTCCAGCTGCCCCAGGCTGAAGGGAAGCCCCTTCCCTGCTAGGGCCCCAACTCTCTGTTCACCTGGGCCCCCCACGGTCACTTCTGCAGGACCCACCCTCTGGGATCTCACATGGCAGCTGCCCCTCCCAAACTCTCCCACCCTCTGCCGCTCACGAGCCAGCTCCACTGCCTTTTTTGTCCATGGTGCAAGGCCAGGCCCAGGACTACCCAGGATTCCAATGGCCAAAAAAGGACAGCAGCTATCCCTCCCCTGCCCTTGCCCACCTCAATCTACAGCTGGTAAAGGAGCTGGGTTTAAAAAGCTTTGGGGGTGGGCCTCCATGTATCCTACTTGGTCATTTTGTAAAGGGGAAGCTGAAACACAAAGAGGGGATAAACTTGCTTCCTTGCCTGGGGTTCTTACCTGGGGCATTTTAGTTATTTATGGGATTCTCTCTGCATTCTCAGCAGCAGCTCAGTGCTTGAGATGTAATCCTTGCCTGAGGACAACATCCACAAGTACAGACCCTTAGGGACCATCTACCTTGAGCCAAGTCTGGCAATGACTATAGGGAATACCACAGTGGGGACAAGACACAGGGCTTGCCCATGGGAAGATCTTGAGGGAGAAACTAGACAGACAGGTAATAATAATAATAAGCCTGTGAGGTAGCAAATATCACTATCCCCATTTCACATATGAGAAAACTAAGGCCCAGAGAAGATAAGTAATTTTTCTAAGGTCATGCAATTAAAAAATGCGGGTAGACTCAGGCAGCCGGGTTTCAAAGCCCAAGCTTTTTACATTTCAGTGAACTGCAGACAACAAGCAAAGCCCAGAAGAAAGCTGAGGAAAACTGAGGGTAAATCCCTAACAGGAGTTACAGCAGAGGGAAGGCTGGAGGAAGACAAGGAGGAAAGTCATTGAAGTTAAAGCTCAAGAAATGCTCCAGGCACCTTGGTCTAAATTCCCAAATAGACAAAGCTTTTCAGCTTCCCAGTCATTCTCCTGCAAATTCCCCAGTAAGAGATACTAGGAATGTAAAAACTTTAATTGTTTGCACCCTAGTGAGGACAAAACCTGGTCACTAAACCCAGCACTCCAGCCAATGAGCCTGTGTGATCTTGGGCAAACCACTCTTCCTCCCTGTGTAGGGAACAATATGCTGCTTCGACTAGTTAACAAAGCCTTACACAACTAGAAGATGGATGGGAAAGGTATATTGTAAACCATAAATGTTACAAACATAGTGGGAATGAGAACTATGTTGAGATCCTGTCCTATAGGTAGGGTTGGGAGGTGAAAAAATCTGGCTACAGCCCTGGAACATCCTCTGAAGAGTCACAGGACTTCTTACTATCACTACTACTGTACTATTGCATGTGATTAGAAGTTCTGGCCCATGCAATAAAGCACGAAAAACAAATAAGACTACTAACCATTGAAGAAAAGGAAACAAAACATCCCTCCACAGCTCAAAACTGGACATGCATCCCTAGGGTGCATCTTAGAACCTCACATCACTAGTCAGACATTCAAGGCCCTCCCTCTCCAGCATCAAATGACTTTTCCTCCTAATTCTATTGAGGGCTCTAGGTTCTCACTGTCCTTCCTCCCCTGTCCCTCCCAACCAGAAATAAACTCCAAACTCCTCATTGTGTCCCCAGCCTGGCATAAGGCCTGGCACTCAGGAGGTGCTCAGGGGGTACCTATGGCCCAGTATCGATCCTCTGCAATGACCCTAAGGACCTCCCATCAGGAACCCCTAGAAAGCCCCCCAAAAGTGGACCTAATTTCAGCACCCACTCCATGGCCCAATCTCCAGATCCCACAGAAAATACTCACTTTGGCTCCAGGAGGGCCGGGTAGGCCTGGATTTCCATGAGGCCCAGGAGGACCCTGACAGGAAAAAGAAACACAGAGGTGAGGGGAAAAGGGGCCATTCCACTTCCTATAGCAGTGCCAGTAGGTTCTTTCTGCGCACTGGGTCCTCTCCCTTCTCCAAGTCTGAGCACTGTTGCAACAGTGGCCCTCTGTTAAAGAGGGCCCCCTGGATGCCTGGCCCTGTGCTAAGCGCTTTCCACTCATTATCTCATTTTCTCCATTAACCCACAAGATAGGTGCCATCACTACACCTATTTTGAAGATGAGGAAGTTGGTGTTCAGAGGTTTATAATTCTATCAGTTCTGGCTAGCTGCTCAGGGGCAGAGCTAGATTTCATCTTCAGATGTGATTCCAGAGCGCAAGCACTTAGCAGTGGAACTGACCACCTTTTTACACTCTCTCCAGCTGGCCACATCAGCCCTTCCCAGCTGACTTCCTCGGGCTCAAACACACTTAGCTGTGTGCTTCCCCACTCCTCCCCAGTACTTTCTCCCCTCACCGCCTTTGCTATGCTGTTCCAATCATCTGGCATGCATATCCCATCCATCCCCTCCAGCTGAAACAAAACCCATCCTTTAAGACTTGGCTCAAATGCCACCTCCTCTGGGGAAACTTCTACTATTCAGACTCCTGCTGGACTATTTTATGAGCCCTTGGAGTTTAGTGTTCAATGAAGGGGACATGTGGCCTCTCTGTACAAAAGACACAGCCCTCCTGTGGTTACAACACATAGTCAGAGCTCTCCCTTGGATTCCTACAGGCTCTGCACTTACAGGGTCCATGAGGGCCCATGGAAGAGCTGGGAAGCCTGGGCCCAGAGAGTCAAAAGTCTTGGCCAACACCACACAGGAGAATAGTGGCCAAATGAGGGCCAGAACCAGGCCTGTTGGCTTCCAGTCCAGGGCTTATTCATGGTACTGGCTTTTCCCAGGCCACTATGCTACAACAGCTGGACCCAGTTATGTCCACTTTCTCCAGCAAGGGCCCTGGACTACAGCTTTGCAGCCCAGTAATTAAGACAAAGCCCCAAGAGTCAGGTAATTCCTGAGGGTCTCTGTCCTGTAGGCATAATCTGGGACCTTGGGGGTAGAAAGAAGCCCCTCAAAAGGCCCCATGGTGCCTCCACCACACCAGCCTCCAGACACACTGCCCTGGTCCCTGGCTGGCCCTTCTTGACCCAACTGGCTGGCTGTGTATGAACTTGCTGCCTTCCTCCCTCTCCGACACCAACTTCCCAGCTGCAGCCTGTCACATTCCAACCAAGGAACCTCCTTCTTCCTCGATGCCTGAACTGGAACGCTCCCTTTCTCTGAAAACATCTAGAAAGTACAGTGCTCAGAAGCTCACTAAGCCTGGGGTATTTATAATAGTGTCACGGGTGACCCTCCCACTAAAACAATCCACCTTCCTGCCCCTCCCACCATCCCACTGTCTGCTGGTACAGGGCTACAACTGGGAAGTGTCAAGACCTGAAACCACTTCTGAGCCTTCCTGCCCCCAGCCTCAGTTTCCCATCTGTCCTATCAATGACTGAAACCTGGTGGTCTCTACGAAACCTGGAAGACCTCAGATGTTCACCCCAGCCCAGGCTCCTGGGGCCGAATCCCAGAGCTCAGCCTGAATTGGACAAAGTTTAGGCAGAGATGTTTGAGGAGGGGCCCCTGACCAACACCCCAGAATCTGCAGTGGCTGTGCAAAGTCAAGGGTGGCCACTTCTCCCCAGTCCTGCCCCTAGCTGTTCCAAAAATGGTGGGCTGGAGCACTCAGCTACCCCCTCTGCAGCTCAAGAAGGTGGGGGCTTCCTGCTTCCCTGCCCCCACCTCCCCACCCCTCTCCAGCCACTGCCTTTCAGTGAAACGAAGCACATAGTTGAGTGGTAGCCAAGCAGACCGATTCTATAAAAGCTGCAGTTCAGAAAGGCCGGTGGGGCAGGGCCCAGGGATTTCCCAATGTCCCTCCCTCGATAGGCTGATGGGCTGCAGGAGTATGTGAAGGTGGGAAGGGGCAGGCCACTGGCCTCAGATGAGGCCCCACCCTGCCCTAAACCCCAGAGCTACCATCTGCAGAGGAGCTGGGATTACTTAATCCCACCATTCTATTATCTTTGGAATTTTATGATCTATGGAATTTCCAGTCTAGAAACAGGATGGCGGGGGGGGGGGGGGGGGGGGGGGGGGGGGGGTGCGGCGGCGTGCAGTCTGCAGCACACAGAAAGACAGAAGGATGTCAGGAAGGTCGTCCACTCACTTGTGGAATTTCAGAGCTGGGAGGAACCTCAGGAATGCCCTTCTAGGAGCCCATGTTTTATAGATGGAGAAACTAAGGCCCAGAGAAGGAAAAGGACTTGGCTAAAATCACATGACTTCTTTGTGGAACTGTTCTTGACTCTCAGACTAGAATTCATGAGCAACCATTCGCCCTGCACCTGCTGCATGCAGGGCACTCCACAGGGTACTGTGGCAGACAAAGAAGTAAGCAGGGCCTGTTTCTGGCCCACAGCAGCTTGGCCGAATACATAGAAAATTAGTACCTACATGGTTAAAACCATAGGCTCTGGAGTCAGACTGTCTGGATTAAACCCTGGCTTTGGCATTTACTTTATGTTTTACTTTACCCAAAGTAACTGAACCTTTCTGAGCTTCAGTTTCCTCACCTGTAAAACGAGGATAATATTGGAACCTATTTGTCAGGGTGGCTGTGAAGATGGAATGAGATCACACATATACAGCTCCATAAACAGTTCAGCAGCTGATGTGAGTTTTAGAAAGTGACCTGTGCCACCCAGAGGACCAGATAAAGTGCTGCAGGAGCCCCAAGAAGGGCCGGTCATCAGAAAAAGGGCTGGCGCCTGTCCTGAGCCATGGGTGGACGACGAGTTCACAGAAGAGGGTGTGCCAGGGCGACAGGACAGCCTGAGCAACGGCTCAGGGATGGAGGGATCAGGAGGAGTGTGGGGGCATGGGCAAACTGTCTGGGCCTAGAATGTCAGTTCAAAGGGCCTCATCCTGCTCCCAGGCTGCAAGATCAAGGTCAGCGGTGTCCATGACACCTCTGTGGTCCTAAGCTCTGGGCACATGGTCCGTGCGGACTCTAAATCCAGGTAGAAACACTACTGCTGACAGCAGACTCCAGAGCCCCAGGCCTGGGAGCCCAGGGCCAGGTCTAGAGGGAACTAAGGCTCGAGTAATTGCATAACCAGAACTATCCACTGGGCTCCGAGCTAAAAATATGCCCCAGGCATCTGTTATTGCTAGGGCCTCACCAGGCACCCAGCGTGGGAAAGGCTGATTCAGCCTGGGCACAGATGCCAGGCGCCAAGGGTCTGAGTCCTCTTGGGAAAGGTGCAGACTTCCCTCCAGGAAGGAGGGGTCCCAGCATAGGGTTAAGTGCCTAGGTTCCAGTCCTAGCTCTTCCATTTATTAGATGCTTGTTCTCTTCACACCTAAATGAGAATGATCATACAGACCCATGGGGGTTCTGGGGAAGAGGGCTTCAAACGAGCTGGCAGTGAGTGCCATCTCACTCACTCAACAGGCACACAGGAGCTGTTCTTCACTGAGAGGCTCAGGCTAGCTCACAGCAGCCACCTCAGCCCTGCCAAGCCCTCCTCTAGCCTCTGCTGAACCTCTCAGCACCGGGAGCTCACCTATTCCCTGGCACAGCCTAACCAGTTGCCTACGTCAGCATCCCTGCCCCAGGATGGTCCCGCAGATAGGGGAAGTTGAATGCAAGGGTCGTGTCCTCCCAAGTCAGCTTTTTCTCTGGACAAACACCAAGATCCATCAACTTGGCGGTGTGGTCTCAGAAATCCCCTCTCCAACCCAGGCTACAAGAGTCATACCCACAATGGACAACTGACCCCCCATAAGAGGTCACTGCTGTCCTATGCCAGGACTGTCTACACATTGCCCCCAAGAGCCCTAAGTCAATTCCACAGGACAAAGTGGAAAATGAGTGCCAGAGAGGGGCATGGAACAGCTCGAGGTCACACAGCAAAGCTGGGATGTGAGGGGCACGCAGGCTGGAGAGCCAACCAGAGCTCAAAGGATGATGAGTGATCACTTACCCGAGGCCCCCGTGCACCGGGGGGTCCAGGGAGCCCAGGCAGCCCAGGGGGACCCTGAAGGGAAAGCAAGACAGCGTCAGTGCCAGTGGCATGATGAGAATGGATTAAGCATTCATTCAACAAACCTATCCAAGAGCTCCGCCCACAGCTGAAGAGAGGGCTTCCCTCAGGTCCCTGCCTGAGGAACTCATGCCTTCTGGGGTTTCCCGGCCTTTGCAGCTGCTGCTATTTTTCAGTCTTCTAAGCTCTCATCTTTTATTACTCAGCTAACTTAGGATGTCACCTCCTCCAGGAAACCTTCCCTGATCACTCTTCCAATTTAGGCCAAATTCCCCTCTTTCTCTCTACCTTAAAGACCACTATATTATTCATGGAATTGTCTACTCAGAAGCCTGTCTCTCCCACCAGACCATAGTCTCCTCAAAGGAACTAATAGGATGTGAGTCATCTCTCCGCCCCCTAGGGCTCAGCCAAATGTTTGATAAAATAAAACAGCAACAGACCTCAGAGCTCAGCCAAGTTCTCTGCAGAGCCAGAGCCCAGAAGGGACTTGTCCACAGTCACACCAAGCATCTCTGCACCACGGGGTTACAGTGTAGCATAAAGGGTATAAGCATCAGACAGGCCTGGGTTCAAATCCCAGTGCTACCATTTACCAGGTAGGTTCGGGCAAGTGCGAACCTATATATGGGGACCCTCCTCACAGTATTATCTTGAGGATGAAATGTGAGACGGTAGATGTGTAACACAGTGCCTGGTGAATAACTGTCACTCAGAGGTCTCAGCTATTTCAGAGCCCACAGCCTGGCCCAGCCTTCGTCACTGCTCCCCGGGAACCTGCAGCAGCCCCTTCATTTGTCTCCTCGCCTCTGCCCTCTCCAGTCCTCTGCACAGCCTGGTTCACATTCCTAAGGCACTCCCCTGCTCAACAGCATTTAACCGCTTGCCCATTTCCCACAAGAGAAGGGTCTCACCCTGCAACGTGGTGTTCAGGGAGCACCCGTCTGGCCTCACCTCCCTTTCCTCCATCCAGGAAGGGTGGCAGCTGAGCCGACTTACTGAACCATGCACTGGCCATTGTTCAAACCCGGGTTTTGCCACTTGAGAGCTGGAGACTTGGTGCGAGCCTTTCAGCCTGCCTGTTTTCCATTGCTCCCCTTCACGATGGGCACAAGAGCTAAGGTCCCACCTGCCCCGAGGGAGTAAATGAGCAGGAACCAAGTGCCTGATGTGAACAACTGAACATGGGGCCTTCGAAGGAAGCCAGGCTTTCGAGGATGTGTGAGGCCTGGGGAATTCATTTGTTTCAAATAACCATCAACAGCAGAGATTCCAGGTTTCCTGCCCAGAGTTAAAATCAGTGTTGAAAACCCAGTACGGTTTGGCTGGTAATTAATCCAGACCTCACGCTGGGCAGCCTCGGCTCACAGTTCTGGCCCGTGAACACCACGTGCTTGCTCATCCATGAATACAAATCAAAAGAGATAGAGACGGGCAGATATGGGCACCAAGGCCCCAGGGGGTCACTGAAAAGAGCCCCAGGGGGAGGGAAGGGGACTCTCGTGTGACTTCAGGCAACTTCCAGCCACCTCTGGGCCTCCAGTCCAGCTGGCCATTGGCAGCCGTCCTCCATGCAGAGCCCAGGGGCTGGGGGGAGGGTCTCTAGTCCTGTGTCCAGTTCTGCAGGTTTGGGATCCAGGGCCTGCTGTCCCCAAGGAGCAGTCGAGTGTGGGAAAGGGTGTTAGAGTAGCACCCTGGGCTCACACTTGGGCAGCCCTCCTTCCCAGCTGTGCGGCTTTGGGCGAGCAGCTTCCAGTCTCCAAGGCTTCATTCTCTAACTATAAAATAGGATATAATAGCATCTAGCTGACAGATAATCTACAAAACATGGTAATCCTGGTGCTTGGCACACAGTGAGTGCCCAAAAGTTAGCTGTTGTTTCTGTTAAGCAAGCTGCTGGAACCTCCCCAGCGTGATATTTTAAGCCACCCTCCTCGACATCTGTTTTTCAGGAAGAACAGAAGATTTCCCTTCCTAGAAGGCCTTGCTTGGCCCTACTCTTTCATGTGGCCCAGAATTAAAGGAAAATGCAAGGGCCTTAAGGCCAAGCATTACTGTAGGTGTTGTTATCATAACCAAGCCCCTTTAACAGATGAGAAACCAAAGAGAGGCTCAGAGAGGCAAAGTGACTTGCCCAAGTCTGCACAGCTAACAGGCAAGGACTGGATTCAATCCCAAACCATTGGACATGTTCTCCTACCCTGGGCAACTTCCACAGAGAAAATCTGGGCCAGGTGTACTCTGACTAGCTGTACAAACTTGGATAATTCGCTTCCCTTCTGTGGGCATCTGTAAAACGAACATCCGGGAAGCATCCCAACATTGGCACTTCCTGAACTGCGGGGTGGTGGGGATTCCCTCCTCCAGATATCTGGTGGAAGAGGAAAACTGAGGTCATGCCCATGTCACAGAAAAGAAGGCCGAGGCCCAGGGGGTGCAGGGCTTGTGCAGGGCTCCAGGAAAGGATGAGCTCTGTGGCCGGAGCTCCCTGGTGACCCCGCAGGGCTGCCACTGCAGAGGGCCTGTACACTCCCTCTTGGTATTTCTTCTGCCCCAGAAACGGGGGCATCCAAGCTGAAATCTGACCTCACCCACAACATCTGCAGAACAGACACCAAGTGCCAGCTGGGACCCACGGCCCGGCCTGGTGATGTCAGTGCACAGCCCAATGCCTTGACACGGCAGCCCAGCCCCACAGCTGCAGGCCCGGCCAGCCCTCCTCCACCACACTGGGCCAGGGCCACTCAGCACCCGGCTACAGCCACAGGCCGGCCCTTGCCTACTCAGCGCCCACTTTGACAGTAGGCAAGTGAGAGCGGGCAACCCCTCGCCCCTGATCTAAAACCTTGCCTGTTCTCCGTGCAATGGAAAAACGCTACCATTTCTTTCCAGGGCCGAAGCCTGAGCGGGTGGCTCTGGGATGATTCACAAGGCCGGGGTGGGATTTTCCACTCCACGCTGCAAACAACGGGGCCTCTGAGAGGGCCCAGGGCTGTGGGGGAGGGAGTGGGGGCCGCAGGCCTATCTGGGGGAAGAGGCCTGGACTCAGGGCTCAGGAAAACAGAGCCATGGAAACAACCAAGCCCCCACCCTGGGCTTTCCCCAAGGGTCCTGGCCTCTGACAGCCAGACCTAGGGGAACCCCATCCCACGCAACAAGTCCACCCTTGTGTCCAGCTGCAAGAGCCCGCCTGCCAAGCCTTGCAGAAAGAAGTCCTGGCTGGCATGGCCCTTGGCAGTAAGCAAGGAGAGGTTTCACAGGCCTGGGATCTGGGAGACCTGAGTCCAGTCCTGAGGGGGCTGCTAACGGCCGGGTGACCCCACACAGTGAGTTTTCAGTCTCTGGACCTCTGTTCAGTGCCCATAGCCTGAGGGCAGGAAGGCAGGGGATCTCAAAGGGCCTTCCTATCTGACATCAGAGCTCATGATTATTCCCAAGAACAGCCCACAGGGTGCTGAGCCTACCCCAGTCTCTGCCTAAGGGAAGGGCATGCTGGGACAGGGCTACTCCATGTGGCTATGAGCAACTTCCTTCATCTCCCTGTGCCTCCAGGCCTCAGTTTGTCCAGCTGTAAAGTGGGATATAATACTCATCTTCCAAGACAACGTCTGTGTGCTGGTTATTCTCCATTTGCTCCCAAGATCCACTCTGTGCCCTGGGGAACTGGCCTCTGCAGGCTGCACCCCCAGGCTTCCTTGCCCACTTCTTCTGGCTGGGGTTGGCCAAGGGGAGGCCACTGAAGAAACAGAGAGTGGGGAGAAGATTTCTCTCCCTGCTCCCTCCCTGCTGGACTATAGTTTGGCCCCTGCTCCTGTCAGAGACCCCTGGTCATCTTTGAACTCTCCTGGGTTCTGGTAATACCTGCCTCTCCCCTTGCACCTTTAGGTTGGACCCCTGTGTAATGCTAGACCTTTTGGCTCCTCCGATGCTGCCCACAGCTCTGTAAATAGAGTAAATAGAGTTCCTTAAACTCTCCTCAATAACCCTCTTCCCCACTTGGAGTCGCAGGATACAGCATGCAAACTGCTTAGCACAGCCCTGGCTGGTGTAGCTCAGTGCATTGAGTTCGGGCCTGCAAAGCAAAGGGTTGCCGGTTCGATTCCCAGTCAGGGCACATGCCTGGGTTGCAGGCCAGGCTCCCAGTAGGGGGTGCTTGAGAGGCAACACACTGATGTTTCTCTCCCCCTCTTTCTCCTTCCTATCCCCTGTCTCTGAAACTGAATTTAAAAAAAAAACCCTGCTTAGCACAGAACCTGGCACACAGTAGGAGCTCAAAAGCACTACAGTAAAGACAGCAAAACACCCCTCTGCTCTCCTGGGTTCTAGGTGATACTGGTATAAGGGGCGCATTTCCCAAGATCTAGTCCCAGTTCCTAAGTGCCAGC
Source organism: Tonatia bakeri (assembly GCA_004024845.1). Lineage (NCBI taxonomy): Eukaryota > Metazoa > Chordata > Mammalia > Chiroptera > Phyllostomidae > Tonatia > Tonatia bakeri. Next base: position 205,314 of record PVIA01001523.1, read on the forward strand.
AGCACAAAGGTCCTCCTGTATCCAAACCCTCCTGGTTCTCTCAATGCAACAACACCCCCACCTCAACCACAACAACCCGCTGGGACTCAGATTCTGGTGCTGGGTGCTCTGCGCGCCTCCTCTCACTCCAGCCACACAACCACCCTGGAAAGGTAGGTGGTACCATCTCCCCATTTTACAGAGGTGGAAATCAAAGCTCAGAGAGGTTAAGTGACTTGCCAAAGGTCACACGGCACCTGACACCCAGAAGGCACTCAATCAGTGTTTGTTGAAAGAAGGGAAGGATGGCCAGATAAGGGAATGGTTCAAACCCAGGTCATTCCAAGTCTAAAGTCTGTGGGGTGCTTACACTCCTTATCCCACCAGCACCAGAGAGCTGTATAACCTCAAGGAACCCGGCCTGGGAAGTCAGGACAACCTGTTTTTTGTAAGGATCAAATTCCTTCATTCACAGATAGTCATGGAGCGTCTGCTGTGGGCCAGGCCCTCAGCTGGGTCTCCCTGAGGTGACGCCTGCAAAAAGTGCATGCGCGTGCAAATGCCAGCAGCCTGATCGTGAATAAATAAGGCCTTGACTCGCCTCCTCCCAGGCGTGGGGCTTCTGTGCGGCTTCTGTGCAGCCTCTGTGAACCACAGCCTCCGTGCCCCTCCCCGCCTGGGCCCAGCTCAGCTTTTCCATGCTCCCCCCGCTCCTGGGGCTCCCACAGAGCTTCCCCACTCAGTGGCTACAACTCCTGGCAGGCCCAGGCCCAGAGCTCTGTCTCAGCCTCAGCCAGTCTGTCCCATGCCCCTCGAGAAGCATATAGAACCGTTCAGACACAGCCATGGCTCCCCTCTCGGACTCTGAAAGGACCTGCAGCCGTTCCTAAGAAGGGAGCTCTTCCAATGTCGTGTCATGAGGGTAGATAACCCCCGAGAAAGGAAAGAAGTTTCCCAAGTCACCCAGCAAACCAGACCTCCAAGGCAGCCTTGGAGATCATCCAACTTGCTTCCTCACAGGAGCTGAGAGCTGTTGTCTTACGTTCTGCAGAGACCGGGGGCTAAGGGCAAGTCAGGGCAACAGAGCTAGTATGTGGTGGAGCCAAGATTTGAACCCAGAACTTTATGTTCCCAGCCTGGGGACAATTAAGCCTCATGCCCCAGGCAACACAGCCCTTGCTTTGCTGGGATTAGATTTTGAATGTGTATGGGGGTTGAGGGCAGATGACAGAGGACAGAAGAGACATGTGTTCTTGCCACCATTTAAAGATGCCACTCTGATTTCCTAATATCTGATATCTGGTGAAATATAAATTACCAGCATGTCCCTGTCACACAGAGAACTGAACAAAGCTTCTGGATTCCTATTGTAATGAGACTAGCTTCCAAGCTGAGGGAGGGTAGAATTAGGGAGCAGTGGGGGGCAGAAGGCAGGGTGCCCCCGGGGTGGGCTGCTACCCTCCCTCTCACCCTCACCCGTTCAGGGCTGGAGGAGTAGGGAGAGCCGTGGCCATTGTTGGAAGCTGGGGACCTGGAGGTGCATCCCAGCCCCTGCAGGGACATGCTGGGTACCCTTGGCCAAGTCTTATGTCCCTCTAACTCCTTGTATAGAGTAGGGATTAACACACACACCCTGTCCCTCTGGCACCAGTTCCTGTGAGGTCCTAGAGGGAAATGCCACACATGTGGATGTACCTCATAGACTTCATACAAATGGAAATAGAAGGTTCTAGATTTTGAGCTCTTCCTTTGAGGCCCAAGACAGGGACTAACACATCTCTGAAAGCCCCAGCCTCCCATCTCTGGATCTAGGGTCTCAGAGTGGACATTCATGGGGTGGGATGTATTGTCCTGCAGCCTGGAGCTGGGCCATAAACTGCCTTCAACTCTGCCTCCCACATGCTGTGCGCTCTTGGGCAAGTCCTGGCCTTCTCTGGGCACAGTCTCCAAATTCCACCCCTACCCACTGAGGAGGGTTGAACTGAATGATGCCTAAGCACCATCCACTGCACAGGACAACTCCAGCACCTTCTTCTATCACGGGGAAGCCCAAGGAGGAGATCTGGAAGGAGGCTTCACCTCCTGCTGATCCACACTGCCAAACCCAGGAAGGAAGAGGTTGGCTCAGGCACCCACCAGACCCGAAGGCAGAGTCTACACCCCTACGATCCATTCTTGTTGCAGTTCTGCTGGCTTGGACAAGGCCCTCCTCCCTCCACACCACACACAGCTTGGGAGGCAGGGCTGGCTTCCTCTGCTAGGCAGAGAAGAGACCCTGAATCTCACTACACTGTCAAAGGGAGAATATTCACCCCCTTTCAACTGCACAGCCAGTGAGCTAGCATCCATGCAGCCTGGGGACCTGAGCTATCAGGGCCCCAGGCACTCGGTGCCTGAGTTGTCTGTATAGCCTGGAGGGTCTGTCCTGTCCTCGGCTCCCAACCCTCTATCCTGCCAATTGCAGACCATGGGGACTTGAGCAGAATGTTGACATAACTGCCAAGCAATGCACACAATTTCCATAAGTTCTACAATATGGTTATAATAAAAACGGGCCCTCAGTCCCGCTGGAGACAGGCTGAATAAATATTATTCCTAATGATTATTAAAACTCATTAAATGTGTTTGTAAGGCCCAGGAACTCCCAGCATCTGCCACTGTCTCCACGTTGCAGGGGACCCGACGTCAAACAGAGAGCCCGCAAGGAGGAAACCACACAGTGGCCATCACCAAGGCTGGAGGACAAAGCTGAGGCCCAGGCTTCCTGGAAACTCCATCCCACCATTTCTCTGGCTGCGGGAACTGGCCTCTGGCTGCAGAAAGGTGGTTGCTCCTGGAGACCGTCCCAGGCAAGCTGGAGGCATTGACCCCGAGAACGTCTCCTGCACGTGGAACATTCCTTCTCCTTTCCCTGACTGCTGGGGTCCAACCAACCCTCCTTACCCCACACCCCCCTACCAGGGGCCACCAATCGAATGTCTGCAGGATCCAGACCGGCGACACAGACGGGTGGAAGGGCCGGGTTGGAAGGCCCAGTCGGGAGTCATGGGACTGGTGCAGAGAGCAGCAGACCTGTTCTGTCTGAAGGGGCAGCAGCCCTGACCTGGCCGCCGGCCACAGGCCACGGCCTCTCTACCACTTCCAAGAGACTTCTTTTATAAGAAATCTCTCGTATTTTAAAAATGTTAGTTAACTTATTAAATATTTTTAAACAAGGTTGCATGTGCCAAACAAAACACACTCAGGACTACCCCTGTGGGACTGTCGTCCGAAACTACCAGGCAAGCTGGTGGGTGCAGGAGCTCTGCTCCAGGGGTCAGGAGCTGGGCCTTGGAGGCTGAGTGACTCAGGGTCGTGGTTTTCCTCAAGCCACTTGACCTTTACAGTTGGAGTAGCAAAGGATGACCTGGGGCCTGGGCCAACTAAAGCCCAAGGGAGCTTTTTACCTGAGCTGAGCCGGGCTCAGTGGATCACGAACACAGAGGACTTGCAATCACAAACAAGCAGAAGTGGAAGAGTGAGGGACCCGGGTTTGCATCCCGACCCTGCTCATAGCCAGCTCCCCGCTCCAGGGATCTTCTCTTCCTCTGCCCTTACCAGAGACAACCCACTTGACCTAAACTGCCCTCGTTACCCACTAGAGCTCCAAGCAGCACGCACACCTCACCCAGTCTTACCGGCAAACCACAGTCTCCCTTGGGCCCCGGAGGCCCCATCAGCAGCGGAAAAGGTGTGGGTTCCACCAGGTGGAAGAGCGAATAGCCAGTGCTCGTGGGCCAGGGGCTGGAGGACAGGAATCGCGCTGGGACCAACACCGGGGCTGGGGTGCTCTGCCGGCCAGGCCGGGGCTGTCTGGAGCTGGGCTGCATCGTCGGATCACGGATGGGGTCATCCCTGGCTGCCTTCCCGGCTCGGAAGGGGAAGGGCTTCCGGGGGCTGCTCTTGGGTCTGGATTTCTTTGTGTCTTCTGATCCAGTGGGTTTCTTGCTTCCAGAGGGGACTGAACCAGGAGTGAGGGTAGGAGGCATCACTGTGGCTAATGGCCTAGTGGTCCTGGTAGAGCCAGGACTGGAGGCAGGTGATGGGGGCGAAGCAGTGGGTTGGGGAGGTCTGTGTGTGCTGGTTTGTGCAGAGGCCAGCTCACCAGCATGACTGCTCATCTTGGCCTCCGTCTGGACCGCTGGGGGAAAGGGCTTTTGAGAACCACCAGTGACGGGGGACAGGAGCCGGGTGCTGGGTGGTGGGGGTCTGGGGGTGACAGGGTTCCTCTGGATCGGCTTCACTGAGGGATGGGACACTTTGGCAGGAGCTGGGTGTAAAGTTGGTGGCACTGGCTTCTTGGTGGGAGGGGCTGATTTTGTGAAAGGTGGAGCTGCCTTCTGGGTGGGGCGAGGGCTTTTGACAGGGGGAACTGAAGGAGAAGGGGCCGAAGGCTTGATTGGGTGGCTTTGGGGGATTTTGGTGGCTGTACTCTTTTGCAATGGCTGGACAGGCATGGTGGGGCTGGTGGGAGAGGCTCGGGGTACGGGAGGAAGCACTTCACTCGCTGACAGCTTGGCGGATGGCAGTGCGGTCCGGGCCTGTTCCTGCACTGAGACAGGCTTGTGAGGGTTCGTGTTGCTAGTCCTTAGGGGCTTGGCTGGTGTGGCGGGCAGCACAGTCACCCTGCCCACTGGTCGTGACCCCAGGGCTGGCATGGCAGTGGTCAGGTTCTCCAGGCCCAGCAGGGCAAGGTCGGTCTGGAAGGCAAGGGGTGCGCCAGGGTCTTGGGGGAGAAGGGGCCCCAGCTGGGGCTGGTACATATCAGCCTGTCCACACTGCTTTCTTAGGTGGGTACAGTAATTGTGAGCGACCTGCGTCACAGGGTAGATACTGAACTGGCACAGAGCACCTTCAAACTGGACCGCATGTGGGCTCATCTTTCCAAAGAGGAAGGAGCCCTCTGGGTCGAGCACCGGGTCCCTGTGGAAGCCCAGCGGGACGGGCACCCGGCGCTGCCCACAGGCCGTCACCAGGGTGACTGTGCGGCCACGGAGCTCCAGGGCTAGGTGGTGCCAGCGTCCATCATGCACATCCAGGTCGAAGGCCACAGAGCGCCGGGGCCCCAGGTGGACGACCGTCTGACCGGGGAGGAACTGCAGGCCCAGCTGCAGCTTGTGCTTCCGGCTGCGGACAGCGAAGAGGAAGGCATGGTTCACCCGATGGGAGCAAAGACTCAGCACCAGCGCCAGCTCTGTGCCCAGGGAGGCTGGGATGATGGCGGTCGTGGGGGCCTGGAGCCGGGCCCGCTGCGTAACGATGAAGCCTGACTGGAATGGGATGACCCCCGGGGGTGGGGGGCTCCGGCCACCCACTGCCTTGGTCCAGCTGAGGCCCAGCCGCTGGAGGACATCCACATCTAGAGAGGGAGGGCACAGGGGGAGAGGGCACGGTCAGGGTCTGCTCCAGTCCCAGCCCCCTCCAGGTGTACAGGCAGTGAGGCCAGCCCACTGACCGCCACCCGCTGCCCCCTGGTTGATGGCTGTGGCTGAGATTGCCGAGTTGGAACCAGTCCCTTGTCTTGCACATAGTGGTTAAAAAAACACAGACTCTGGAGCCAAACTTCCTGAGTTTGAATCCCAGCTTCATCACTCACCAGTCTTATGACTTTAGTGCCTTTGTTTTCCCATTATCAAATGGGATAACAATCGTCCCAAACTCAGAAGGATGTTTTGAGGATTAAATAAGCTAATCACTTGAAAAAAATGCCCAGCACAAAAACGTGCATTTCCAAACAATAGCTATTAATATTAAAAGTGATGATCATCACCCAATGCTACCGCTAAGAATATTAGAAGCTGTCCCCCTGTTTCCCCTTCCCTCTGCCTCAAAAGCCATTTCCTCCAGGCAGCAGTCCCATAAGTGAGGGAGCAGGGTGACAGGAATGGACATGTCACTGGAGCCTGGGAAGGATGTCCACCTTTAGGGACCTACTGAGGCCCCTCCCCACTGCCAAAGTCTCGGTCTGGCCAGAGCAGGCCCAGGGGAGCTTCTATCTACACAGAAGGGAGAGGACAGTTCCATTGATTCCACCTCCCTGGGTGGCCCTGGAGAGAGGAGAGGAAGTCATCAAGGCATCTATCCCTGCAACCTCTGTCCTCTGGCAGAACACGGCCTGGCCAGGTCACATCCGCCCAGTAATGACAGCGGCAGGGCTAGCCCCAGCACGAGGAGTGCTTCCAGGGTGTTTGAGAATAGGCGGCCTGACCTTGCCTCTCACCAGCCATTCAACCACTGAGCTGCTAGGCCCTGCAGAAGCTGGCTCTGAGCTGGCTGTCTTGGCAGGCAAGGAGAGGCTGCCACAGGAACCGGGGTCTGGGTCAGGTCCTCAGGACCCCTCCCCTGAGCTCCTCACCCTAGCCCCTGAGTGTGGATGCTCTCTCCCTCACGACCAGGAGTGAGGGATGTGCCCTGGGGTATATGCGGCACTTAGCAGTGAGTAGTCCCTCAGCTGACAACAGAGAATATGGACAGCTAGACGTGCTGGGAGAAACTGAGAACATAGGTGCTGGCCTCACAGTGGCACAGCAGGCTCTGGGGTCAGAAGGCTAGACCTTGGACCCAGGTAAGACCACCTGAGTCTGGGCTCTGAGTCTCAGCTTCCCCCACTGTAAAACAGGGCTGCGAAGAGTGGCTGCAACATAGGGCAGCTGGGAGACGAAATGGTGGTCTTCCCCGTCTCCTCCGACTCGGCCTGCACCAGGACCCTCGGGCCAAGGCTCCTCCTGACTCCCAGGCCTCCGTTTCCCTGCCTGTAAGACAAGCCACAAAGGGCTAACTCTATCCAAAGAGCTCTAGCCGCAGGCCGCTCTTTCGGTCACTTGGGCTGAAGACCCTTATTCCTCCCTAGGGCCCTAAGGCCCTCATTTCATTTCAGATTCCTCCTTTCCCCCCACCTTTTCTGCCTGCAGATCCTAAGCTAAAGTAGGACTCTCTGAGTAGTAGTATATTTTATGTGTTAAGCACTGGAAGCCTCTTTGTTATCTCCAAGAGCTACTCACTATAAACAACTTAAAATGGAGGAGCCATTTGTTGGGGAAGAGGTAAGGGCAGGAAGCCACCTGTCCCTCCCCTTGTGCCACCACAGCAGCCCCAGGCAGGCCTCCAGGCCTGCATACATCTCTCCCTAGATACTGCAGTGTATAGCCAATTGCACTCGCCCCTGAAAAATGACAACTGGCCAGACCATGTGGCACCAATGAGGTTTCCCTTAATGTCCTCTCCAAGTGGGTTTCAAAACCGACACCAGCCAATCCCAAGCCTGCAGCTCACGGGCAGAACCCCAGACTCTTACACCTGGAGCAGAGGTGGTCATTACCGAGCTTCTGAAGCATCTGGTAGCTCTGGGCTCCAGAGCAGAGAGAAAGGGGCTGTTCTTGCCCAAATTTTCAGGTAAGTAATTTAATTAACAATAGTAACTGATCTTTACTGAGCACTTACTATGTACCAAGTGCTTTCCATGCATTACCTTGCTTGATTCTCTCAATTATCTATGAAGCAAGTTATTGTTTGCTATCCCCACTTTCTAAAAAAGGGTCAGAAAAGTCAGCTATAACTTCCCTGAGGGCATGCAGCTTATAATAAAAGGCACAGCTGGAGTTTGAACCCCGACTGCTTGGCTCCAGGATCTTTGTTCTTAGCCACTATGCTATGCTGTGCTGGAGCCCCTCAGACAGGTTGGAACGCAGGGTGGAGACACATCCAGAATCCCATCAGGGGTGAGGAGCTAGGGGACAGGAGAATGAACGCAGCCCAGCGCCAAGATGGAAGGGCCCAGCCAGCTGGCCACAGCAAGATCCCTTTATTACATAAACCTGGCTGCACACAGCTCCGGCCTCTCCCCAACCCCCAGTGCCTGACTCAGGACTCTGGACAGCTGTTCACCTACTTTGTGGGAGAAGCAGCAAGTTCGGAAAATATGACATTTGCACAAAATGTTGCCGGGCAGCAGGAGTCTCTTCCGGGCACGGCCCTCCTCTCCCAGGGGCCCAATCCCTGCCCAGCGGCCAGGTCAGGCCACAGCAGCTCTGGGAGTGCCCGGCGGCCTGCCCCGCACACGGCGGCTGTGGAGAAGGGGGAAGGGCTGCTATTTTAAGAGGCCTCGTGGCTGCTTGACAAACAGATGTGGGAGAGGTTTCAGTTTCAAGGGGCAGCTGTGTAGCCAGCCCACTGCTGCCCTGGCCCCCTGGACAGCTCCTCGGGGAGAGCTGGGAAGAGCAGGATCTCCCGGCAAGGGGAGGGTGGTCACAGCCTTGGGCAATGATAGTCGTGGCCTTCAAGTCTCCTCTTTGCAGTTGTCCCAGGACGAACAGGGACAACTGAGACTGAATGGCCCAAAGTGACCTACTCAAATTGTGCCCCCGAGGGGAATGAAGGGATCACCCTTCCACATTTCTGCAGAGCCCTTCCTGCCCCTACGGAACACAGAAGGTGATTCTTTCATGCCCGGAGAGAATTCGCCAGTGATCGGCTCCATTCTAGCACTGACGAGAAAACCAAGGCTTTGAGCTCCGATTAGGCGCACGGATAGCCCCTACCCCTGCATTCTCCAGGCCCTTCTGTTCTCCCGTCTCCCCCTGGACAAAGAGAAGAGAGCGTTACCTTCAGGAGCTCCTTGGGTGGAGGCCAGGTGCCAGGCAAATGAGACTAAGATCCAGGTGAAGAGAAACCCCCTAGAGAACAGGAGACACAAGCAGAAGCGGCATCAGCTTCCACCTCTCAGCCCAGATCCGGCTGGGCAGTGGGAGCGGATCACCCAGTCCAAGCCCATCCTGGTCTCATCATGGGGTGTGAGAGGCAAGGTGCAGGCTCTAGGACCCCTCGGAACAGTGCGCACCCATGGGTCTCTAGGCACAGCCTCTTGGGGCAGGAACTGCATATATGATACAAATACAGCCTTGCTTGTTACAGAGTGATAAACCAAGGTCATGGAATGGGAAATAGTGAACAGGAAGCCCTGCCCTGAGTATAAGGAAACCCAAGGTCCAACTCAAAACCTTCCACCAATTCACTGGGCAGCAAGGAGCCAGCCCCTGCCCCTCCCTCTTTCTGGGCATCGATCTCCCCATCGGTTACTATGGCCTCATGATCTGGAGGCCCAATGGGTGGTACAGTGAGGGCTACAAGGTCAGCGGGGAGACCAGTCCAGTCTGCTTGGAGGACCAATGTCCTCCAAGGCCAGGAGAGAGGAAAACTCACTCTCCAGGCCCAAGGCATGGAACAGGAGGAGATTCCTTAACCAGGACCAGTGTGTGCTAAGGAAGAGATGCTTAGCTGGCTTTATACTGATGGAGAATGGGAGGAGAAAAGAGAGGAGATGGTATGGAGCCAGGCAGACGCAGGTGCAAACTCAGCCCCATGGCTTACCAACCTCCCTGAGCCTGTCTCCTCCTCTGAAACGTGGCGGGTACCCCCTCTCTTGCAGGTCAGGCATGAGGATTGAAGCTCATGCACATTAAGGGCTTGGCCTGCCACCAGCCACGCAAGTGCTCCACAGGCTGTCGCTGGCACTCCGGCACTCAGGGAACTGCAGGGTTAATGCTCTGCCCGGTGGCTCCTGCCAAGATGGGCAGAGGCAGTGATCCGCTTACACCTTCCTGTGGGAGCAGCCACTGGGGATACCCGAAGCTACCTGGGGCATGTGATCCTCAGACAGGCAAAGGGGAGGGCGGCACGTGGCCAGAGATGGCTGGTCAGGATGCAGGCCAAGATAGCTGTGAGGGGCCGGTGGGGAGGGCTAAGGCTGGGATGCACAGGCCCAGGATCCACCAATAACCAGCACCAGTAATCACTAAAGGTCAGATTGCCTAGCTGTCCCGGAGCTGTCTGGAGAGCAGGCCGACCTTCTGGCGTGACCTGCCCACTTGCATCAAATGGAAGCCCCATCAGCTCTGCAAAGAAATAATAGGCAGCTTTGCTGAACAAAAATGGGGGCTTAGGGAGGGCAGGAACTTCCTCAAGGTCACCCTGGGCAGGCTCTGGGGCCATAATTCTTCGGTACTATTCCCTCCATCCACCAGGTGGACACTACGGGAAACTGTAGCCAGATGTGTTGTGGAAGAGCCGTCTCCTGGGGCCCAGCCATGGCGGGTCCAGAAGCCCAACTGCACACCAAGCTCAGAGAAGCCCTGAAAGAAACTGGATGCACTTTTTGTCACTCAGCAGTCCCTGAACTCGGAGGACCGGGAACTTGTTTTTTTCTGAGGGTGCCACCTCAGAAGACACTGCCCCTCATTTCCCAGTGTTCTTGCAACCTCACTTGTTTCTGTTCCATGTCCTTCCAGCCTCCTCTCTCCCCAGCTCTCCCAGACACCAGCCCTCACTGCTCGAGCCTCACTGTGCGATGTCACGTCCTCCCCGTATTAGAATGTTTCCCAAGCTGCTACAGAGCAGCCAGGTGGAGCAGAGAAGGGGCAACAACCACACGTGTAGTTCTTGGTCAGCTCTTCCTGCTGGGCTGTGCCAAGGTGACTACTCTGTAGACAGTAAGAGGGTCAATGAGGGGAAAATATTTTCAATCCCCAAAGTCCGGGAGGAAGAAAACACACAGGGGAGATGGGATCAGAATCTTCTCTTCAATTAAGTTTCCTAACACCACAGTTTCTAACTTGAGAATGTCAGCCCTGGAGGCCTATAACAAAAATATTTGTCCTCCATTCACTCACCTCAAAAAATGCCACTGACCTGGGTACTGTGTGCCCTTGACTCATAAACGTCCAAAGTATAGGGTGGGAGTATAGAGTGGGAGAAGACCCCATGAGTTCATCTAGAGGCCAGATCTAGTCCCGCCCCCTTATTGTAGAGACGGACAGCCCAGGCCCAGAGAAGGGTGGTGCCTTGCCTAAAGCCACACAGCGCCTCAGTGGCCCGTGTCATCTGACTCCACTGCTGAACACACAGGCCTTTTCCCTGGGCTTGCCTCCCGTGGAGAAGAAACCAGAGACTTACAGGGACTTCCTACTTGCCAGAGAACAGAGTCCCAGCCTTCACCAACCAGAACAGAGATGCAGCCTGGGGAGCCAACCAGCCATCTAAGTGAGCTCCAGGCCTGGAAAGTTGGCTCCCAAAGGGAGGTCCTGCAGATCCCTCTGCTCCTGTTCCAATCTTGTTTAGGCTACTGGTAATAACGTTTAGCGGCGGCGCTGGCTGAGGGCTTGGTTCTTCCAGACTTCTGTTTTCACCACTGATTTGCGGGCCTTGGCTCAGTGAACCCAGGGCTCCAGAATGTCGGGAAGACCAGCGCACAGGGGCCAGAGGGCGCAGGAGGCAGTTGAAACTGGAGTCACACGTTAGGTGCCTGACCTTGGGGACACAGCCTGGCCACACAGTCCTCCAGGAAGGCATTCATTTCCCCTGAACAAGGCCCTCTGCCAGTTCACCAAATGTGGCTACTCCTGGACCACTAGGCTGCCAGAACCTGTGTCTGGTTAGTATGACTCTTCTTCCATCCTCGTCACCTGGGAACACACAAGAGCTTGGAGAACCACACCAGCTTGAACATCCCCTGAGAGCTCAGAGCTGAGGCCCCGGGTGTTGAGACCCTGACACACACAAGGAAGCAGGCCCTGAGGACTCAGAGCTCGGCTGTGCTCCTGAGGGGTAAGCTGGGAAGGCAGCTGCCCAGAGGACACAGAACAGCAAAGGGGGATGGGCCTGTTCCACCTGCCTCCATGAACGGGCCAGGGCCCATGTGGCCAGAAGGTCACACCTGGGCTCCTTCCCTCACACCTTATACCTCTTCCATGGGAACACAGACGGTCATCAGTCTGGACGGGATGCCGCCCAGAAGTTTCCAGTTGACTCACACATCCATTCAAGATGCAATGAATAATAATACCAATAACAGCTGCCATTTACTAAGCACTTACTACAAGCCAGGCACTGTTCTAAGCCCTTTACAAGCAAGGTGCCATGAATCCTCACAAAACCCTGTTGCTTGTTGGGAATTAAGATGCCCACACTGTAGGTGAGAAAAACAAGAAGCAGAGAGGCTTGCCCAAGCTCTCAGGGCGGAGTCAGGAGCCACCGTATGTGAAGGCAGTGCTCTCTCTGCCCCACAACCTGACTGCCACTGGTGTGAGTCCTCTGCCACCAACTGATAGGGCACTTTGGTGGTCTGGGGAGAGGTGTGAAAGAGCAAAGTTGGAAGGCATTCTGGGACCAGACCAGAGGGCACAGGCCCGGGGGCCCTGCAGTGGCCAGGGAGGCAATAAGATGGGAGAAAGCAGAGGCTGGGCTTCCAAGCAGCATGACTGCCCACTTGCCCAAAGCTTGGGCCCCACTCTGGGGTGCTCGCCTGGCACCACTTTTGACACAACCGCTGGCATCTGCCCTGGCACAGGGTCTTCTGGAGAAAATGAGTCAGCAGTGTGCTTACTGGTGCTGTGTGTGTATATGTGTGTATTGCAGTAGGGGGTGGGGGATCTCAGCCAGCCTTCTTTTTCCAAGACATGGGAATGAGTGGGGGGGGGGGCATCATCCCCCATTCCAGCTCAGAGGGGCAGGGCCTGGAGGGTGGGGCGGAGCAACAGCCTAGACCAGCCTCCTAGGAGTGTCCTTTGGTCCTAGGGGCAGGACAGAAAGCCAGCAAGTTCTGTGCTTCCCGCGGCAGTGGGCAGTGAGCATGAGCCCCAGTCCTTACAGCTCCCATCCCCCTGAAGTCCCTCCCACACACACCCAAGGGCAGCGCCTCACTCTTGCACACTTTCACCCTCTTACAACTCCTACTTTACAGGCTGGGACACAGAGCATCGTGAGTCCCAGCTCTACCTAGCCCCTCCTTGGAATTCCCTGCCCCTCTCTGGCCCTCCTCCTCTGTCTCCGCAACTAGACGTACAATGAGGGGTTCCACTGGGTGATCTTCCAGGGCCCTTACTGCTCTGGCAGCCTGGCTCTAACTTTCTCTCTCTCACACTCTGAAAAGCAACAGGAATGAAGACCCCACCCCCTACCCCAGAGAAGCAGGGAAACACTGAAACCCAAACCCAAACAGACTGACACACACGCAAAGATTTCCAGAAAGCGGGGACGTGCAAAGACACACAGACACAGGCAAGAGCAGAAGCCACCGAGACCTGGAAACCTAGAAACTTGGGGACAGTTTTACAAGAACAGCCAGAAACGGAGACGTACGGGCTCGGGACCTGTGGATACCGACACCAGAACACACCGGGATAGCAGAATCGGACACCCCTCCTCCCCCAAGAATCCTCAACCCACCCCCTCGACCGCCTGCCAGCCCCTCCAGGCGCCACCACCCACCTCCAATTCTGAACTCAGGCTGGCTCTTCACGGACCTTCCCTGGCCGGGCCGGGCAGAGTAGGGCGGAACAGCACTGGCCAACCCTGGGGCCGGGGGCATAACCCGCGTTAACCCTTGGCCACCCGCCTCACAGGGGCACAGGAAGGGGCAGGAAGCTGACGTTCTGCTGGAAGCGTCTGGCGCCGCGGGGAACCCCAGCTCTCCCCTAGGCTGGAGCAGCAGGAAGCTGAGGAGGGGGCGTCCCCAAGCTCATACTCACCCCCCGCGAGCCGCCGCCGCTGCTGTGCCTCGGGGCCCCCGCGCGGATCCCGCTCCCATGGCGGGCCCCTACTTCATGCTTCCGAACCTGGGGGGCAAGTGTGGGCGCGCCCCATGGGGCCGCCAGCCCCCTGCCCCGCCGCGCCAGGCCGGCTCAGAGCGCGTGGCCCCCGCGCAAGCAGCGCAATCCCGCGCCCAGGGGCGCCGGAGCAGCTAGGCAACGCGGCCAGGGTCCCTCGAGCGCCAGCGCCAGGCCCATGGTCCCAGGAGTCCCGGCGCCGCGCTCGCCCCTGCCTCACTCTTTTTCTGCTTCAACCAAAAAGAGGCAGAAAAAAAAAAGAGATAGAGAAAGAAAGAGATGATCAAACTTTTGGAGGCGGGCTGCTGGCGGTCCCCGGAGACAGAGCAAGGCCGGGCGAGGGCGCACAGAGGGCGGTGGAAGCTGCCTCCCCGCTGGCCTGGGGGAGGAGAGGAAAAGGAAGGATTTGGGGGAAATGAAGGCGATTTAAAGTCTCGGCCCGCGGTAGCTCTCCACCTTCTCTCCTCCCCACGCTGGGCCGCCCTCCGCTGCCCCCTGCTGCCCCCTGCCGGCCGCAGCCAGGGACACACTCTGGACCGGCCCACCACAGCCGCGCTGAGACTCCCCCCACCCCTTTGTAGAAATGGGGAAACTGAGATTGTCAGGGAGAAAAGAGTTGGCCAGGGCTGCACAGCGGGATGATCACAGCATGGAGATTCGGGACTTCCGGCTTGTGAGGTCCCAAGTTTGGAGGCGGAGATAGAAGCAGAAAGGGGACAGATACTACTGCTGAAAGGAACCCGGAGTTCCAGGGACAGCTGTGGGACCAGGACTCAGTGTGCAGACTCCCACAACCACCAGTGTTCTGCCACACACAAACACACTCGCCTTTCCTCCCAGATCCAGAACTCCCAGGAGAACAGACTCCTGGACCCGTAGTGGGTGGGCTTGTTAAATGTTGGCCACCCCCTCATTCTTCCCTCTCCACGCGGTAAGAAATGGCAGCTTGACACCCGCTGCCCAGTCTATCAAAGATGCTCCCTGAGACCCTACACTGGACCACAGAACTGCACCCCTTGACCCTGCTGCAAACACCTGACAAATTCGCAGGTCCACAACCCCAGTCGGAGTCCTGCATCAGAAGCCCCAAAGGCCCCCGCCTCCCCCTCCACGACTTGTTCACTGGTGCACACACACACACACACTCCCACACACACCCACACTTACCCCACACTCAAACACAAGCTCCCACTCATTCATACGCAAGCACAGCCATTCGCTCCTCCAGGGCCCACATAAACACACCCTGGGTGTCTGGACTAGATCGCACACCAGACTCCATACCCGTAGATGCATGCACACTAGTGCTTACACACGCACGAATGCAAACTAGCTTAGCCAGATCCTCCAACCAACACACCCACGCGCACATCTCTCATGCACACGTTCACGCGCGCGCGCACAACCCATGTGCACACCCACAAGAGCACATACACAGGCATGCTCCCACTTACACACAACTGTCCACTAGTGCCCACCGTATGCGGGCACAAACGCACTCATTCCCCGAATGCGTACCCCCTCCCCACATGCGCACACCTTTAAAAACACACACAGGTACCCCCAGCACTCTAAGAGCCCCGGGGCACTTACTGGGTCCCTAGGTGCGAGGCTGGACGGTCGGTCCTTCCTCGTGAGCCTAACGGCATTTGTATTCATGGGTCCCCGCAGCCCCAGGCGCGGGGGCGGGGGTGCCAGGTCCCCTTCCCTAAACTGGGCGCAGGCGCTCGCAGCGCAGCCGCACCGGGAGGGGCATGGGCGCACGGGGCTGAGCCTCCTGCCCGGTCCGCCTGCGCTGAAACTTTGGCCGCTCTGTGTCTTCCGACTCCGTCGTGGGCTCTGGACGCAGGGGGCGGCTCATAGGTGCTGGTGCCGCGGCGCCCGCCGGGCCTTTTGAAGTCTCCGCTGGGGGCGGGGAGGGTGCGCTGAAGGCGGCCTTTTAAACCAAGGCTGCACGCGGACTCGCTGGAGCAAGGTGTCTGGTTTCAACAAACTTTAGGAAAAGTCCCAAGCAGGGGCGGGGTGGGGTGGGAGGGTGCGGAGGGGGCGTTAAGCCAAGCAAGCAAGGAAAAGAAGTCGCAGAGTTGTGCTCTGCTTCCTGCAGGGGGCAGAGCACACACAGCTGCCAGAAGGGAGGCTCAGGGTGATGCTGGGGAACCCACAAGCAGCTGGATGGCGCGTGGAACCACCCCCACCTTGAACCAAGTGCTTAACCTCCGCTTGGATCGAGCCCCAGAGAGTGCAGGAACACCCCAAAACTTCACAAAGTGTGCATGTTCGAGCATTCTTCTACATGAGAGGGGCCCTGGGTTTTTCTCAGGTTTTCAGGTCAAGAACTGCCAGCCCAATGGTAGTTGACATTTTTTGAGCTTCATGCTTTGTGGTAGGCGGATCCTGCCCTTATTTACTTTTTTTTTTTTTTTGGTATTTTGTTCATCATGGAATTTTTGCATTAACTTTCACATGTTTAAAGTATTGCATTAAAATATTGTGTATTTTGATTAGTTAGGGAGTTTTTTGGCACCCCCTTAGAAATAAAACTTCATTGTATACTGAAGAGGTTTTTTTGGTGCCGCTGAGTATTTTGCATCCTCACCAACCTCACCGTAGCCAGGTACAGCATGTGCTAAGTGTCACTGTCTACGGGAGGCCTGGTATCTCCGTGTGCAGATAAGAAAGCCAAGATTCTGAAAGGTTAAGTCATGTTCCTGAGATCGCAACCTGGCAGGTAGAGGAGGTGGGATGTGAGCGGAGGTAGTCTGATTCCTGTCTTCTGCAGCTAAGCAGGAAGACCCAAATCTTACTCTTTAAGGGACTCTGTGCAGATCCCTGTCAGCTTCCCCAGCTCCGTGTCCCGCCCCGAGCTTCACTCTCTCTGATGCCTGGACCCAGGCTCTAGACAAGCCGGCATACTTCAAGGCCTTGTCAGCTCTGTTTTCTCCCAGGTTCTCCCTCCGCCCCATGTCCTTCTAGGTGTGTCTCAGAGCTCGGCCTCATGCCTGTATTGTAGCACACACCACATCATGTCACCACACCATGTTGTCGTCGTCTTCACATTCCCACACCTAGCATGGAGCCTGGGGCACGAGAGAGGCTCAAACTGTTAATACTTTCAATCATTTTCTTTCAACTCCTACAGTGTGTAAACTCCAATACAAAGCTAGGGGAACAGTACATGTGGGAGTGAAGACAAAGAAATTTTCACATGGTTCTGCTTTCTGAGCACACACATATTTACAGTGTGGCCAGAAGACACACACAGCAGCTGGGGGCAGGGAAGAGGGCCAATATGGGAGACACCAGACACAGAGATGTCACAGAGAACCTCCTGCAATCGCTTGAAGATAACACTAGGGGAGTGTGACAGATATTATCAGAAAGATACAGGTGAATGGAATTGTCAAAGTGACCAAGGGATCAAGAGAATCCAAGGAAGGCTCCCAGGAGGAGGTGGCCTTTGGCTCTTAAAGGATATTTTGGAAACACATGCAGCCATGGAGAAAGACAGCTCAAGTGGAAGAGTCACCAGAAGGCCAGAAGGGTAGGAGTAAATTTCAGGCTGGTTTTGCATGAGGAGTGAAGTGAGCCCAGTGGAAAAGCAATCTAATTCTCCCCTGTACACAGTGTGGGTGATGTCCTGTGACTCACTGGCCACAGAGCCATTTCCAGGCAAGAGGATGCATTTCCTCAATGGTCAGGCAGCAGGTCAGTGACTGAGTACCAAGACCTTTCCAAATTTCATTCCCAAATCTGAGTGTCCAATGGTGAGAGCCCCAGGGAGCCCTGCTCCCCTAGGGATAACCCAAATGACTCATGGGATACCCCTCAGAGCCCAGAAATATTGACTGTGTTCCTTTCAAGAGCCTCGCTGTCTCCATCTATAAAACAGGTACATCAAACACGATAATCTTTGAACTCAGGAAGATGAGATATTCTTTAACAATAAATCCAATTTGGCAGGTAATTTTTGAGAGCCGGCTGTATTTTGCTAGGTTGCAAAGAAAGCATGACTTACATTCTTCCAAGAGCTCATGGTCAGCTGGGAGGAGGAGGCATGGACCCTGACGAGAATTCTTGTGAAGGAACCTTGTTTCTTGCCTTTGCAGCCTCTTTACACCCCATCTTCCTGCCAAGGAGGTTCCTGGCACAGCACCAGGGACTGGGCACAAACAGTTCTGGACAGGACCTTCTAGCCTGGTGGAGACTCAAGGGCCACATAGTTTATGCCCTGCCCAAGCGCATCAGCCATGGACCCACTTGCTTTCTGAGACACATCTGCCTTCAGAGAACTGTTAATCTCAATAGCCTCCATTGTGGACACAGTAGGTACTCAATAAGTATTTATAAATGAATCTCTAGTGAGGTCTTGGCCTGCAGGACAGAGGGTTGCCATGACGCAGGTATCAATCCCCGTGGATTTATCCACCAAGATTTCCCCGAGGATGCACTGTGCCTCGGGCTGTGCTTCCTGTTCCGTAGGTGCTGCGGTCAGCGCAGGAGGCTGGCAAGGAGATGGACAGGTGCTGCAGGTCAGGAAGTCCTGCCTCAGATCATGCTCATTTATTTGGTGCTGCAGAACTGGGTTGAGAACTCAGGTTCCCAATCTTAGTCTTTGCAATCTTAGATTAAGTCTCAGATTAGCCTCCCCAATCCTCCCAATGCCCTGTGCTGCTTTGCACACCCAAATGGATCTTTATTGCATATTGGGCCCTGAGTGGCATGGAGCATAGGAAGTGTGTACTCAATGCATGTCTAAGAATAGAGTTGTTCACTCCCTGGTCACTTGGGGAAATGCTGCCATGCATCAGACCCTGAGCTGGGTGCTGATCACAGGCAAATATATGTTGTGATCCCTGCTGTGAGCCATGTGGATGTCTGGCACCAGGAGGAATTGCTGTGCCTGGCACATGGAAGTACCCCATACATGCTGAGTGAAAAACGGAATAAATGAATGAAGGGATGAATACATGAATGAGAGCACAGTCTGCCAGACTAAAGCAGGTCGGTGACCCCTGCCACCTGCTCCCTTTGCTACATCATGACCTCGCCTGTGAGCACATTTGCTGGGCACCTGCTGTGGGTCTGGCCCGGTTGTAGGTGCTACAGATACCTTAACCATGCTCTGCTCTGCTCACTGCTGTGTTCCCAGCACCTCGGATAAAGCATTTCAGTAGAGTGAATTAAAACGAAGTCCAGGCTGGAGGGAAAGGCAGCCCCCAATAATGCCTTCTCCTTCTGCCCCTCCAGGCAATGCCAGTCCAGTTCCTTTCTTCAGGGGAAGTGGCTGGAGGCAGCACTGGCCATTATCACGATTTACCTATCCCCTGGGCTTGGGCTCTGCCTGTGGAGCCATGTCACTCAGGCTTGGCAGCTACAAAGACCAACCCCCACCCCACCACCAAACAACCATTCCACAAAGGGCCGATCGCACATCAATGTTTCTCTCCCTCTGCCTCTCCTTCCTTCCTCCTCCCTCCAAAAATAAATACATAAAATCTTTTTAAAAAATGTATGTGGACCCTGGCTGGTATGACTCAGTGGATTGAGCACTTTCCTGCAAACCAAAGGTCATTGGTTCGATTCCCAGTAAGGGCACATGCCTAGGTTGTGGGCTGGGTCCCCGGTGGGGGGCCCTTAAGAGGCAACCAAACATTAATGTTTCTCTTCCTCTCTTTCTCCCTCCCTTCCCCTCTCTAAAAATTAATAAATAAAATCTTTTAAAAAATGTATGTGGTCATTTCCAATCCTGAGGTCTGTTACCAAGCATCCAATATTGCACCATTTCCCTGTGAAGAGCTGTAGATCTGTAAACATTGCCATTTGGAGCCCCGTGAGTCTCCCTGAGTAATCGAAACCTGTCATTGGTGCAGGACCATACCACAGGCACAGGAAATGGGGACAATTGTTCTAATAGGTGGTCAGAGATGGGTGGTTACCATCCATTCTCCTGGGTATGGGCTATTTATACACTGAGAGATTTTCCACCCCCCAACATTTTCTGCAGTTTTTAAACTAGATTCTCCAGATATCTGGGAATGGTTGTGTTTTTATTTGAACCCCAAACCTTCCCAGCACCTGAGGTTGGCTACAGGGTGTGGCCAAGTTGACACCCCCTAGGCTCACAGCATAGCCCCACTATGGGGCCCTGAGGACCCTCCTTACCCTTCTGGGCCCATTCCCTCCTCCAGGTGCTTGGGGTGACTAACATGTGCCTCCATGGGGCGCCGCTGCCAACTCTTACCTGAGCCAGGAGAGAGCTGCAATTTGTCCCAGAGCAGAGACCCAGATCTTGCTCAGTCTCGGGGCATCACTTGAAGACCTATAACCTCTGCCTTCTTGAGACTTCCTTCTTCTGCAACGTCACACATTCTAGCCACAGTCAGCTCCTAAGTGAGGACAGTAAGTCCTCAGGACAGTAAGTCCTCACTTAATGCCATCAATGGGTTTTATGACATTAAGTGGATTGACGTATAACAAAACCAACATTGCCATAGGCTAAGTGATATAAACAGAGGTTCAGTTCCTATGGCATCTCATCAACATTATAGCAAAACGATGCTGAAATGAAATGACGTTATTTGAGGGCCCCCTGTACTCTTTTTTCCATTCCTCTGGTGCTATGCACATTGAGTTCCTTCTTTAGAAATATGTTCTTTCTCTCCTTTCCTGTATTCTTTTTCTTCAAAGTTCAGAAGGTATCTCCTTCTCTGAGAAATATTTCTTGGATTTCCTCCCCTCGCCCTCCAAGTGCAGTCTGTATATCATGGTGGGCTGCTAGTTAACAACCAGCTCTCCAGAAAAGGAAGGGAAGCCCTGATTTTTAGCATCTGCCAGTGTCCATGGTGTACATACTCTCATCATGACCAGTTTCAATCCACCAATATGCTACCCCTGAGTGTGAAGTTGGGAAGAGGTGGGTAAGCCGATGGGAGTCAATTCCAGCCACCACTGGTTGGATCAGATGCCTGCCTTTGCTGGCCCACCGCAGCCCCACTAACACAGTGCCGTGCCAGCTGTATCGGAGCCTGAGGCAAGAAGAAAGATCTGTGACATTGACCCTGTCTTCATTGAAATGTTTTATCTCTTGCTCATTCATTACTTTTTTGTATTACTTTTCATTTTTAAAATATTGTAATAAATTATTATTTATCTTGATACTGGGTTTTACACCACATTAAATTTTGTTCCTGAGATAAGTTCCTCACCCAGGTCCTGGCTCTGACATAATAATAGTCCATATCATACTCTAATAATTAGCATTGACATAGCTACCTCCCCCATGAGGCTGTGAATCTTGGGGACAGGAATTCATTTCTGTGTTCCTAGGACTCGGCACACAGTAGGTACTCAATATCTACTGTCCAGTGAGAGAATAAACGAATAGATGGATGGACCAGTGGCTCAGTTCCTTTGCCAACAAGATGACATGCTGATGAAACACTTGCTCTGTTCTCAACGAGGGGCAGACTTTGAATTTCAGCTCTTCCAGCTCAGCAAGGATTAACCCTGCCCTTGACCCAGCTGAGCCAGCCTCCCCACACAGGGCATTTTCACCAAGGCCAGTCTGCAGACACCTCCACCCTGCGGCCGTGCGGGAAGGAAGTTGAAACTAGAAAGTGAAGGCTGCACTAGGACCGAGGGTGGGAAGTCACAGAGGCAGCGCTTGTCTCTGGATGGGTCCCAGGAGAATGTTGTTTGGCAGGGTCAGTGGAAAGGAGATGCAAGCCGCAAATACTTCAGGATGACTTCCAGCTTGACAGTTTGATGGGTCATCTGCCATCCGAGGGCATCAGGACTTGTTCCCATGCCTGATTCCTTCCTCATCCTGAGGACCACCAAAAAGACGCCTTCTGGAGATGCCCCCCATTGGCTTCACAGGCACCTCACTGGACTCACTCAGGGAGGTGGTAAAAGGGTTCTATTTCTATACAATGGGCCATGGCTCCCATTTGTTAAGCACATGACATATGCTGTGCCCATTGCAAAGAGCTTCATACACATTCACTCATCAGTTATCCACAAAACCCTCAGTTAATCTACCCATTTCACAGATGAGAATCAGAGAGTTTGACAACTTGGGCAAAGTCACATAGCTGGTAACCGACAGAACTGAAATTCTAACCAACTGTCAGAGTCTAAGAGTCTATGATCTTAACCGCACTGTGCAACAAAAGGAAATTTCTTAGACCCACTTGGCACTCTAGTGCCTGTGAAGGTTGAAAACTGGGGGTGGAAATGAGCAGGTATAGCTATTTTTATCCTTCTTCTAACCTGGGCTTGTCATCTGCCTCAGACATGCTCCCTGCTCTCCCAGCCCACTCACCACGGAAGCCCCCGTGGCCCCTTCCCACCCACCAGCACTGCCCCCTTTCCGCCCAGCTCCAAAGCGGAGTTGCACGTTCCCAAAAGGGGATTCTTCAGCTCGAAGACACTGGTAAGTCCACATCAGGAGGGGGGAAGCAAACAGTGGGCATCGCCCGCCTGCCAGGCTCTGCATGTACATTGTTCATCCTTCTCACCCCAGGACTGGAGGCAGGTGCTTTTCCCATCTCCACTCCGAAGACCCGCATCATCCTGTATGGTCGCCACCAGCCACATGTGGCTGTTTGAATTCAAATGCCTTAACATTATTTTTAAAACATTAAAAATTAAGTTTCTCAGTCACGCTAGCCACATTTCAAGTGTTCGACTGCCATATGCAGCTAGTGGCTACAGTAATGAACAATGCAGAAATAGAACATTTTCATGCTCAAAGAAAGTTCTCTTGGATAGCATGCATTGGGGAGGAACAGGGACTCTGTGGGTGACTTGCTTGGAGCCACACAGTGAGTTGTAGACAGAACTGGGATGGGACCCATATTTCTCGCTTCCAAAGCCTCTACTCCCAGAGCCTGGAATAAATTTGCTACCACCTGGCCCCAGAACAAGGAGGATTGTTTGCCTGGGATGGTAGGTCGACTTGGGAAACCAAATAAAAGATCAGAAGACTGTGGGTGAATACCAAAGTGGAGAAAAGGAGCCAGCTGTTCTTCAGGGTTATTTTTATCCTGCCCAGATATCCTGGGGAGCTGCCCCCCTCCCCTTACAGCTATTTTTATCTCAAGAGCTGGAATCAGAATGCTGTCTCCCGAGGGTGGATGGACGGATGCACTGATACACCAGCATTCCAGCATCAGGACCTGCCTCGTGCTGACAACGTCCAAGGTGGCTTCATGTCCATTCTCTGATGCCATTCTCGTACCAGTTTGGGAAGCCAGCATAGTCAATGGAGTGTGAGCCCCAAATAAAAAGTGGGGTAACTGAGGCTCGGATGGGTGTGGGGACTTAATTTAACAGTTTATTTATGGTAGAGCTGGGATTTAAACCCAGGATGAGACAGGTCCCTCCTTTCAGAGCAGGGGTAGGTTTTATATGAGGGGTATCTGCTGAGTGACAGAAAACAGCCTGAATTTGTTACTGACCCCACCTCACCCCTTTCTAGATGAGTGGGCAAGTTGCTCAGTATGTTACAGGGGATTCTAACCTTTTTCTACCTCCTCTGTGGACTTGCTGGGAACCTGGCCAGTCGGAAGGCTTTTGGTAACCTGGAAAAACACCCAGAGCTCAGAAAAGATGATTTATTATCATCATCATCGTCAACATCATCATTGTAAGCTATGAAATCTATGACTGTATGCAGCCTCCATCGCTTCCCCCTCTCTGGGCCTCAGTTTCCCTGCCTGAAACCTAAGCAGCTTGCCCAGCAGATCTCCACGGGGCCTTCCTTCCAGCCTCCGTTTGCCATTTCTATGATCCATTCATTCAGTCAACAAGTGTTTATTGAGTCCGAGCTGCCTGACACGGTGGGGAAATAGAACCGGCTGCTCCAGGAGGCTCTCTGCCCAGGCTGTTTCAGCCACATACGCAAATTTCCTCGTGTTTTCAAAAGGCAAATTATGGGAAACATGTTATTCACCATAACACACTAGCCTCATCTCTCAGGGAAAAAAAAACCCTCTTCAACCCCACCAAGAACTAAGCTAACAGAGGACAGAAACCCACCCTTGTTCCTTCGGGCAGCTTTCCAGAAGCTCACGTCCCTGCTGAAAGAGGGGAAAGTGTATGTGGCCGTGTCTCTCTGGGGCTGCTCCGGACCTCATAAACAACCTGTGTTTGTCCCAGCTCCCTCCACACGGAGGGTCAGCCATAGCCAAAGGGAAAAACAGTCCTGTTCTGTGCCCAGCCGCCCCCAGAGTGAGGAAAATTGTCCATAAATATTTTTATCTTCACGGTCACCAAGGCAGCTGAGAGGAAGGCTTTGATTCCCCAAGCCCCCAGACCACTCCCTTCCTCTGGGGACTGGTCGGTCAAAGCTGACCTGGGCGTCCCATCTCCCACCCCCAAATTATAGGCTGCTGCCCATGCCGCCTGCCCCCAGGAGGTGGTGGCATTAGAGGCGGGACCACACTGTACACTATGGCTGGCCTCAGGGCTGTTGGAATCGCGTCTCCCAGCCAGCTGGTTTCCTGCCGGGAGCTGGGTGGTCAAAGCAAAGGAAGGGAGGAGCCAGAAATGGCGTTTAGGGTAGCGAGAGGGGCTGGGGCTGGGGCAGTGAGAGGCCCAAGGTTGTCATCTAGATCTTGAGTTGCTTGGCTTTATCACGGCTTGTGTAAAGGAGGCCTGAGGACATTACTGACCCGGAAGTGGTTTATGGCAAAGCAGATGCTTGGAGGTCAAAGGACTTTAAGATCCAAGGGAAAAATGGGTAATGGTGAAATTTCAGACTCAGTGATAGCTCCTGACAATGGCATTGGAGCCAGGAATTTCAACCTAGGACTCCCAAAATCTTCCCTCAGAGAAACCTCCTGTGTCCTGTTCTTCCTTGCTGTAACCTCTTTGTCTACCTGAAGAAGATTGCTACTTGCTAGAACTTTCTAGAGGGAAACACTGCAGCAAGATGTGTACCGGACACAAGAACCTCCAAGGGTCACCCACGCTCAAGGTTCTATGATGCTGTGGTTCCTGGGTAACTCACCATAACATTTTATGCCCAAAGGGCTAGACTTCTAATGCCTTTTGATGCCAGGACCAAGACTGTAAAATCCTGGAATCCTCCCTGGCACTGGCTTTTGGCTTCTATGATTCTATGCTCCTGAGGCCGATCTCTGTGATCCTTCAACTCTGTAACCTACTTCAGGGCAGACAAGGACCTCGCACAAGGGAGCATTCATTCCCAGCAGGGATTACGTGCGGAGGAGCACCGTGGGGCTGGCTGACCGCTCCTCCGTCTGTGATGGGCAGCGTTCCACGGCCCAGAGGCTCCCTCAGTCCAAATGGCCTTCTGACCTTTTCCTGACCATACCTTCACTTGGCACCCATTTCACCCCACCCTGCCCCTCCCCTCCCACATCACCAGGTATGGGCAAGGATGCTGCAGCTGCCAGCTCCAAACCGCCCCACCCCCCACGCCACATACACAGCATCCATTCCCATAGGGCAGAGAAAAAGAGAGTCAGTAAACATATTTCCTCTGGCCGTGTGTCCTCCAAGGACTGAGAACTGGAAAGAAAAAAAAAAAAAAAACAGAGAAAACAGGCTTGTCCCTGGACCTAGTCCTAACTTGCTTCCTCCTGGTTGAACGACCAGCACCAGAATGGCCATACCGGGGTGACTGAGGGGTCCCATCAGCCTCAAAATAGGCTCTTCCACGCCGAACCCCGTGGAAGTCCCACCTGTAGCAGATGCTCCTTTAGATGAGGTCTCTAGAATGACCATGTCAGCTGGAGAGAAAGGGGGACCCTTCATTCCTATCTCTTGTCCTACTCATTTATTCGACATACACAAAAGCTGAGTTTCGGTGCACCACTCATGGCATAAGAAATGTGACCTTTCTGTATTTTCTTTGAATAAACTACAATCCACTTCTAGTTCACGTATCTCCATGTGCTGGTCATTACTGAGCCTCCCTCAGATCCCCCAATCCTGGTTCTGTCCATGCAGAGGTCCTGGGGTCCTCTGTAGAATAACACATTCTGGGAGGTCTTTCTGTCCTCCTGCTTCCATCTTTGGCCACTTGGCCATCATTGCCTATGCCAGCTGGCTCTTGACCCAGTAGCATACTTTGGACATGGAAAGTTGGGACACAAGTGTGTTGGGTCCAGCCTCCTTATGGGCACCATGGAACATCCCTTTGGGGGCTTCATCTGTTTCTGGCCAACCTGAGAGCTTGCCAATACCTACTTCACCCCCTTAGTACCTTCAAAGGCACTCACCTCTTCCCTTTCCCCAGGACCCAGAGCCTCATCTCCTCACTGAGATCACACAAGAGTTAGCATCAAGCAGCTTTAGCTTTCAGCTTTTCGAGACCCCCAGTGACCAGAACATCTTGCAGGATGGAGGAGGAAGCACGTAAACCTTAATGCAAATTCATACCTCACCAGCTTATCACCCCACACATCTAGTCACATGTGATCTTGGGAGATGCATTGGAGCAGCTGGCTGGCCCCTCACTAACAAGACAAGAGTAGAAGCCTGGGGCACTGGGGAACACCACAGGCATGGTTTGTGGGGTCAGTGGGGAGGGGAGTGCTCAGCACTGGAGTCCTCTGGGAAAGCAAAGCAGGGGTGACAATGTTGGGAGGGAGAGAGAAGTTTGAAAGGAGATGGACTTTTGGAGGGTGGAGCTGATGCCTCAGTGTGCCCATGGCCCTCTCTGTGGACCTGCAAAGGGTCTTCCTGCTTCCAGGAGGAACTGCTAGGGAGAGAGAACAGCCACAACTTGTGAGGACACACCCAGCACCTGTGCCAAAGGACTGGGCTTGGGGTCTGGAGCCCTGACTTCTGGCTCTCGACCTGCCACAACTCACTGTGACACCTTGAACAAGTCCATTCCCCTGTCCCCCACCCCTGGGTCTTGGTTCTCCATTGGGCATTTCCTCCTGGAAGGCTGGGTCCCCATTGCCTGGGGGTCTAGCATCAAGCTTGTGTTTGGTCTCCATCAAGCCCCTCCCACCATCTTAAATCGAGCTGGTCAAGGGCTGCTGTCTAAGGTGGACCTAGTCTGGAATCACAACTCAGGGATGGCTAGGGCTTCAGGGGAACACAAGCCCATCAGGTGTGGCTGCATCTCACTATACAGTGGAATATTACTCAGCCATAAAAACAAGGAAATCTTGCCATTTGCGACAACATGAATAAACCTTGCGGGTATCACGCTAAGTGAAATAAGTCGGACAGGGAAACACAAACACTGTATAATCTTCCATAAATGTGGAATCTAAAAAAACAAAAGAACTCATAGAAACAGAAAACAGATTGGTGGTGGCTAGAGGCCAGGGCAGGGAGCAGGGAAAATGGACAAAGGTGGACAAAAGGTATACACTTCCAGTCATAAGATGCATACATTCTAGGGAGGTAATGTGTGACAGGGTGGCTGTGGTGAATGATGTGTATTGTCTATTTGCAAATTGCAAAGAGTGCAGCTTCAAAGTTCTCACCACAAAAAATATATACGAAACTGTGTGAGGTGATAGATGTGTTAACTAAACTTACTGTGTTCACCCTTTCTCCTTATATACCTATATTAAATCATTGTGTTCTATACTTTAAACACATGCAATGTTACATGTCAATTACATTTCAATAAAGGTAGAAAAAAAGAAAAAAAGTGACTGCGTCTCCTGACTCCTTTTCTCCCAGCTGCAGGGCCCGGCTGGCAGCACATGCCCCCTGCCTTACACACGCGCGCGCACAGGTGGCCTGGCCCTCTGGAGGAGGAGAACTGCCTTGTACACAGGTCGGCTAAGGGGATGAGGTGGCAGAGCCGGGAAGCCAACAGGCAATGAGACTGCTGCGACACTGCCTACCGCACCTTTGCAGCCCCATCTTCAGTCCCTGCCTGCACTCCCACCACACGGGACCAGGCCCAGCTGTGGGCACTAATGGGCAAGGAAGGAGGGGGAAAGGCAGAGAGACTGAGAGATGGAGGTAGAAAAAGACAGAGATGGAATTCGAGAGACACAAGCAGAAGGCAAACTAGAAACAGAAAGAGAGGTGGAAAGAGAGAAGCCGGAGAGAAGACGAATTATACAAAAGAAAGAGACAGACGGGGGAAGATAGAAAAAGAACAAGACAGACGGCCCCGAGAGAATGGTGCTCCCATGGTTTGAGGGGAAGAGAGACAGATGACAAGAGGAGAGCAAGTGGGGGTCAGAGACACTGAGACACAGGTAGGGAGGCCAGAGGGGAAATGGGGAGCAGTATGGGCCAAGGAGAGAGAGGACACACACACACACATATACACACAGTGCTACACAGGGTCACACGCACATGCACACACACAGTCACCGTGAAACACAGGCTCACATACACACCAACGAGAGGCCAGCAAAGGGGCTGGGAGACACTGGGGCCAAACCTCTACCAGGAGGGCCCTTCACACCCAGCCAGAGCCTCAGTGACTCCCAGAGGCCCCTCCGAAGTCCCTGAAGGCCGAGAATCACCTCACCAGGTTGCTGCTCCCCTGTGCCCGCTGTGCCCCTGGCTCAGGGGAGTGAGAGTCTGGTGGCCGCTCCAGGGGATTGCCTGCCCTTGGAAGCCGGGG
This sequence comes from Tonatia bakeri, assembly GCA_004024845.1. Lineage (NCBI taxonomy): Eukaryota > Metazoa > Chordata > Mammalia > Chiroptera > Phyllostomidae > Tonatia > Tonatia bakeri. Next base: position 233,511 of record PVIA01001523.1, read on the forward strand.
TCTGATAAGTGGGGACAGGGGCCTGCCTGTGGCTGCTGTGTGACGTGGGCTGCAGGAGGGCATCCTCCCTCCTTCCTTCCGCTTCCCTCTCCTGCTCCCCACCGGCTGCCCTCACTGTCTTCCAGGTTTTATGAATAAACCACATATACACATCTGTTTCTCTCAGGCCCATTGCTAGGGAGCCTGGCCAGAGGCACGCACCTGTTAGCTTGAACTCTTTCTGGACACGGGAGTAATCTGACTTACTCCTCAGGGCTGTTCTGAGAACCAAATGAAAGGCGATATGCAAATCACTTGCTATAGGGCCTGTGGCATTGGTAAGTGATTCTTGTCGTCACCTTCATCACCATCACCATCACCATCGTGATCGTCATCATCATCATTCCCCTCGCCATCGTCATCATCACCACCATGATCATGGTCACCGCCATTGTCATCGTGGTCACCACCGTCAGCACCATTGTCACCACCATGGAGGGGAGAGGAAGTGGGTAGACAGAGGCTGGAGCAGGTCCTTGCTCTCCTCTGTGTTCTCTCTCTAGTGCAAGTGTCTCCCACAAGCTTCAGGCCCATCTACCCAACCTCTTGTCGGTCCTGCCAAGTCGTCCCACGAACACCTCAAACCCCCCCTGTCTAGCCCCGACTAGTGTGGCTCAACTGGTTGGGCAGCATCCCATAAAGTGAAAGGTCACCAGTTCGATTCCCACTCAGGACATATGCCCCGGATTCAGTCTGTTCCTGCATACAGGAGGCAGCTGGTCAATGTTTTTCTCTCATCAATATTCAATCATCAATCATCAATCATCAATATTTCTCTCCCTCCCTTCCCCTCTCTCTAAAACTAAATTATAAAGTTTTTAAAAAATAAAACTCCACTCTTTCTGCCATCTTTCTGTGCCGCCATAGTGGTGCACGTGAATGTCCTGGCTGATGCTCTCAAGAGTATCAACAATGCTGAAAAGAGAGGCAAACGCCAGGTTCTTATCAGGCCGTGCTCCAAAGCCATCGTCCGGTTTCTAACTGTGATGATGAAGCATGGCTACACTGGCGAATTTGAAATTACTGATGACCACAGAGATGGGAAAATTGTTGTAAACCTCACCAGCAGGTTGAACAAGTGTGGAGTCATCGGCCCCAGATGTGACGTGCAACTGAAAGAGCTAGAAAAATGGCAAAACAGTCTGCTTCTGTCCCATCAGTTTGGTTTCATTGTACGGACAACCTCAGTGGGCACCATGGACCATGAAGAAGCAAGACGAAAACTCACAGGAGGGAAAACCCTGGGATTCTTTTTCTAGGGATGTAATACATATGTGCAAATAAAATGCCTCAATGGATAAATAAATAAATAAATAAAACTCCACCTTCCAAAACTAAACTATCACCTCCCTGTACCCACCTTGTTCCCCCTCCAGCGCCCCCTCCCACCTGCTGCTCTTAAGGAGGATAAACACTTGGTCACTTACTGACAGAACCTAGAGTGGTGATGATATTCAATGCATGTTTGCTGAATGAATGAATGAATGAATGAATGAATGAATGAATGGGTAACATCAACAAGGAAGGACATAACTTGCCTAAGAACACACCGAGCATGATGAAAACAAACCCAGCCGCAGGGCCCCGCTCTCACTGTCTCCCATCGGTACAGCAGGCAGCAGGAGCTGCTGCGGGCCAGCCTGCGGGAGTGTCTGCCCCCATCCTAGGTCCTTTGAGTCTCTGGGAGCAGCATCTCCCTGCCAACGTACAGCTCCCCCGAATTATGGAAATAATGAGCAGCACCAGCAGAAGCCCAGGGACACTGGCAACAGGATGTGGGGAGCTTCCAGCAACTTCCCCATAATCTGCCCAGGTCCTGGACAAGCAGGTAGGTGCTCTGGGGAGGGGTGGGGGGTATCTCCCTCTGTCCTACTGAAGTTCACCTCACTGGGGTCCAGGACTGGGGAGCGCCAGGCCACTTCCCACTGCCCAGATGGGAAGACAGGGGTCTTGCCTAAGGTCACCCGTGGATTGGCGCAGTGATTCATGCATCTCTGAAGACAGAAATGACAGTGGATGACATAGCTGCTATTCGTTCAGCCCTTTCTCTGCCCCAGGCACCATGCTGGGTGCTCTGGCCATGGGATCAATTCCTAGGTATAGGTGTTATTACCCCCTCTTAAATATTGGGGTAATGTGACTTAAAAAGGCTGAGCCACTCACTCAAGGTCACACAGATTCAAGTTCGAGCTGGCATGCTGTGGAGTCCTGGCTGCTCGCAGAGTGAGCTGTGACTCACCCTTGGATCACTGTGGATTTGCCCCTCGCCCTGGGGACCTGGGCACAGGTACCCAGGTGGTGCTGGGTACAGCGGCTTTCCCTTCCACGGCCCTCACCCACTGGCCCTCAAAGCCCCTTTCACGGGCCTGCTCCACACCCCACTGGGGAGGCTAGACAAAACCGCTAGTGTTGGGATTATTTTTCTACTTCCAGATGGATCTGTTTGCTGGCTCCATCCAGGGCCTCCCATCACCGCGTGGGGCCAGAGGCCCAGCGCCAGGTTAATATTAGGAGGCAGCAGGAGAAGAGGCAGCCCAGCGCAGCGGCTCGCAGAGCCCTGGGCTGTCCCACCAGGGCAGCTTCTGAGGGACAGTCCTGGGGCATTTAAAGGGGCCTGGCGGCCAAGCGGCCACGAGGAAAAAGGGATATTTTATGTTTTCTTTAGAAACTTCCAAGGAAGTTCTTGAGTGTGTCATTTTGGTCTGGGGGCCAGCACGGGGTTCTGGGGTAATCTGCAGAGCTGAGCTGGGCCCTACTCACACTGAGCTGAGGATGGTGTTTTAAAATCCAACTAGGCAGTCATTCATTGAACCGCCGTTTCCTGCGCACCTCCTGTGGTCAGAGGGTGCACCGCACTGAGAGGAGACAGAGGTTTCTGCCCAGCAGAGCCCAGGCTCTGGCAGGGGGACGGCTGTCAGGTGACTGCAGGCGGGCGTGACACTGCCGCAGGGCGCTGTTGAAAAGGAGGCCCAGATATGGACAGCAGTGGATTCAGGTTTGTTTTGTTTTTGAAACTCCCTGATCTAAATGCCTCATTTTAAAAGAAGAATAGTCCCAGAGAGGAGCAGAGACTCTTGGGTACCCAGAAAGAGTACCAAAGCCAGAGTAGTACCTGCCCATTTGGCCTGGGCTGTGGCAGAACAGTATGTATGGACAGTATGTGGGACTCTGGCAGCCTTGCCCTTGATCTGGGGGGGATATTTAGATGAGATGGAGGTATAGGGGACTTGCTGATCACCATTATCAAAGCCAGGTGTATGAGAAAGTTGTCTCCAAAGCTCATTACATCTGTCTGTTAATGGAAACACAAACTCAGTTACTGTTATGGAAAATCCAATCCAGCCCGAGGAAGGAAAGTTCCCATCCCCCTCTTGGTGTCCATGCCCAGGAGCAAAATCAACACATGTGACAAACCAGTGTGTGTCTAGGAGGGACACTGGGACAGGGAGAGGCGGGAGGTCCTCTCAGGCCCGGGCGAAGTACAGGAAGGAGTGTGACCCAAAGCAGAGCCGTGTAGGTGGGGAGACAGCACTGTCGGGCTGTGCTGTGTGGGGCAGCCCGTGTGTTCTGGGCGGCCTCAAGGGGGCGCTGCAGAGGGACCGCTCAGCCACCCCCCACCCCCCCACCCTCCCCCACCCCCGCAGTGGTAAAGGAACTGTTGAGGTCCAAGCCATGGACCAGCTGAGGATGGGGGGAGGGGCGGCAGGGGCAGGGCTAGGGAAGGGGCAGTGCAAGCACAATCAGTGACTCCCTGGCAGAGAGAGGCCTGAGGGGAAACTTCTGGCCGGGTCAGGGGACTGGCTCAGAATCCAGGGCCACATGAGGTCTAAGATGTTGTCACACTCAGAGTCCTGGCGTGAGGCAGCATACGCTGAAAGGGTCAACTGAGAGATCATTTAATGCTCCAGACAAAAAGGCCGAGTAGCTCATCAATAATGATACCACCACTACTGATAATGACTAAAAAAAAAAAAAAATCAGGATGAGAGTTCTCAGTGGAGCTATTCAGAGCAAGGCATCCACAGGCTATGGGAAGCAGCCCGAGCAGGTGAAGCAGAGGAGCCCTTGTCACACCAGCCTGAAGGGACAAAGAATGGGAACGAGTTGGTGGGCCCAGGCAGGAGCTTCGGCCTTAGGAAAACACACATCACCAACACAGCCCAGGGCAAAGCAGGGCAAAGAGGGAGCAGACGCCCCAGCCTCCCTCCCCATCTGCCCTCCAGTGGGCTGGTGCCTCCCACAGACCAAACCCGCTCAGAAGTCAGGGGGCAAGGAAGCCAAGGTGAGGCCGTCCGGCCTGGACAGGTGAGCCTCCTGGGGCACAGACGAGGAAAGGCAAAGAGTAGATGGGGAGACCCGAGAGGGGGAGAAGAATAAGAAAGGGTGTGTTGTGATTGGTTGTCCAGATATGTCCACCTTTTTAGAAGTGCCCAGGGTGGTAAGGCACACAGTGTCCACTTGGCCACAGCCTCAGTGCCTCCACTGCCTGACAGTTCACTGTCCACGTGCTCCCAGCTGGCCCCCGGGGTCACTCGAGTTTATGACCCCAGGAAGATAAACTCAGAGGGAAATTTCAAGCCTCCTCTGACTTTGTGACTCTCAGAAGCTTAGATGAGAAGAAGAGGGTCACGTGTTCAGCATGTACTGAGCCCCTGCTCTGTGCTGGGACCCAGCTAGAATTCTGGGGACCTCGTGATGGTCAAGACAGACCTGTTTTTAACCTCAAGGAGCTTACAGTCCAATGGGAAGAGACAGGAATTGATTTGGCAAGCCAATATTTGGGAGGCATGCATTGATTCCTCCGACCCAACATTCTAGTTGGAGGAGACAGAAAATAAACAAGGAAGCCCAAGAGGGTATGATATAATTTTTTAAGTAGCATGGAAGGAAGAAAAGCTGCTGAGTGGTCAGAATATGAGAAAGATGATAAAGTGGTCAGTTGCAGCCTGAAAAATGAAAGCGAACTTAGCGGCACAGCCCAGTCACCATTTTTTGTGCTCAGGTTGGGTCAGAAGTTTGGGTGCACAGCGGCAGGGAGGGCGGCGCGTCTCGGCCCCATGAGGGCTGGGGCCTCGGCTGGGAGGACGCAACTGGCTAGGGCCAGGAATCACCTGGGAGCCTCTTCATTTACATGTGGTAGGTAGAATAGTGCCCCCACGTTTTAATTCCCAGAATCTGTGAGTGTCTTATTTAACAGTGTGAAAAGGACTTTCCGATGTGATTGAAGATTTTGAAGTGGGGAAATTATCCCGGACTATGTAGATGGGGTCCATGTCATCATGAGAGTGTTTACAAGGAAAGGGGGAGGAAGGGAGGTCGGAGACAGAGATGTGACGATGGAAGCAGGGGTTATAATCGGAGAGGGATCAGCACATGCTGCTCTGCTGACTTTGAAGATGGGGGAAGGGCCTAGGAGCCAAGGAATGCAGGTGAGCTTCTAGAGGTTAGAGAAGGCAAGGCAATGGATTCTCCCCAAGAGCCTCCTGGAGAAAGGCAGCCCGGTCTGCATCTTAATTTTAGCCTATCTGACACCTTTTGGACTTGACCTTCAGAAATGCAAGAGAATAAACCCATGTTGTTTTTAGCCACTGGGTTTGTGGTGGTTTGTCATGCAATGTTAGGAAGCTCATACAACATGCCTGGTGCCTTGGCTGAGATAACGAACACCTGGGCTCAGCCAGGACAGCTGCCCAGAGCACCCCCAACCGCGTTGCTGGAGCTGCTCACAGCACAGGACTCTCAGAGTACTCAGACTTCCCGTGGTGGTTCAGGGCTCCTGAACAAGTATTCTAGCAAGAATGGTAGAAGCTCCATTGCCTTTTACAACCCAGCCCCAGAAGCCCCGTGGTATGCTATTGCTCAGAGCAGTCACAAACCCACCCAGACTCAAAGGGAGGGGCAGACACCCACCTTCTGCCAGGAGGAGGGTCAGAAAACTTGCAGATGTGTTATTGAATCGCCACAAGGCTAGTTTCGATAGGGCAGCTAGGGAAGGCCCCTCCGAGCAGACCACACATAAAGAGAGCCTGGGCGGAGTGAAGGAGCAGGCAGAGCAGAGAATTCCAGGAGAGGGACTGGAGGCGTGAAACCCAGAGGTGAGAATGAGGCAGGCAGCTAACCAGGCAATTCCAGTCCATGTGACAAGTGACCCATAGGGCCTCAAAGGGTGGTGGGAACCCAGCTGAGAACCTCGAACCCAGCCTGAGAAGCTTCCAGAAGGAAGGGATGAGTGAGCAGAGGGCTAAGGATTGGAGCCAAGATGGCTCCCATCTGAGAACGTGGCAATCCCTCTCATACACGCTCCACCCCCCGGAGGAATGAGGTTTGCTCCATGTACTTCTTACTATGGTCCCACTGGGTTCTGGGACCCCGTCCTGCCCCCTTCCCCTTCCTTCACCCACAGGCCCAAGCAGACCTTGGTTAAGGCCTCTGCTTTCTCAGCCTCAGGTCAGCTTCCTTTTTGTGACCCCTGTGGCCCACCCCTTTCTGGCAAACATCCTTTCACGGGCTTCACTAGTTAGTTAAAGTCTCACCTAGTTAACTGAGGGCTGATGACTGCACCTTCTCACTGTGTGAAGAGAGCCAGTGGGAACAGCAGGAGGCAGTATATGGGCAGGGAGCCGGCCTCTGGAGCCAGAGCCGGGTATCCCTCAGGCCAGCCCAGCCACCCACCTTTCTGGGCCCAACCAAATATGTATTCCCTCTGCAGATGCAGCCGGGGACGTGGAAGAGGCCCCGGGAGAAAGCAGGGGAAAACTTTCTTCTGGTGCCTAGGGGCAGCACAAGGATTCCTGGATTCCAGCCCCCGCACAGGACTTGGCATGTAGAAGATGCTCAGTAAATATACCTGGAATAAAGGAGAGACACAGTGAGAGAGAAAGATGGAGAGGGGGGAATCTAGAGGGAAAGAAAGGGATAGAGAGAAGAGAGGAAGAGAAAGGAAGGAAGGATGGAAGAAAGAAAGTGAGGTTTTTTCGCTGACACACAACGAAGATGATTAAAAACACAGGTTCACGTTCCTACAGTCTTGGGTTCAAATCTTGGTTCAGCCTCTTACTAATTTACTGCAAGTCATTTTACCTTTCTGAGCCTCAGTTTCCTCATCCATAAAAGGGGATAACCACACCAGCCTCACAGAATTACTGAGTCAATGAAATGACATGGTCTCCAACATGGACCAAATGAAAATGATGATGATGACGATGGTGATGGTCACGAAGATGATGGTGGGTGGCAGGTCTAAGCCTGCAGCACATGCCAGGCATAGTTCTGAGACCACTCTAAAAATCAGTATTTTTCATCCTCATAACTCAAGGAAACTGAGGCACAGAGAGGTTAAGGAACTTGGCCAAGGTCACACAGTTGGTAAGCCTTAGAATGTGAATTCAAGCCTAGGCAATGTGGTGCTGAACTTGCACTTGAGCTGTACCCTGCTAATAATGGTGGGGCCTGGCACATAGTAGGAGCTCATTTAAGGAGCAAGTCTTCTGCTCACTGTGTAACTCTTCTCTCCACTGGGTAGCGAGCACCTCAAGGGCAGGGGCTGCTGGTTCCTGCCGTCGGGTTCCTAGCACAGGGCTGGGCCCCTAGGACTGTGGCCTGGATGGGGGTGGCCCCCCAAAATTGTCCCTCTTGTCCTGTCCTTTAATGGGTTAAGGGTCCTCTGAGGTCAGGCTGCCTGGAGTTGAATCCTGGCATCACCATTTACTGGCCCCAACACTTAATTTCCCTAACTGTCAGAGGGAAGTGGGAGAGTGCCCATGTCACATGGTCCTGTGACTGAGGCCAGGTTGTACAATGCTGAGCAGAGCAGTAGGTTAGAGCCCCGCACATGTTCCCCACCATTATTAGCGCTGTTATTCTCACTCTTCATGCGCCAGCCGGGCTTCCCCATAAGACCCTGGCTTCACGGGGCCCAGGCCACACTCCCGGGCAAGGAACAGTTAACTAGACTCTTTCTAGTGACAGGTAATTTAACTCCCATCTCAGATGCAGCTGCGGAGGCCAACACAGAGGTGAGGCCGGAATTCGAGATCGGCCCTGGGCCGTGTGCTCCCGAGCGAAATGGCCAGAGCTCTCACCCCAACCCTTTTCTTCTCCCGCCTTCCAGAGCGGCGGTCATAGATATGGCGAAACAAGATCAGCTGCAAGTGGGGCTGGGGCTGGGAGCACGCAGGTGGAGTGGGTGTAACACAACCCTCTCGGTGTCCCTCCCAGACAACACTGAATGTGCCCTTTGACTTCCCAGAGGCCCAGAGAGGTTAAGGTTTTGGCCCAGTATCACACAGCTTATCTGCAGGCCAGCTGGACTTTCTGATCCTGGAAGTCCCTAATTATAAAACTCTGGGACACCCCCACCGCAGCTCAGTCCAAGGTCACCTCTTGGGGAATGGGAGGCAATGATGAGGGTCCTTGGAGTTTTTCATGTGAGTCTTGGACAGGGAGCCAGACCAGAGCCTCCAGCGTGGGGGGAGTGAGCCTGGAGCAGCAGGATCGGGTACCAGGCCCTGCTCCAGGCTCCCCGGGGAGGATCAGTTGCTTGGGGGAGGGGTGGGAGGCCAGGACGCCAGGGATGGAAGGCAGTGGAAAGCCACCCCTCTAGCACAGGCCGAGGGCTCCCCAGCCTCATCTCCTTTCGTCTCTGCGCCTTGCTTCTCTCTGGCTCTCGCCCCCTCTCGTGGCTCCATTTCTCTGCCTCTCCCGTCTCTTTCTGTCTTCCTCTCTCCGTAGTTCCCTTTGTCTCCACGTCCTGGTCTCCCTCTTTCCTCCTCTCCCTTTTCTTCTTGTCAGCCTTTTTCTCCATATTTCTTTGTTTCTTCTGCTCTGGCTCGGCATTTCTGTCTGTCCACGTCTCTCTTTCCCTCCCTGTTTCTCCCTCGTTTCTGCCTCTCCTTCTGCTCCTGCTCTGCTCCTACTCTGTCTCCCCTCTGTCCCGTGACCCCACTCCCCTGGAAGGAGATGGCAGATCTGGGGTAGGAGAGTAGCACAGCAGGCTTGGGAGGTCGGCCGAGAGGCCCGGAGGAGGGGAGGGCAGGGCCGAGGACAGAGGCCACTGTATAGGCCCAGGGAGGAGATAGCAAGTTCTGGTACCTGTGAAGGCTACAAGGTGGACGGGAGGGGCAGCTGTGAGAAGGAATACAGAGGAGGGGGCCCCGATGAGAGGCTGGGAGAAGCACCAGCAGTTGGGGAAACGTCGGGAGAAAGAAGAGGAAGGGGCCTCAGCACGAGCATGTCAAGGGGATCGGGTGGGCTGAGCCACAGGTCTGATGGGCAGGGGTGGGCTGCGTGAGGCCAGAAGGGGCAGATGCTGAAACCTAGAGTGCAGGCTGGGACCAACAGGGGAAAGCCTTGAATGCTGACCAAGAGCCTGGACTTCAGTCCGCTTTTTACGTGAGTCTGATGAAACTCCAGAAGTCTCCCCTGACAAATGTGTATGCCCAATATCTGGCACCCATGTCAAGGCTTCTAGGACCCTCTGAAATTCTCTCTTGAGCCACAGGATTTGAAGCTGGTTCTAAGTCCTGGGGAGCCACTGAGGGGTTTGAGCTGAGGAGACGGCGGACTTGGAGCAGCACCGCAGGAAGGTGAACCTGAAGACGTGTGGCCTCCGTTGCTGGGCAGAGAGAGGCGCCCAGCAGCAGGGCCCATCAGCCCCAGGGCCTCTCGGAGTGTCCCTGCTTCCTGGAGACCCTGCAAGTCTCCAGGAATGCAGGGGAGTGGCTGCCACCCAGCATGCCCAGGCTCCAAGGGAGGGGCACTGCCCCCTTCCCAGTGCTGTGAAGGATGTTTGCTGGGCCCGAGCACCTGGGCCTGGCCCGAGAGCACTGGGCCTTCGCAGCCTGGTGGACGATCAACCTGGGGGCCTGGGACAGTAGCCCCGGCCTGACAGGTCCGGCCCAGGTGAATTCCCCCTTCCCACCCACCCACTCACCCAATTACAGTCCTGTATGCCCTGTGCCGAGTATCTACCTCCTCAGACAATGTCCTTTAGGCAGGGAACAGCCCCAAGGTGGGGGCTGCCCTCGCCCTGAGAACTGGGCCAGCCCAGAGTCTGCTGCAGAAGCTCAGTCCTCTGGCACAGAGCCATTGCACAGGGAAACCTGGGTCCTGGAGGGCGGGGAGACTTCCCCTGGAGCTCTCCAGCAGGTGGTGACTTGGGCAGCCACCAGGCTTCCGGCCCCCAGGCTCTTCTGCCTGTGCTTCAAGGATGGCACTCCAGTTCCTGCACGGGACCCTCTCACCTATAACGCCTGGGTCCTGCCGCCATCACACCTTCCGCTCAGGTTACCCCAGCCAGTTGGAGCAGAACTCTCTGCTGTGCAGCAGTTAACATTCATTAAGTGCCTGCTTCGAGTGCCAGTCACTGGATACCCCGCAGCCCTCGCAGTGACATACCATGAAGGGGGTGGTGTTGCCCGTTTTGTAGACAAGGAAGCTGAGGCTCAGCGGGGTTAAGTGAGTTGCCAGTGATCACCCTGTTAGTGACAGAGCCAAGATGGAGCCCAGTAGTGCCCAGTGGCAAAGTCCGGGCCTTTCCCCTCTACCACATCCCTCTTTCTGCCTGCCATACAAAGGGGGCCTCAAACTGGCTTGCCTAGAAGCTTGGGAGACCCAGGAATGTGTCCCCAAATCCACACATTCAGGCACCCACCTGGCTCCCAGAAGACCAGCTAGGGGTAGGTCAGCTTTAGCAGCCGGGGGTGGGGGCAGGGGCGGCCCTCAGCTGCTCCCTTTCCTTTAGCAGAAGAACCACAAGGGAGCGTTAGAGGCCCATGAACCCGGTCTCCAGGGTTCTAGCTCTGCCACTGACTTGCTGTGTGACTGTGGCCTCATCAACAGCCCCCTCCGGCTGTGCCTCTGTCTCCCTCTCTCAACCTGCAGGCGTGGGGCTCCTGCCTCCCGGAGGGCGGTACCAGCCGAGTGCCTGCAATTCCTTGGCCGAAGGGAGATGTCTTGGTGCCCTCTGTGCAGAAGCTTTGCCAAGCGAAGGGTTTGGCATGCCATCTTTGCCTGCTCTGTTCGAGGGTGACTGTCTTATTCCAACAAGGAGCCACCCCCAGGGTGGCCCACTCCAAACCCCAGTGACTCACTTACAGAGCGAGGGGCAGGCGGGCGGGAGCTGTCTCTGTGGCTCTTGGCATCCGATGGAGCCCACGGGCCCACGAGCCCATGCTGGGCGGGAACTGGTGTCAACCACTGGCTCCTATAAATCGCAGGGCCAGGACAAGGTGGGACAGTCAGCGGCCCTCAGGGAGAAAGTGCAGCCTGTGTACTCTGGGGAGGTGACCTGGGGGGACCCTGGGCCACTCCTCGGGGGCGTTAATGAGCACTCCATCTGGTGCCATCCTCAACCACTAGCTGACGCTGACGCAGCATTTCAGAGGGCAGAGAGAGAGAGAGAGAGTGTATTCCAAAGCTAGCAAAGGCTCAGTTTTTCCGATGCGGAAAAATCCGTTCAAAGAAGGGAAAATTGAGGATGAGGAGCCGAAGATTGCCTGACTTATGTGGCCTTCGTCTGTGGACTTGAATGGCCCACAGAAGACCATCTCCCTTGATGTCTAACTGGGGAGACCCAGGCTGGAAGGAGGTGGTGCTGTGTGGGCAGGGCCATGGCAGGGCTAGAATAGAAATGTGACCTTGCCCTTCCCAACCCGGAGCTCTGACCACTTTGCCATCCTGCCTCCCTTAGCCTTCAGCTGACTGGAATGTGCACCCTAATTCTCTGACCCTGATTTGGACTCAGAACCGTCACATGTCTGCGAGCACAGCATCACAGACACCTTTACTGTGAGGCACCCCCGACAGAGCACCCAGAGCCCGGCCTTTGGAGAGCTCGTTATCCCCTTTAGGAGACAGGAAGGAGTTGAAATGTGAAATCAGAAAAATAACGATGACAGATGCTTTCTTGGTACTTACTATTATGCACCAGACACAGTGCTGTTCTAAGGGCTTTTCATGTATTAACTCATTCCGTCCTCACAACAACATATACAATATTGTCACCCTGTTTCACAGATGAGGAAACTGAGGCACTCTGAGGTTAAGTAACTCTCCTTCAATCACACAACTAGAAAATTGTGTAGCCAAGCAGCCTGGCATTTGAGTCCATAACCCTTGTGCAGCAGGGGTCAGTGCCTCCTCAATGCCAGGTTCCATCCTCAGCATGGGGTGCCGGGGGTGGAAGGAACAGACAAGGAGGCTGCCTGCAAGAAACCAGTTATTCTTTCTTTTTTCACTCATCCATTCATTCCTCCTTTCATCCATCCATCATCCATCCATCCATCCATCCATCCATCATCCAACTGTCCATCCACGCACCCAACCATCACCCATTCATCATCCATCCATCGCCCTCCATCCATCCATCATCCATCTGTGTCTGGTTTCACTCACTGTTGTATCCCCCATGCTCAACATAGTGACTGGCACATAACAAGCCCTGACCAATATTTGCTGAAGAAACTAAAACCTGGAGACGGATTTGGGCCCTGTCTGACAGCTCGGCATCCGAGCCCCTTGCCCTCTCCCAGCCTCAGCGTGCTGGGGAGTAAACACTGCCTGGCTTGCCTCACGGGGTTCTTGGGAGGTTCTGCTGGCAAGGAGGCAGATGCTTTGCAAACTGTAAAGGGCGGCGAAGACATAGTCAGCACGGGGCTGCTGTGCAGGCGCCGAGGCCTGCAGAGCTGTGTCTCTCTCAGGTCTGGCTGGTGCGACCTGTCAGACACTTCCCCTCAGCCTGCCAAGAGGCCCAGAAAGGAAAGGAAATTGACATTTAATGAGCATCCATGAGGTGCCAGGGCCTTCACACACGTTAACCCTCTCTTCTCTTTTCTCATGCAGATCGAACAATGGAAGCCCAGAGAGGGCCAGCGACTGCCCAAGGTCACACAGACAGTGAGGAGCAGAGCCCAGCTGAACCCTGGCCTATGAGCCCCGAAGCCTTCGGTTGTGACAGTGTCCTGCACCACCTCCCCTTCAAGGGATGCTGCTGACTGCCTGCTTTCCAAATTTCCCTAAGTCTCCACTGTTCAAGGTTACACAGCAAGCTCCTGGCAGAAACTTTTAAAAAGTGTTTCCATTTAGTTTTTGCATTGATTATTTCCTTTTTGCTTTATAGGAATTTCCCCCCTTTTATATGCAAAGAAAAGCCAATATAAATGTTCTCCCCACACACAGGTTAACCCTTATCTGGCAGGCGGGTTCTGAGCAGGCATCTGGGGAGGAGATGGCAGGTCAGCTTCTTGCCGCAGCTCCCCGTAGGGCCTTTTCGTGGACACTTGCAATAGTTCACATACTGGTGTGGGTGTGCCGCCTCCTGTCGTCCATGGCAGGAGCCCCTGCCTCCCGATCACCAGCGTCCTGTGACCCTCAGCACAAGGCAGCCTTCTAGGACCTGAGTGGAAACCACCCTTTGAAATGTAGCGCCCAGGGAACAGGCTTCCTGGAGACACTACCCTGTGCTGCAGGCTGGGACAGAAAAAGAAATGCCCATGGCCACTGCTGCGGGCCACCCACGGAGAGCCTGGCACAGTGCTGGGCGCCTCATCGACATCCTCTCCCTGAGCCTTCGAGACGGGAGGGGCAGGGCCCAATGACCCCATTTTACAATGCGGAGGAAAGCTGAGGCTCAGAGAGGCCGAGTCACCTACACAAGGCCACAGAGCTGGCCGGGGGGGCAAGCAGGGTAGGACAGGACCCTGGATTACACGTTGCTGTAAGTCCAGGGTTAAAAATAAGACGTTGAACGTGTGAGGTGACAAAGCGCCTGCTCTGTGCCAGGCACCGTCCTCAGTCCTGGGGACCTGACCCAACCAGGAAATGGGGGGAAGAAAGCCCCGATTCTGCTAAAGCCTCGCTGCGTGGCCTCAAGTTTGTTATTCCCCTTCTATGATCACAGAATCCACCCTGTGTGAAAGGAGGGGGTTGAACGTCTCAGCCTTTTCTGTTCTTTCTTATATCTTGTTTGGGTAACAATTTGCAAAGTAGAACAAGGGGCGAGAGAAGATGGCTGGGGTTTGTGGATTAGCAGCGCATTACGGCTGAGAGCTACTAAGAAGTCCTCGTCCTGCCACCTAGGACCCCCATTACCAATACCCCGAGGGTCAGGATTCATGGAGGAGTTCAGGTACGCAAGAGCCGAACTGTCCCTGCAGCCTTGTCCCACTCCTGACCCGCACCTCCGGGAGGGGGCTGCGTGGAGGAGTTGCAGCCGTGGGCCATACACCAAGGGGAGAAGGAAAGGCACCAGGCCTTCCATGTCAGTGCGCGGGATTCTCTGAGACCCCTGTAAGGGCCCCCTTCCCCAGCCCTTGTACCTGAGCAGACCCTCACCCCAAGACCCAGCACCCAGTGCCCCCAGCCCCAGGCCCTCAGCAGAGGCTCAGCCTGTAGCTGGCTCCAGTGCCAGCAGGCCAGCCATTTAAGGCTCCACCTCACCCCTTTAAATTCTATTTTTTCAAACCACATTCTTGAACTTGGCAGATAACGTGGCAGCCCGACAAGAGCCCTATTTACTCGGAGAGCCGTGAATGGGCCCTTTATAACAAGCTTCATTAATATTTCTACCTATTGGCCAGCTCTCTGCTTCCTCCCCCTATACAAACAGATTCTCCACACAGAAAGACTTTTCAAATGCGCTTGTTGACTTTCCCCAAACAGGGAGAGCAGCCGGGCCGTCCAGGGTGTGTGAGTGTGTGTGCAGGGGAGGGGGCGGCCATGGGCTCACGCCTGCCCAGCTTGGTGCAGGAAGGAAAGAGGCCCGCTATTCACGGGCAGGGGCGGGCAGCCTGGGTGAGTTCAGGTATGCCGCCTCACAAAGGCACACTGAGCCCGGCCTGCACTGTGAATTCCAGAGTGCTGGCTCAGAGGAGTCAGGCGGTCCCTTCTCAGCCCCTGCTGCCGGGCCAGGTGACCCTGGGCAAGTCCCTTACTCACTCTGGGCCTCCTTCATCAGCTGGGCCTCTACCCTGCTCCTCAAAGTGTGGTTGGTCCACGCACCAGCAGCAGCAGCAGATCCCGAGGGCTCGTACCACACGCAGACTCTGTTCAGAATCGCGGTACCTGAATCCGTGTCTTAAGATCTTGGGTGCCGTGTGTGCACAGTAAGACTTCAGAAGCCTCAGATCTACAGCACATGCCCTTCTGCCAACACTAGGGCTGTTCTGTGGCTCAAAGGACATCACAGGCCTTCAGCATCACCGAGAAGGCAGACACCAAGGCTGTTTGTCTCTCTCCTTTGTGACCACAGGCCTGGCCCACAGTTGGGCCTCAGGAAACAAGCAAACAGCAAAGTGCATTGTCTAAGCCTAAAGCCTGGTGCTAATGATAGAAATTCTTCCTTTTCAGCACGTGAGAATTGTGAAGAACAGCCTATCCTGTCGTTCAGAAGGTCAAGTGGCATCAGGAGGAAGCTTGTAACGTTGCAGTGGGTGATGCAGTGAGCAACCTGTGCTTTGGAGATGTGCAAGCAGAAGCCGGAGGACCTGCGAGAGGAGTTAGAGAAAGCCCCAAGCCCCATGTGTGCCTCCAGCCGAGGAAGAAACAGTGCGGGGGTGCGGGGGGAGCCGACAACACATCCACACCGAGCATGCCCACGGGGCATGGTGGCACCCTTGGAAAGAGGCAGAGCCGAGTTAGGATGCTGACGATGCCCTCTAACAGTGAGGACCTGGGCAAGTGCCTTCCTTTCCCTTTCTTGTGCATGTGATAAAAGTTTGTTCTGGGTGTCAGGTCCTCTGCTGGACCTTGGGGACATGATCAATAAAATAGGCTTTGTCCTTGCCCTCTCAGGGAAGAGAGACATTCAACAACAAAACAAAAATACCAATACAAATAAATGCTGGGGAGGAAGCAGAGGAGGGTGACTGATGAGGTGCTGTGTATGGGGTAGGGGGAACCCATTCATCAGGGGCATTAGGCAAGGCATCACTGAAAGGCGGCTTTGTAAATTCAATCCTGGAGACAGAGGAGGCAACTATGTGAAGAATAAAGGAACAGCACCCAGGCGGTGGGAACAGCATGCGTAAGGTCCTGACGCAGGAAACACTTGATGCTTTGAAAGGGGGTCAGTGTGGCAATAGCATTTCTCAGGGGCAGTGGGGTGGCAATTTCTACCTTGCAGACCTGCTAGGAGGGAGGGTTGCATGAGAGAAGTTCTCAGAGCATAATGTGTTTGCTCTTAACTGATCTGCAGGCCCCTGTGGCTGCGTTAAGCCCCTATTGGGACCCGAGTGCTGTCTGCTCTTTCCATCTCTCAGGAACAGCAGGGGTAGTGCCTCAGCTTGGGCCACAGCCCAGAACAGGGTCAGCTGAGCTGGAGGGGGCTGAATGAGCTGCCTGTGTGCATCTTGGCTACCTATATCTTACCTTTTGGGGGAAGGGGTGGCCTGCCCTCTCCTGGGAAACCTGCCCAGCTTTGGCTAGCCTAGGCGTCTTGGACAGAAATCCCTGACCCCCTGCCTAGGTCTCAGTAGCCAAAGGCCAGACCCTCTTGGGAGCACAGAGCCCTCTAACCAGCCCACACCCCACTCCCTGGACAGCCCTTAAGTACCAGGCTGGAAATAACCAGTTGTCTCCACCCCTTTGGGCTGAGGGCTTGCCTACCACAGGGGCTGAGGTAGCTGGGCATAGCAAGGAAGGGGGGCTGTCCCAAGAGAGGCCTCTGGAATTCTTCCAGCTACGAGGCCCCTACCTTCAGGCCTTGGAGGGTAGGACGCATTGGTTCAAATCCTGGGTTTGCCACTCACTCCCCAGGAACCCTTCAAAAGCTGCCTTAATTTAAGCTGTTTCTTTGTCTATGCAGTGGAGTTGATCACTCCCTCTGAGGGTTGTTGTGAGAATGAAATCGCATGACAGATGTGTGAGCTTTGTAAACTATAAAGTGCAATGCACACGAAAGAGTTTGTGGCTGGGGTGAACACTTCATGCTGTGTCCAAGGTCATGAAAAGACAGTTCCGGCATGCAGTCCCAACCCCACCTCTGGGGAGATCACAGCTCTTCTGAGAGTCTCAGCTGTAGCATCTGCATCCTTCTCCTTAACTTGAAGGGTTGTTGTTGGAATCCAGCTAATCCAAACCATATCTTCATTGAGCACCTACTATTTGCACTGCTCGTGCATTCTAGAAATCTTCAAAAGGTAGGGAAAACTTGCAGAAGGTCCCCTTTTCTTCTTCAATTTCAGAGACCCCTTTCCTGGAGACTCAAGATAAGCCAAGGATGTACCCAGGAAACCAGACAAAGGACAGAGGAAAGGCAGGATTCTAGATCTCAGACATGGCCGCCACAGTCACATTGCCAGCTGAGATCCTGCTTCAGCCTCTTACAGTCCTTATGACTTTACGCACTTACTTAGCTCCCATAAGCCTCAGTTTCCTCACCCATAAAGCAGGGAGAATATTTACACCACAGAAGACTGCTGCTATGATTAAATACATCAGTTGATTGTGCTTAGCTCAGTCCCTGGACCATTGTGTACTGGGTTGGCCAAAAACTTCATTTGTTTTTTCCTGCAAGATGGCTCTAGTAGTGCTTAGTTGTCTTTAACTTCATTCAAAACAATTTTGTTAGAGTGTATTGTGACAGCTGTCATATCAGCGTGCATTTAAAAAGCCTTATCAAAATTGGTGAATTTTTGTGCAGCCATTTTAATATTGAAGATGGAAGAAATATACATTTATGGCATATTATCCTTTATTATTTCAAGAATGATAAACATGCAACTGAAATAAAAAAAGATTTGTGCAGTGAATGGAGAAGGCGCTGTGACTGATCGAATGTGTCAAAGGTGGTTTGCAAAGTTTCCTGGTACTATTGACATTTTAGCCAAATAATTCTTTGCTTTGGGGCTGTCTTATGCATTGGAAAATATTTAGAGGCACTCCTGGCCTCTACCCACTAGAGGTCAACAGCAGGAGATAGCCAATATACTCAAAATATCCAAATCAATAAAGTTATTGGTGAAAATGAGAAATGTGTCTTTTATTTTACAAAAAAAAACCCTGCACAGACTTTTTGGCCAACCCAATATAATCAATAATGTTTGCTGTTATGAGACATAGAAGTAAATAAGCAGTTCATCATTGTAGCAGTAGGAGTGGTAGTATATACTACTAGCGTAAAAATACTAGCAGTATGATCACTAGTAGTAGCAGTAATGCTGAGAGAATTAGTAGTCTAAGTTATGGCAGTAACAGTAGTAGAGGGACTACTAGAAGCGCTGGTGGTGGTAGTCGTAGTAGGAAGTACTAGTAGTAATGGAGCGGTCGGGTACTAGTGGTAGTCAAGGTAGAAGTACTAGTAGTAATGGAGCGGTCGGGTACTAGTGGTAGTCAAGGTAGAAGTACTGGTAGTAATGGAGTGGTAGGAATACTGGTGGTGGTGGTGGTAGAAGTGCTCATTGTACCAGTAAACAGTGGCAGTGAAACTGGAAAAGTAGGTGTCCGTGCTACCTGTCACTACCAGGACCTGTAAGTGGTGACAAGGATTGAATCTTTATGGGCATTTTATTTAGACGTCAGCAATCTGAGAAGAGGGTGGGTTACATACCCTACAATGCAACTTGACATTCCATCCCAAGCTAACCTTTGCAGAGGGAGAAGGAAAGGATGATTAGAAGGTTTGGAGAAAGGTTAATCAGATAAGCGTTGCAGTCCAGCAACGATTTTCCTAGCACAGTCATACCTTGATACTCATTGGCTTCAAAATTTGTCAAACTCTGAACTCATCACATTTTTTTTAAAGATTTTATTTATTTATTTTTAGAGAGGGAAGGGAGAGGGAGAGAGAGAGAGAGAAACATCAATGTGTGGTTGTTGGGGGACACGGCCTGCAACCTAGGCATGTGCCCTGACTGGGAATCGAACCTGCGATGCCTGGTTCGCAGCCTGTGCTCAATCCACTGAGCTACGCCAGCCAGGGCTGAACTCATCACATTTTTTAAAAATATATTTTATTGATTATGCTATTGCAGTTGTTCCAACGTTTCCTCCTTTGCCTCCCTCTGCCTGGTACCCTATTCTCTATAGCAACCCCCCCACCTCAGTTCATGTCCATGGGTCATGCACATAAGCTCTTCGGCTTCTCTATTTCCTATAATATTCTTAACTTCCCCCTGTCTATTTTGCACCTATGAATTATGCTTCTTAATCCCTGCACCTTTCCCTCCATTCTCCCCCTTTCCCCTCCCAGCTGATAACCCTCCAATTCACAACTATCAACAACTGAATCTATAGAACAAACTAAGCGAACAATCAGAATCATACTGGTCACATACTGATGAGAAAAATGTTTTAGCATTCTGGCGCTTGCTCAGGACTCGGCGCACTGGCTAGGACTCGTATAAGTCACCACGGCACCCAGCAAGAGAAAATGCTTCATCACGCATCACTTGCTCAGCACTCATCAAGAGTTCTGGAACAAATTAACAAGGAGGCGTGTGAGGTACCACTGTATTTCTTTATCTGCTGATCCACAATTCTCTATCTGAATCGCAGACATTCCCTCTGTGAAACACAATGGCTCAGATACCATCTCGAAGGCTTGCAGCCCCCCTGGGGCACAAAAGTTGAATTGCCTGTGGACCTCCTGGAATCAGTAGGTCAGGCATTCCAGTTCCTGGAACACCAGCTTTCCACATGCATTGATTACTTAAGCCTATCAACTATAACTGAAGCTAAAATCTTAGGGAACTCTTGAGTTCCCCTATCAGCAGCTATAGTAGTAGCAGCAGACACGCTAGTATGACTGTAGTAACAGCAGTGCCAAAGGGGGCATATGTGCCAGGGGAGAGGTAAGGCAAGGAGAATCCAGCCCCTTTTAGTTCTGGAAAGAGAACACAGGGCCCAGCTGATAGAAATCGGAAAGGAGAAGGGTTCTGATAGAGGGGCTAGAAATGAAGCAGAGCTCTAGAAATGGGTGCTAATCAAATCCTTGTGGGCTTGATGAGGGAAATGACTATCTCAGAGACAGAGTCCTGGGATTGTGGGGGCTGTGTCTCCCCCTCAATTTCTCCCAGGGAGACAGGGACAGTGTTTTCTCCCAGAAATCCCAGAATCCCGGAGTAGGCAGAGTCTTAGGGACCTCTGGCCCCTGTCCTCCTCATTCACATTCAGGAACAATGAGGCTCTGGTGTGGGTGGAGTGGGGGCGGTCTCCATTGGGTAACACAGCTGGGAGACATGCTTCCCACTACCTCCTGCGGACTGGCTCTTAGGGTGTGGGTTGCTGTGGAAGCCCCCAGCCCTGCATTCCAGGTCCTTAGCTGCCTGACAGGTGAGTCAGCAGTGGGGTCTGGCACCCACCCAGGCCTCAGAAACTCAGCATCCTCCTTGCTGATAAGGTGGGTGGATTTTCCTGAGAAGAGCCAGAAAATCATAGGAGGGGGCTCTGGAGAATCCCCAGACTCTGCTCCTCCGGAAGAGTTAGTAAAGACCAGTTCCTAGCCAGGACCATTCCCTGGGCCTCTATGGAAACTTCTGGCTTTGGACAGTTTGGAGTATGATCCCACCAGTCTTCCTGGCTTCCCATCCCGCTAAGCAAGTTTGTTTTTCACCTTGTCCTACCTCTGGACCTTTGCTTATGCTGTTCCCTTTGCCTGAAAGGCTCTTCTTTGCCCTCATTCCTGCCTCAATTTCTTCCCATCTTTTAAAGCCTTAGCTCCACCTCCTCCAGGAAGCCTTCCCAGATTTCCCAGCCCTTGGTCTCTGGCCAGAATTCCCTTTCCTCGCCTGTACTGTCATGGCATTTGGGTTCAGCTGCTACAAGTAGTTCATTTTAACAGACATGCCCTTATCCACTTTGGAGAGTTCTCTAAGGCAGACAGATGTTCATGTCCCCACACACCAAACCAGCCAAATGAATTAAGGTCATGGGACTGGTAGGTGTGGAGGAGTGTAGGTCCCCAGAGGAGGGCTCTCGTCCCAACTAGGAGGGCTTCCTGGGAGAGGATGTAGTCACTCCGTGCTCACAACCAAACAACACAGTAGATTGTTAGTGTCCAGTTTATGACCCAGAACATAGTGGGCGCTTTGGGTGTGCTTCATCAATATTCCAATTGCATGTGCAGCTGCATCTCCCCATTGGACAGCCTACTGTCACCAGTGTGGAGAAAAACTAGAATGAAAGAAAAGTCTGGAAAACTCCTAAAGGACCCCATGGTCTCTGTAGGCAGCGTCTCTGTGCAGTTCTGCCCTCTTCAGCCTGCAGTTTCTCAGTGGATCCCAAGCTAGCAATAAACAGAGGGACTGTGGGGAACACAGTGAGACAGCCCCTCAGAAGGATGGGTGTCCTGGAAAAAGCAGACAGAGGTCTCAAAATGCCCATCAAGATCTAAGCAATCACTATCAGAAGAATAGAGCCCAAGTCACACACTAGATCAGATGACTTCGGTCATCAAGAAAACTTGAAAGCCGAAGTTGTTGACACTGGTTGTACAGTAGATCCATCTGGGGAGCTTTAAAACGCTGCCCTGGCTCCACCCCCAAACCCATTAATCAGCATCTCTGGAGGCAGGGTCTGGAATCTCCCGGTGATCCTGATGCCAGGGGTGGAGCACCGCCACCGCCTTAAAGTATCGCTCAATGTGCCCCAGGGGAGAGGGCAGGCAGTGCGAAAACCGATATGGGAGCACGTTTCAACAGAGATGGTTAAATTAAGGCAAGTGTGCACTTCAAAGGCCAACTTCAGTTATCCAAGTTCAGCTTTGCAGAACAGCTCATAGCAAAGGGCTGCAGAGTGTAGAGGGCGAAACCCAAGTTTTGGCAACGGTCAGATTCCCACATCACTTAGTGGGTGTGTGACCTCTGGCAAGTTACTGAACATTTCTGAGCCTCAGTTTTCTCATCTGTAAAATGGGGACAATCATAGTGCCAGTCCCAGAAGGTTACTTTAAAAATTAATTAAAATGAAGTAGAAGAAGTACCCAAATGTTCAATAAACATCAACTCCCATCCCTCTGACTCAGAAGGCTCTAGACACATGAGGCATCCTTATGCAAGAGAGGACCCTTAAGGCCCCTTAACATCCTTACACGTCAACATGATTGTTTTTAGAGGAAACCATCCAGCTCATAGGTAAGTCACTCCTGGGTGAACAGTGGGTAGACTGACTCAGGGGAAAGCTGCTTATGTTTCCAGAGAGAAGAGCTTAGATCCCGGCAACGACAGGGAGTTTCCACAGCCCCGAGTCCTTTCACAACCACCCATGATGCTCATCTTCACCAAAAGATGAACTTGGCTTCCTCTTGCAGGGACCTCCATCAGACAGACAGTGGGTGAGCCTCTGTGCAGGGGGCCCTGAGCTGGGCCTTGGGAGTTGATCTCACCCTTCACAAAGCTCCCTGTCAAGCGGGAAGCCTGTCGTGACTGCCGGTACCTGCCAGACAGTGCAGAGAACTCTCATGAAGCCACAGAGGAAAGGAGCCAGGCAGTTAGGGGAAGGAGTGACCCAGGAGCACCAATGGGTTACTGTGACTCTCTCCATTTCTTCCTAAAATCACTGCTCTTCCACCAATGCAAGTGCTGCTCCCACTTGTAATGCCCCTCCTTTCAGTTTTCCCACCTGTGAAACGAGGGTGGGGGACCGAATAGAAGTAAAGTCAGTGATTCCTTACAGTCCCTGCTTTGCAGGATTTTGTGAAATGAGTCCTATGGCCTACATTCACGTTTTAATTAAAGATTACAGCAAGCTTTCTTTGGAAAATTTCACAACTGGACTTGGATCCATCTGTCTTCTCCTCCACCCCAGGGGGCACAAGTGGGACAATGCAGGATGAGAGCTATGTCATCAACTGAGAACGTCCTTCCTCCCTGGTCTTTTTACTCATCTCTGTCCCACCTCAGTTCAGTGCAAGGCTGTCTGGCAAGGTGAGCCCCAGACTCCTCTGCAAGCTTGGCTGGGGCTTGGGAGAGTGTCACCCAGCTTCCGGGCACTTTGGAGAGCAGCTTTATGGCAGGGGCTGACATTCTCCGTGATAAATGAGTCCCTGCAGAGATGCTTGCATCACAAAGTTAAGTGTTTGTGGTTAGCCTTGAAAGGAGGGAGAGAGGGGAGACAGCAGCTGAGGAGAGATCACCAGGCTCACTTCTTCCTTCCCAGGTCCTTCTCTTTTCTGACCAACACTTGCTGCATTCCTACTGCGTGCAGGAGCTCTGAGACTGCAGGGATGAAGCCAGCACAGTCCCTGCTCTCAACAGACAGGAAGACCAATCTGAACAGTACTGAATGAGCAGTACAGTGTCATCAGCATTACAACGGAGGGAAGTCCTGGAGACTGCCGGGACAAACACAACTCCAGCCTGGCCTGGTGGGAAGAGGGTGACAGGCAAGACTTTCTATGAGAAGGCTTGCAGGACAAGCCCACCAGGTAGAAGACAGCACTCCTGGCAGAGGGAACTGCAGGAACCGTGTCTAGAGGAATCGAACAGAAGCCCAGGAAAGCCTCTGGGCTGGAGCACAGGATGCAGGGGGTAGGGGCAGTGGGTTGTGGAGAGGGACGACCACTGGGGTCAGCAGATGATACAGTCCGAATGACCTTGGGTCTCAGCAGGGCAGCTCAGCCTTTATTCTGAGGCCCCAGGGAGTCAGGGCAGGATTTTCCCAGGGAGGATGCCTGGGATTGAAGGGAGGAGTGGATGGAAGGGGCTGGACCAGGGGCAGGCATGTGCATGGGAGGGTCCCCTGATTTCTCCATGTTGCTTTTATTCACTCCCTCAAAGACTTTTCTTGAAGGCCTACTCATCCTCCTCCACAAAATCAGGCTGGTCAGCCCCTGCCCAGTGCCCAAGCTCAGAAAAAAATGTATGGAAAGAGCGTGCCTGCGCCTGACAAAGCCTCCTTTGTGATGAGCCCTGGGGCCACCGTGGCGCGGTGCTCTGCTGCCCTCTAGCGAGGCCTCGGAGATGCACTCCTGCAGGGGCCAGCCAGCTTCTAAGTTGTTCTGTTTCCCCAAATGCCTTCCCTGCATCCCTCCCTCAACCGTGCCCCCCCCCCCCGCCCCGCTGTTCTTGATTAAAAGGTGCCGTTTATAATCGGGGACAGTCTCCAAACATTCAGCGTTGTACACATTCTGACCCAGGTTGGAAGCCTGGTGCAAAAGTCCCTACAAACAGCTCATCACATTCCAACCCGCACAGGTCCCCTGCCTCTGCACTTTTCTCAAAATCCCTTCGGTGTGGCTCATCCCTGTGAAGTAGGAGGTAGACGGCAAGCTGATAAATGAAACCAACGCTCACTAAGGTGTGAACAACCAACAGTCCTTAACCCTTTTAAGGGCATTTAAGGAAGCATCCGTTCACTTGCTGGGTCTACAACAGCACCCGGGTTTACAGCTCAGAGCCATGGGTTCAAGCCCTCGGCTCTGCCATCTACCGCTGCTTTCTCCATGGACAGCCTCCCCTGCCCACCTCTGTGTTCTTGTCTTCTCATCTGAGAAACGGGAGTGGTAATTCTTGTCCTAGGGTTAGAAAGTATATGACAGATTGTGGAACTTCAGAGTTGAAAGGAATTTTGAAGATCATCTAGGGATTTTTATTTTGCTTTAAAAAAAGAGATTTTATTTATTTATTTTTAGAGAAAAGGGAAGGAAGGGAGACAGAGAGGGAGAAAAAAATCCACATGTGAGAGAATCGTCCATCAAGAGCAACCAGGACCTGGCCCACAACCCAGGCACATGCCCTGACCCGGAATCAAACCGGCGACCTTTTTGTTTTCAGGATGATGCCTAACCCACTGAGCCACACTGGTCAGGGCTTTATTTTGGCTCTTAGAGGAATCTTTACAATCTATAAATCACTTTCAAATACAGGCTCTTACACTTATGATAGGGCTATAGCCCAATAAACTCATAGTAAGTTGAAAATACATTAAAAGTCTAAAATTAATTTAACACTACACAGTATCGTGTCAGCTGTTCAGTATAGGGAAAGTACCCTACCACATGTTGCTATCCTGGGAGAAGATCAAAATACAAGATTCAAAGTATGGTTTCTACTGGATGCTTAGTGCTTTTTCACCATCATAAAGTCAAAAAATCCTAAGTCGAACCATTGTACGTCAGGGACCGTCTTTCTGTACATTCCTACTGAGACCTCAGAGCAACTATGGCAAATCATTCATCTCTTTGTACAGGAAGGAAACAGGTTAAGCAAAGGGAAGTGACTTGCCCAAAGCTCTCTGGTGTGTCAGCGGCAGAGCCAGGGACAAGTCCCTCTTTGCTCTGTGTTACTCTCCCTATTAGATCCTTCCTGTTAGGAGGCCCTCTAACCCTCACCTGCCACCCTCGCCCCCCTGCCTCTGCAGGCCTCTGAACTCCCCCCAGAGCTCCCGCACACTGGATTGTACTTACCTGGTTCCCTAGCAGGACTAGGGGGTCCCTCTGCCCAGTGCCCGGCACACTCACAGAGATCTGTGCTGCTCTCATAAGCCAGGCCAGGAGAGGGTTAAGCACCAGTCCTGGCCTTGGCTCAGCCTTGGCACTGGAGAAGCAGGTGGCCCAATGTTTAACCAGATGCTTTGGGGGCCTTCTGTCAACTCAGTTAAGAACTCAATCCAGCCCTGTCTTTCTAGAGCTGAGACCTGGCCCCTCCCACCCCTCTGGCCTAGGATTCCAAGAAGCTGGAACTGCTAGGGAGGGGAGAGGGGAAAGGGGAGAAGAAGATCACAAAACTGGAGGGTGTGGGGAGAGTAGGGAGAGCCTGGCCCATGCCCTGCTGAGGTTTGCTGTTTGCCCTGCTCATCCTTGCCTCAGTTTCCCCATCTGTACACAGAGGAGGCTGGTCTGGGTGGTCCCTCCTGATGGGATTGGGTAACAGCAAGGGATCTTTAACTCCAGAACCCCCTAACTAGGGGTCCCTAGCTTAGGAAAGACTTTCTGCACCAGAGGTGAGGGTGGGTAAATCTTTAACTAGCAGGCCCTGGGTAGGCCGGAGCCTTTCCGGATGGATGACTGCCTGGGAAGGGGGGTGAGGGTGGGGGTGTAAGGTGTGTAGAGTCGGTCCCAGTGGTGGTGGAAAAGGGAGGGCAGTGGGGAAGAAAAGAACAAGACTCAGGCAGAGCTAACTTCGTGAGCAAAGCAGGATATGGAGCAGCACGGATCTCCTGATGGGTAAGCAGAGGTTCTGGGAGGTTCGAGAAGCCACTGGGCAGAGGGACGGTTTAACTCACCTTGCTGCCACAGGGACCCCGCGCGGAGCCTGGAGCAAGGGCCAGAGGGGCCAGATACACCCATCCAGGTGGTGCTCAGGTGGGTATAAGTTGGCTAGGATGTGCCCGAGAGAGGAAGGGGCCGATGGAGACATCGGGATGGACCATCCGCTCTCCTGTCGGACCCCAGGGTGCGTCCCATGAGCGCTGCCGAGCTGCGTCGAGGGGAACAGAGCGTGCTGCACTGCACAGGGGCGAGGACTGTGCAGGTGAGGAACCCTCCCATTCCACTCCAACTCCCTAGCCCCACCCTAGCGCCTCAAAAACCTGCCCAAGAGCGCCTCATCCCGACCCCTGGGCAACTTTGTCCAGGCCCCGCCCTCCCTAGGCCCCGACCCCTTCTCCACTGCCCCTTCCCTCAGGTGAGCCCTCCGGGCGGGGGTCCAGACGTGGCGTTCCGCTTCGGGGCCGTGCTGGACGGGGCACGCACGCAGGAGGATGTGTTCCGGGCATGTGGCGTGAGGCGACTCGGGGAGCTGGCGCTGCGTGGGTGAGTGAGGCCCTGGGTGTCCTCCGCAACCCTGTACCGCCCTGACCCCCGGCCACACCCCGGCCATACCCCGCCCATACCCCGCCCGCCGCCGGGATCCAGCCACACACCCCTGCTGCCCACAGCTTCTCCTGCACCATCTTCACCTTCGGCCAGACCGGCTCTGGGAAGACCTACACCCTGACTGGGCCTCCCTCCCAGGTGGGCTGAGCACGGGAAGAGCCCCCCAAGGTCGTGGGTCAGTGGGGGATTACCGAAGGCGTAGACTCGCAGAGGGAAGGGCTTTGGACAGTGTAGCTCAGTCCCAAGGAAAACAGGGAATTTGCAGACAGGGAAACTGAGGCCCAGAGAGGTGAAGGGACTTGCCCAATATGCAGTTCAAATGTTGTCCCTTTAACTGATTAGCTCTCCGTGTCTTCATTCATAACATGGAAGTGATCGTCCTGACTGTGAGAATTCAGTGAGATATTATATGGGAACTTGGCATCCTTCCCGGGAAATGGTAACTGGGACGCTAGGAAGAGTAGTTATTACTGTGGTAATGTTTCTGCCCCCAGGAAGAGGGGGTGCCCATACCCCCCAGCCTGGCTGGCATCATGCAGAGGACCTTCACCTGGCTGTTAGACCGCGTGCAGCACCTGGGTGCACCTGTCACCCTGCGGGCCTCCTACCTGGAGATCTACAATGAGCAGGTGGGATCTGCAATGAGCAGGTGGGGGTCTAACACGAACAGAAATCGTGCAATTGAATGGAAGCCTTGCTTCCCAAGGAGCTTGGGCCAAGGAGCAGAATAGGTGGGGGGACTGCTGTCAGTAAGGTCTGGGGGTGGGTGGACTCGGAGCCCATTCCCTCACCCTCCACCCTCATCTCCCAGGTCCGGGACTTGCTGAGCCTGGGGTCTCCCCAACCCCTCCCTGTTCGCTGGAATAAGACCCGGGGCTTCTATGTGGAGCAGCTGCGGGTGGTGGAGTTTGGCAGTCTGGGGGCCCTGATGGAACTTCTGCAGATGGGTGCGTGCCACTTCAGGGGAGCTTTGGGGTCCCAGGAAGCCCATCCCTCTGTGGTTCACTGAATGCCCTTGGGGCCCCTGGCTGGGGCCTGGGAAGGTCAGAGATGACCCTTGTGTGAGATGAGGGCCAGCAAGACAACAATTGAGACACTGCGCAATGACACCCCCAGACCTGCCACTTCTGCCTTCCACAGTCTTTCTGGGCTCTCCTCTCTTTCTAGCCCAGCACTTCTGCCTCAGGCAGGCCTTTTAAAAAAAATTTTTTTTCTTTTCTCCCTAGAGAGGCCTTGTACCTCAAGGCTCCCTGCTTCCCATCTGCACTCTTCCATGCAGCAAACCACATCCCTCTTCCCCTCCAGACCCCTCCAATGTCCTGAAGGCCAAGTCATAACTCTCAGTCTAGCCTCTCGGCCCCTCTGTTCTAGTCCTATCTGTTCATCCAGTGTTTACTGAGCACCCACTCAGGGACAGGCATTGGGGATACTGAGGGTTGGGGCTCCTGCCCAGCCCAGCATCCTGCCCGCTGACCTCTCTGCTCCCTCTCTCTTTCTCTACACAGCAATATGAGAGGTGTTGATCAAACGTGAATCGGACATTCTTCCACTCAGTTCTCTCTGTCCCCTTCTCACCTGTTAGTGTCGGAGCCAGACCCCACATCCCCTCATTCTCCTTTCCTGCCACTGTGCCTTTCTGCACAGGGTGGGCTTGGGTGGGCCCTCCCTCACCAGGACACCTCTGCTCCTTGTCCATCATTGGTGGCCACCTGCTCTTCCCACCAGGTCCAGCTCCTGATGCTCTTCCCCTCCAGGTCTTAGCCGTCGAAGGAGCTCAGCTCACACCCTGAACCAGGCCTCCAGCCGAAGCCATGCCCTGCTGACACTCTACGTCAGCCGCCAGACTGTGAGTGCCCCAGCTTGGGGAGGGAGCTGGCCCGGGGCCACTCAGCAAGGGTCCGCCTCCGGTGTGTACACAACTTGGGTGTCACAGGAAGTCATGGTAGAAACCATGTCCCCATCAAGCCCTGACCCCCCAGTCCCAGCAGGTGCCGCCTGGGGATCCCAGGGGACCCCCCACTGGTGGGAAACTGTGCTTCGTAGACCTGGCTGGCAGTGAGAAGGTGGCGGCCACGGGATCCCGTGGGGAGCTGATGCTCGAGGCCAACAGCATCAACCGCAGCCTGCTGGCCCTGGGTGAGACCAGCTCTGAGTCCCTCCTCTTGCCTGGGCTGTAGCTGTCCACGAAGCGGGTGGGGGCAATACGAGCAGTGGTGGAACCAGAGGGGCTATAGTGCGCAAAGAGCTGAGATCCAGGAGCCACAGGCCTCCTTCTGGCCTCTGCTTGCTGTTGACCTGTGTCTCCACTCTCAGAACCCTGTTGATGAATCTAGAAACCTTGTAAACTTTATTTTACGAGAATACAGCTACATTCTAACTTGGGAGGTAGACTCAGTCAAGTGCAGAGTATGGGCCACCAGACACTCAGCCTGTGCCTTGTGCATTGGGCAGGCTGAGGGGAAGGGACCTGCCCTGTCTTCCCGCCTCCTCCCCAGAGGTTGTGCATGGGAAGATGCTCTGGGAGCTCCTCTCTGTCCAGTCCATGTGTCAGACACTTCCTGAGACCCTGCCGAGTGCCAGGCCCTTTGTTGGGCACTGGAGGTGTGGGCAGAGGTTCCTGCTCTACACGGACCAGCTGTGTGTCCTTCAGGTGTAACCTGGCTGGGCCTCGCTCTCCCCACCCAGGTCACTGCATCTCTCTGCTGCTGGACCCACGGCGGAAGCAAAGCCACATTCCATTTCGAGACAGCAAGCTCACCAAGCTGCTGGCAGACTCACTGGGGGGGCACGGGGTCACCCTCATGGTACCTGAGGGGGGCTGGCAGGGAAGAGTGGGGCCTGGGGGACGGGATCCCGGAGAGGAACACTCAGGGGCCTCCTCCCCAGGTGGCCTGCGTGTCCCCCTCAGCCCAGTGCCTTCCTGAGACTCTCAGTACCCTGCGATATGCCAGCCGAGCTCAGCGGGTCACCACTCAGCCACAGGCCCCCAAGGTGAATGGAGGGAGATGTAGGCAGGGGGACAGTGGGGACGATGGCTGGGGCCAGGCAATAGTTGCAGCCTGAGTTGGTGTCATGGCTGAACTCTGGGACTGAGTCAAAGTTAGGATTAGAGCTGAAGTCCTGATGATGGGGTTGGGGTCAGGGTCATGGTCAGGGTTATGCCAGGTCTAAGTCTGATTTGGGATATGATTCAGGGTCTAATCTGGATCCCAGTGGGTATGGTGATTACATTTGAGATGAGTAGGGGTCTGATGTGGAGTCTCGTCTGGGGTCAGGACCTTAACCAAGGTTCAAACAGGACGGAGTTTTGGGTTGGACTTGGGGTAGGGTCCAGCTTACAGAGGGCCCTGCAGTCATGCAGCCAAGGCCATAGGTGCTTTGATGCTATTAGGACAAGGTGCCCCCTCCAGGTAATGCAGCCTTGTGCCAGGGTGCCAGACTGGTGGGTGAAGCATGGGCTGGTTTTAGGGTCCCCTCTTCCCCACTCCCGGAAGCCCTCATGCAGTGCGAGACTTGCACAGCCACAGACGGCAGTGCTGGGCTCTTTCTCTGCAGTCCCCTGTGGCAAAGCAGCCCCAGCGTTTGGAGACTGAGATAGTGCAGCTCCGAGAGGAGAACCATCTCCTACGGTCCCAGCTGGACCAGATGGACCTCAAGGGTACGAGCTCCCTGGGGGTGAAGAGGGATGTGGAGAGGGTCTGCGATCCTCGGGATCCGGCCGTCGCCCCCTTCCCTGTAGTCTCCGGATTCAGTGGCACCCGAGTGGCCTGGGCCCAGCGGAACCTCTACGGGATGCTCCAGGAGTTCATGCTGGAGAATGAGAGGCTCAGGTAGGGCCCAGCCAGGGGACTCATTGCCTGCCTCTCACTGCTGGGCTGCTTCTGCCAAACTGCCTCCCTCCCCGGTTCCTCACTCCCTCTAGCTCCATCTGCCTGCTGGGGTTTGTACCGCACTGCAATGAGGGGCTGGCTGACACCCCCACCAGCCCTGCTTCCCGTCCCCATCCTGGGGCCTATTCTTCCCAGGAAAGAAAAGAGCCAGCTGCAGAGTAGCCGGGACTTGGCCCGGGATGAGCAGCGTGTCCTGGCCCAGCAGGTCCACAAGCTGGAGCGGTGAGCACGGCCACCAGCCCAGAGTCAGGCCTTGGGATGGAGGGCAGGTGGGAAAGGGGTGGGTTAATGGAATGGTTAAGAGTCTGACCTCTGGGGTCCAGGCCACCCGGGTTCAATTCCAGCTGTGCCACCTACTAGCTGTGCGACCTTGGGTGAGTCGTGTAACCTCTCACTGCCTGGTTTCCCTCCTCTGTAAAATGGGGATGATACAGCGCCCACTTTACAGGCTTGTTTGAAAGACCAGACCGAATGAGTTCATGTGTAAAGTGGTGCGAACGGTGCCTGGCATGTAGTTAGTGCCCCAGGGGTGTTCGCTGAAACAGGGCACGTGGGGCCCGCCTGGCGGGTCGGGCTGAGGGCGGCAGGCGCAGACCCCGCTGTCCTTTCCAGGTGCCTCCTCTCGGCCTGCTACCTTCACCAGCCCGGCCTCGGTCCCACCCCACCATGTCCCTGTGTGATGGGGCCAGCTCCCTCCTGCCATGTGAGTCTCCACCCAGCCTGAACAGGGAGCAGCAGGCGCGACAGGGAGCCTCTGACACGCCCTCTTGCAGGCCCTGCCGCCCCTGTGCGCCTGCCCCTGCTGCCGCCTCTGCCCTCTGTGCCGAGCGCTGCCAGCCCACTGGGCCTGCCCACGGAGGGAGCTCCACCTGGCCCAGGCAGGAAAGGCCCAGGTAGGGCTGAGGGACGTCCAGGAGAGCTGGAGACCTTGATCTAGGGGGTCAGGTCAGGAGGCAGAGCTCCAGGGCCTCCAGGGTCCCAAGCTGGGTCATCGGGGCCAGTGGCTGGCTTTGGGCTCCTTCTGCTCAGGGTCAGAATCGCTGTTCACCTCCTGCTCCCCCTTATCCTACAATTCTCTCCACCGTTTGCGTATTCATTCATTCACTTACATAGTCCTCACGTGTGCATTTGCTTATTCCTGTGTTCACTCGCTCGCTCCCTGACTCTCCCCCAAGCTCTTTGATCCAGACTGGATCAGGTCCCTGCCCTCAGGGAGCTCGAGTCTCCAGAGAGTACACGACCAGAGCCCCCTGCTGCCCACAGAAAAAGTGCCCAAGACTTTGCCCCTTTATGCCCATCTGACATACTCGGTGTCCCATCAGGCAGGTGTGGCAGGGACGGTGGTGTTGTGCTCAGCACCAGGGAAGTGGGGCCCAGAGGGACAGGACTGAGGTCACCCAGTGTCGGCTCTGGTCTTTCCCGCAGGTGTTTGGCGCTAAGGCCCCAGATGGCATGACCCTGTCTGCCCGGCCCCCACCCTGGGCACCCCCATGCAGCCCTGGCTCTGCCAAGTGCCCGAGAGAGAGGTGGGCCCGGCCCTGGAGGACTGGGGTGGGGCAGGAGGAGACCTGGGAACCTGAAGGCTCACCTGCACCACCCGACTCGCCCTGTCCCAGGAGTCACAGCGACTGGACTCAGACCCGAGTCCTGGCGGAGATCCTCACGGAGGAGGAGGTGGTACCTTCTGCCCCACCCCTGCCCATGGGGCCCCGGAACACATCGCCAGCGCTGAGAGGTGAGGAAGGGAAAGAGGGAGGAGCCGCTAGTCTTTTCTGGGATCCTAGGCCAGAAGCCACCTTCTTCAGACCCTAGTCTTTCCATTTCTGGAGCAGGGTATGTACTGAGTGGTAATTTCTAAGACCTTTCTAGTTTCCAAACTTGGAATTCTCTTCCTCGGGTCACCTTCAGGCCCAGATTATACTAGAGCCCACAGTGTATGTGGGGGGCAGGGGCAAGTGGGCACCCCCGGAGGCTTCCCCAGAGGACATGGGGACCCGATGAGCCCAGGATAGTGCAGTCCTCAAGTCTCACCATGCTTCTCAGGTGGGGCCACAGTTCCAAACCTGGCACGGAGACTGGAGGCCCTCAGAGACCAGATCAGCAGCTCCCTGCGACGCGGCCGGAGCCAGCCGCCCTCCCACGAAGGCACACAGAGCCCTAGCCGAGTCCTCCCTCCCTGCTGAGGACAAACGGAAGCCCAGGAGACCACCATGTGACCTTGGGCTGGGCTCTTCACTCTGGGGCTGCAGCCTCCCCATCTATTAAACAGGGGTAGCTGCTGCCGGTCCGTTCTGCAGGCTGGCTGGGCAAGGACAGTTCCTGAGGGCCTGGGGGTGAGGGCTGGAGGGGAGCAAAGGGAGGGTGCCACACCAGACTGTAAGGAATGAGACTGGATTCAGGAGGAACCAGGCAGCAGGTCATGAAATGTGCACACTAATAAAGAGGACTCAGCCCCAGGTCTGCTGGGCCCTGTCCTTCCCATGGGGACACCCTAGAGGGGAGGAGCTCTCAGGGGACTGTGAGGGAGAGGAGGCAAAGATTCTTGGCAGAAGTATGTGCCCCTTTCTGATCGGGAATATTCCAGATTTCCATCTCTTTCGTGTATTACACGCATTTTAATTGAGCAACTATTCTGTGCCACTGGGACACCATGGGGAAATCGAATGATGAACAGCTCCAGGAGGGAGGTATGAAGGAAAATGGTTAGGCCTCGACCTGGAGCAGGTGGTGGATTGTGGGGCGTGCTTTTCTGTGCTGGCTGCGTGTGGCCTGGTGCTGGAAGGATCATGAGCCCCAAGTTCTGACGGACCTGCTCTGAGACCCTTGGCAAGTTCTATCCCCTCCCTAGACCACTTTCTGGATTCCAGTCGGCTAGATGGGGATGCAACTCCCTGTCCCACTGAGCTCTGGCGAGGGTCAGGGAGGTGAGGAATCTCATGATTCCAGGTACAGTGCCCAGCAGGCTGCAGACCATCCCGGGTCTACAATTAAGGGGAAGTCCAGGCATGCCCTGAGAGGTCAGAGGTGCCAGTAGAAGACCTCATTACGACAAGAGCCACAAGGCTAACCTAACTCTCCCATTTTATAGATAGGGAAACCGAGCCCCAGATGGCTGACTCCTCCGTTGGTTCATATATTCACTCATTCAAAGACGCCACTGGCATCAACTGCAAATCGAGGCGATGGAAAGACTGGCAAGGAACAAGCTGGCTTCGCCCAGGGAGCTGGCACTCTGGTGGGGAACAGACAGACAGACTTCACAACCTCACGCATGTGCTCTGAAGGGAAGCCAGGGTACCGGAGGCTCAGAGGAGGGTCACCCAGTCAGAAACTCTGAGGGGGTTGGGGAAGGCTTGCTCAAGAGCCGTGATTAAGGATCAGAAAGTGAACAGCAGTGGGCCCAGGGCAGGGGGAGGGGCTGTCGAGGCAAAGGCCCAGAGACCTTGTGGTTCCAAAGGTGTCTGGCTCCAGGAGGTGCCCGGCCTCGTGGGCCACTTCTGGATCTTGGGCTTGTCCCGAGGGCAAAGGGGAGCCACAGATGGGTCTTGAGGAGTCACCAGCTTAGATTTGCATTGAGGTCACACCAACCACTGTGGCAGGTGGGCTGACTGGTGAGGGTGAGCTGGAGGCTCACCAGTAAAATGACCAGTGCGGGGAGGTGATGAAATTCCTCAACCACAAGTACCTGAGCCAGGCCTCGGGTTGGAATCCACTGAGGCCTGCACCCTGGGCTCCGGCAAGGCCCCAAGCAGGCCAGCCCCCATCACAGGCGTGGGGAGCATCAGGGAGGAGCAGGCCGAGGCCAGGGGTGCCTGGGGAGGAGCAGGGAGCCCGGAGATGCCCCTGGGAAGGGAGGTCACTGCAACAGTGCCCGGACTCGCCCACAGGCCTGGCCTGAGGAAATCAAGCCCCGTTGCTCCCACCCCACCGTCCAGAGCAAGGCCAAGCAAGCAAAGACTCAGGGCTTTCCTACCCACCACACTAGAAAATAGCCCTGGATTATTCCCTAATGATGCCTTCCTATCCCCTAATGATGCCTTCCTATCCCCAGAGGAGTGAGGGTCCACAGGCAAAGCAAGGTGCCTCACGGCTACACTTGAGCATGCTGTGTGACTTGGGGCAGGCTACTTGGCCTCTCTGAGCCTTCCCCCATATAGAGCCTGTGACTGAGATTCTCTCTGCAGGGCTGGTCCCTGAAATGGGCTGGCAAGGGTCAGCTCAGGGTAGAGCCCCCAGCGGGCAGAAATTGAAAGGCAAGACTTGTGGCCAAGCGTTAGGGGTATTCAACAGTGGTGACTGTGGGTGGCCAGTGTCCACGGAGGCAGAGCCCAGGGACCAGGGGTAATGGCAGACACCACAGGCAGAGAAAGAGGCCAGACAGATGGAGCTGTGGTTAAATCCACAGACTGAGCCACACAAGTTCAAATCCCAGCATTATCACTTGTCCATGGGTGATCCTGGACAGGTAACTTAACTGCTCCAAGCCTGAGAGGTCTTGTCAGCAGAACAGACTCAACAATAGCCCCTCACGGGAGGGTCACAGGATTAAACCCACTGATGTGTGGGAAGACAACAGCTCAAGGCTTTGCCCTCTGCAGATGAGTTGGCCAAAAGCAACCTGTAGTTAACATGACAATTCCATGGAATTTACAATCGGAGTTTAAAAAAAAATCAACAAATATTTCTTGAGAACTCACTTTGAGCCAGCGTTGATATAGCATAAAAACACAGCATAAAAATTCTTTCCCTCGTGGAAGACAGACAAAAGACAAGAAAATGGACAAAATACATGGGACGATAAAATACATGGGATGCCATGGAGCAAAACAGAGTGGGGAGCTCCACCTGCCAGAGCAGGTGCAGCTCCAGGTCAGGGGGACGGGGAAGGTCTCACACAGGTGAGCCTGTGCAGAGACCTGAAGGAGGGGAGGAGGGGGAGCCTGACTCTCTCCATAAAGTCGCTTTTCTGCTCTCAGTAATTTTCAGCTCTAGGTGAGGGCACATCCGCTTGGGTGGCTCGGCAGGTGTGAGCCTGGGTCCTCCCCTGCCAGAGCCCTTATCTCATTGGCTGCCTCCTGGCCCCACTTGCTGGGAGGTCTGCAGTCTCCAGCAGGGGTGGCCCCTGGCACTGAGCGTGAGACTCTCCTTAGCTGCCTTGGGAGGATGGTCAGGGACCACCCAGGGGGGCCTTGGCTGTTGCCGGTCCGTGTTTGGATGATCCCTTCTCCTGCTGGAGCCAGCCACGATTTTTCAGTTTCCTAGTTCCAGCTCAGCAAGCCCCCACTTACTTTCCCAGACACAGACACAGGACTCAAGGGGCTAACTAAGTCTGCGCTACCGCCGTCTCATAAGCCCTGTGTCCACCTCCCCGTCTGCATCCTCGCTCTAGAACTGCTGCTTGTCCAGAATCCCTGAACCCCAGAGGAACTCCACAGGGCCCAGCAACACATCGGCACTCTTCACCTCCAGGGGTCCTTACTGAGAACTTGTGAATTGCAGAGGACACTTCTGGAACCCTGAAGGCTGTGGGCCTGTCCCAGAATGCTGGAATGTGGGAGCATTTTTTGGCCCCATGAAATAAGATAGTACTCCAGAACAGTCCAGCTTAGAATGTGGTCTCTGGTACCTCAGAATGTTAGAATTGGGGCAGCTCTCAGAAATCCCAAAATATTATAGGGATTTCCCAGAATCCCAAATCCCTAAAAGATCTCTCTGAAATTTTAAAACGTACAGAAGTCGGAAGGGATTCCCTGGGATCTTTGGCTGGGGCGGGGGGTAGGGGGGATGTTCACCAGAGCTCAGAGGGTCATCCATAAGGTTCTAGAATGCTGGCAAATCTAGAGAGCGAGTAAGCTAGATATCTAGACCCCCATTTGCGCTTTCCAGACCCTCAGGGGTCCCAACTCCTAACCAACACATGATGGGTTGTCAGACAGCACAAGCTTCAAGAAGAGTGCTTCTGCGGAGACTTGGGTTACAGGCCCTGAGGTCTCATCCGGGCAGCCGACGCCCAGGGGACTCCCAAGAGGGAAAGTCAATGTGAGAGCGCATGAAGACCCCACTGCTGGAACATCCCGCTCCCGTCTCTCTGTCTGCTTTGGCCACAGCAGCCTTCTCGCACAGCCCGGCTGTGCCCAGCTTTCTCTCACTGGGGCCTGTTGTCCCTTTGTCTAAGGACGCATTTGTCCCCAATTCATATTTACTTAGAGTTACACACAACAGGTTCATTCGGCTGCTTTGAAGGATATTTTGTGTTTTCTTAGAGGACTTGTTCTATTTCCCTCTTCTTACTGAGCTTCCAAAAACTCATCTCCCTTTATTTTAAGCAAACAAACAGGCGCAGCCAGGTTGGGCAGGTAGGGGCGGTCTTGCCATGAAACAAGGAGCAGAAACTACTGGAACCTGGATGCCGGCTGGTGCTGGGGTCAGAGACCAGGTTTGGGGTCAGGAGACCTGGGTTCTAAGCATGCTGCAACGGACCTGCTATGTGATCCAGACAGGCCCCCTGGCTGTCACTGACTTCTGCAGGGGCTGGACATGGAGGAAGCTGCCCAGAGGTGTCTTTCTCAAGACCCTTCCCTCAGCTCATAGCTCTGATCACGCCCTCTCTCACCCATCACACAGTTTCTAAGTCCCTACCTGAAGGCCAGGCCTGCTCACTAGGGGGACACTGGCCTGACCTGTTCCTAAGGAGCTTCTAGGCAGCCAGGGGAAAGGACAACAAAAGTGACAATTGCTAGCAATGGAATAAATAACAATTAGCCAATTTCTGTGGTGCCTGAGCATTGTTCCCAGTACTTGCCAGTGTACTACCACATTCATTTCCCATGACAACTCTGTGAAGTAGGTACTATTGTAATCCTCATGTTGCAGCCGGGGAACCAAAGCAAGAAGAGGCTTGGAATTTTCCAAGGTCAAACAGCTAGAGGGCAGCAGAGTGGGATTTGCACCGGAGTGGTCTAGCTCCTGAATACATGTGCTCAACCATAATGTCAAGTGCCACCCAGTAGGACCGAAGAGGAAGGGCAAACAGAGGAGCAGCTTCTCTCCACCAGGAACCTCTGACACCTGGAGCAGCCTCCCTGGGCAAATCGGTCTGCACGGAAGCCCAGCACAGCCCGGCAAGGCCAGACCCTGCAGGGGTCTTTGATGAGGCTGAGAAAGGGACCTCCCAAGGTCTTTTCTGTCCATGGAAGAACCCTCATCAACCCCAAAGATAAAGGAATTTTTCACAAACTACCCAGTGAAGCAGGATTCTGGGAAGCCTGAGCTGGAAATCGGAGAATTCAAAATGAACCTCTAAGGTTAGCCCTTGTGTGGTGGATGGGGCCCTGGCTGGAGATCTGGGGGAGTCCAGGCTACAGAATCTTGGGCACATCCACTCCCTCTCTCAGCCTCCGTCTGCCAACATACGGCTGTGGGAGCCTGGACAAGGAAGTTACGGTCTCTGAACTCAGTCTCCTTCCCCGCAGAATTGGGGTAAGTTTGGTTTACTTTGTGAGAAGTTAATATGCGTTTGTAAGGGATGATGTGAGGATTGAAAGAGTGGATCCATATAAACTGTTTAGGACAGAGCCTGGCACTCAGCCAGTGCCGTGTATATGCTAGTTGCTGTTACTGTTTTTATGACAAATGGATGCTGTCAGCACAAATGCCCTGCCGTTTCTGTACTAACGGGAGAAAAATTGCATTCATATCTGGACTTCAGTTCTACAGACTCAAACTTGTCAATGTCCAGCTCTGCTGGCCTCTTTCTTCAAGGACTCTTCCGGGGACAGAATGGCCCATTCAGGACTCATGCCAGTGAAAGCTGGGGAAGAGTTCCTGCTCCCCTTCCAGAGCAGCTGATCAAGGTACATCACTTGTCTTCATTGAAGAGAAGCCAGTGCACCTTCCCCAAGAGTCTAGCTTGCCTTGTGGTTTCAGAGAGGAGCTATACTAGTCCCTCCCAGGGCACTGGGTGATGTCGACTCGGTCAGCCAGGAGTCAGGCTGGCCCCTGGAGGTCCTGCTTTAATGGACAGGTGAGAGCAGCCTGAGAAGAGCAGGAAGTGCGTGTGTCCTGTTCCTGGACACAGACAGACCTTTCGAAGGTTATTCCTCTGGGAGCCCTTTCTTCAGGGGTGCAAGGGGAGCCAGACCCTGGGCCACAAGCTCTGTCCCTGGGACAGACAGATCTCAAAGACACAGCTCCAATGTCCCGCTTTTTGCCTCTCCAGGCTAAGCCACCCACTCTCACAATCAGGAAGCTAAATTGGCAACACTAAGGGCGCTTTCCGCCCAGACCGAGCACTTACTGCTGTGTGCTTGCTAGGCTTTCTGCAAAGAGTAACAACAGGACACGTTTCTCATCATTTAATTCTTCTACGCCCCTTTGAGCTCTTTTTAACTCATTTAACAGAGGAAAAGACTCACATTCAGAAAGGTGGAGTAACTTAGTTAACATCAAACAGGCGGGAAGGGGTACCGACCATGACTGGAAACCAGGTCTGTCAGGGTGCAAAGTTCAGCTGCTTGACCATCACTCTGGGGGATGAAGCCTTGGGAATACCCCCAGATATACAGATTAATTCAAAATCGACCCAAGGAAAAGCCACCATGGAACGAGGGCTCTTTGCTTTGTAAATTGCATCATTCGTGGTATCAGTCGCTCATTCACTGATCATTATCACGGACTTGGGGAGGATTCAACCTCCCAGTTGCTCTCAGCTGTCTTCTCATTGGGTGGTCCTTATTGGGGTCTGACCTCACAGTTCTAAGTAAGTCAATTAGCACGTGTTCACTGAGCACCTACTAAGTGCCCAGCACTGTGCTAGCCCTTGAAGAGGAAAAGAAGGGTCAGATTTCACGGGGGGAGACAATGAGCACACTCTTGGCCAGGGAAGGGAGAGCCAGACTCACG
This sequence comes from Tonatia bakeri, assembly GCA_004024845.1. Classification (NCBI taxonomy): domain Eukaryota; kingdom Metazoa; phylum Chordata; class Mammalia; order Chiroptera; family Phyllostomidae; genus Tonatia; species Tonatia bakeri. Next base: position 273,090 of record PVIA01001523.1, read on the forward strand.
TAAGCCTGGCTCCAGCTGTGAGGAGTCGGTGAAGGGGAACAGTGCACCCCCTGCCCCAGCTCTCTGAAAGTACATGGCCCAAAGCCCTGCTGTGTATCAGGAACAGGGCCTGGCAGGTCAGCACAGTGACTTGGCTGTTAAGGAGA
>PVIA01001524.1:0-134507 GCA_004024845.1 Tonatia bakeri
ATAGACAGTAGGGAGAAAATAGACAGGGGGAGGGTAGGAATAGTATGGGACATGTAGACACTAGAGAACTTATGACACATGGACATGAACTAAAGGGGGGAATGAGGGTGGGAGGGGATGGGCAGGGTGGTGGGGAGTGAGGGGGGGAAATGGGCCAACTGTAGTTGCATAATCAATAAAATAAAGAATTTAAAAAAAAAAAAGAAAGAAAAACAAATTGACAAACCTTTAGTTAGACTCCACAAGGAAAAAAATGGAACTCAAATAAGTAAAATCAGAAAGTAGAGAGGAGATGTTACAACTAATACCCCGATACAACCTGAAATACAAAGGATCATAAGAGACAGCTATGAACAATTATAGACCAGAAAACTGGACAACTATGAGGAAATGAATAAATTCCTAGAAACTACAACTTATCCAGGCTGAAACATGAAAAACCAGAAAATCTGAATAGCCCAAGTACTACTGAACTATTGAATCAGTCATTAAAAACCTTCTAACAAACAAAAGTCCAGGATCAGGTGGCTCTACTGGTAGATTCTATCAAACATTCAAAAAAGAATGAATACAAATTCTTTTCAAACTCCTCAAAAAAAAAATTAAAAGATGAGAGAATACTTCTACATTCATTTTATAAGGCTAGAATTATCCTGATACCAAACATACAAGCATGCTACAGTAAAAAAATTACATGCCAATATCCCTGACAAACAGGTATAAAAATCCTCAAGAAAATATTAGCTAATTAAATTCAACAATACAGTAAAAGGATCATATACCATGGTAAAGGTGGGATTTATTCCAGGGATACAAGTATGGCTCAACAACTTCAAACACATTAATGTGATATACCACACTAACAAAATAAAGAATAAAAATCATATAATCATCTAAATAGATGTGGAAAAAGCATTTGACAAAATAGGTAGAGAGGAAGCATACTGTAACATAAAAAATGCTGTATATAATAAGCCCACAGCTAACATCTTAACTCAATGATTAAAAACTGAAAGCTAAGATGAGGAACAAGACAAGGATGCCCATTTTCACCACTTTTATTCAACACAGTATTGGGAGATCTAGTCATAGCAATTAGGTAAGAAAAAGAAATAAAAGGCATCCTAGTTGGGAAAAAAAGTAAAACTCACTATTTGCAGATGACATGGTATTGTGTACAGAAAACCCTAAAATCCCCACCCAAACTGTCAAAATAAATGAATTTAATAAAGTCGCAGTATACAAAATCAATACCCCCAAATCTGTTGCATTTCTATACACTGGTAATAAATTATCAGCAAGAGAAATTTAAAAAGCAATCCCATTTGCAATTGCACCAAAAAGAATAAAATATCTAGGAATAAATTTAATCAAGCAGCAGGATAAAGACTTGCACATTGAACATTGTAAGACATTAACAAAAGAAACTGAAGACACACATAAATGAAAAGATATTCTGTATTCAAGGATTAGATGAGTTTATATCTTTAAAATGGTCATACTACCCAAAGCAATCTGTAGATTTAATATAATCCCTATCAAATTTCAATGGCATTTTGCACAGAAAGAGAACAAACAATCCTAAAATTTGTATGGAACCACAAAAGACCCTGAATAGCCAAAACAATCTTGAGAAAGATGAACAAACCTGGAGGCATCATGCTCCCTTATTTCTAACTATATTCTAAAGCTATATTAATCAAAAATAGTATGGTATTGGTGCAAAAACAGACACACAGACCAATGGGACAGGATTGAGAGTCCAGAAATAAACCCATGCATATGAAGTCAACTAATCCATGACAAAGGTACCAAGAATACATAATGGGGGAAAAAGTCTCTTCAATAAATGGTGTTGGGCCCTGGCTGGGTTGCTTAGTGGACTGAGCACTGGCTTGTGAATCAAAAGATCACTGGTTCAATTCCCTGTCAGGCACATGTCTGGGTTGTTGGCCAGGTCCCTGGTTAGGGGCACGCAAGGGGCAGTCAATTGATGTTTCTCTCTCACATTGATGTTTCTCTCCCTCTTTTTCTCCCTCCCTTCTTTTCTCTCTGAAAATGAAATAAACGAAATCTTTTTTTAAAAAGGTTGCAGGTTTGATTCCCAGTCAGGACACGTACTTAGGTTGTGGGTTCAATCCCTGGTCAGGTGCATATGGGAGGCAACTGATTGATGTTTCTCTTTCTCTCTCTCTTCCCCTTCCTCTCTCTCTAAAAATCAATAAAAACATATCCTCAGGTGAGGATTAAAGAAATAGTGTTGGAAACATTGGACCACTATCTTACACCATACACAAAAATCTATTCAAAATGGATTAACATCTTGGATGTAAGACTGGAAACCATTAAACTTCTAAAAGAAAACACTGATGTTAAGATCCTTGATGTTGGTCTTGGTGATGATTTTTGGGATATAATACCAAAAATAAAACAACGAAAGCAAAAATAGAGAAGTGGGGCTACTTCCAACTAAAGAGCTTCTGCACAGCAAGGGAAACCACCAACACAATGAAAAGGTAACTTACTAAATGGGAAAAAATATTTGTAACTCATATGTTTGATAAGATGTTAATATCCAAAATAGATAAAGCACTCACAACTCAATACTAACCAATCAACAAAATTCTATTTAAAAATGGGCAGAGGATCTGAATAGAAATTTTTCCAAAAGGGACATACAGGTGGTCAATAGGGACATGAAAATGTGCCTAACATCACTAATCATCAAAGCAGTGCAAATCAAAACCACAATGAGATGCCACCACACACCTGAATGGCTATTTTCTAAAAGAAAAAATAGTAAGTGTTGGTGAGGATATGGAGAAAAGGGAACCCTTGTGCAATATTGGTGGGAATGTAGTTTAGTACAACCACTATGGGAAACAGTATGGAGGTTCCTCAAATAATTAAAAATAGAATTATAATAAAAATAGAACTGCAATCTCATTTCTGGGAATTTATTAGAAAGAAATAAAATCAATAAGATATATGCACCCTGAGGTTCATTGCAGAATTATTTACAATACTCAAGATGTGGAAACAATCTAAATGTCTATCAATGAATGTGAGTATATATATGAATTGGGATATTATTCATCCATAAAAATAAATGAAGTCTTGGCATTTGTGATGACATGAGTAGACCTTGAGGATATTATGTTAATGGAATTAATCAGACAGAGATCAACAAATGCTATGTAATCTTACTTATATGTGGAATATAAACAACAACAACAAAACCAAAAATTAATGACAAACAACAAAGCAAGTTCATGGATATAGAACATAGACTGATGGTTGCTAGAGGTGGCGTGAGGGTGTGGAGTGTGGGAAATGGGTGATGGGGGTCAAAAGGTACAAACTTGCAGTTATAAAATAAATAAGTAATTGGGATGTAATATACAGCATGGTGATTAAAGTTAATGATGCTGTGTTGCAAATTTAAAGTTACTAAGAGAATAGATCTTAATTCTTATCACAAGAAAAAAATTTTGTAACTATGGATGGTGATGAATGTTAACTAGACATTGTAGTGATCACTTTGCAATATATATGAATATCAAATCACAATGTTGTACACCTAAAACTAACATAATGTTATATGTCAATTATACCTCAATAAAAATTATATAGTCAAATCTGTCAGTCTTTTTGTTTTGTTTATGATTTGAAATTATATTTGATATCACAAATTTTTTATAATACTCAAGATTATAGAAATAGTCATCTTAGTTTTCTGTTGCAACTTTTTCATTCACTGGTGTGGCTCAATTGGTTGATTGTTGTCCTGCAAACTAAAAGGTTGTGGGTTTGATTCCCAGTCAGGGCACATGCCTGGGTTGTGGGTTCTGTCCCTGGTTGGGGCATGTATGAGAGGCAACTCAATGGATGTTTCTCTCTCATATCAATACTCTCCCTTTTTCTTTCTCTCTCCCTTCCTCTCTCTCTAGAATCAATAAAAGAAAAAAATTTTTAAGAACTTTTTCATTTCCTTTTTAAGTTTACATTCTAGTCCAAACCTAACCTGAAGTTTCTGACATAAACTCTAGCACATCTAATTGCCTGGTTAACATCTTCACTTTGGTTTCTGACAGCCATTTCACAGTTCCTAAGGCCAAATAAGAATTCTCCAAGTCCCCTTCTACTGGTCTGTTCTTTCTCCAGTTTTCCTGACACTAGTAGATGGCACTGCCATTTCTCCAGTTGCTCAAGCCAAACATGCATCCATCATAGTACTGTTGTCCTTGCCTCTCATTCCCAACATCAAATTTACCAGCAAGGTGGCTCAACTCTACCTTCAAACCACATCCTAAATCCATCTTTTTTCTCTCCTGCCACTGTTCACATCTGAGCCCAAGCCAGCAGCCTCTCTTTCCTGGACTGCTATGACAATCTTGTCACTGAGATCATTTCTTCCATTCCCTACCCCCCCCCCACACACACACAATTCATTCTTTACATAACAGCCAAGGAGATATTTAGAAACTGTACACCAAATCATATAACTCCCCTAGTTAAAATTCTATCATTACTGAAGAAATAAGATCTAAAGCCTTTGCCATAGGCTCCGTAACGCCCAGTGCCACCAATATGGGGTGGACTCCAGTCCTTTTTCCTTTCTCCTGGGCTCCAGTGTTCTCCAAATAGCTGCTTTAGGGCCTTCTGTTATTCCATCTGCTTAGATTTATCTTTTCTCAGATCTTTACATAGTTGGCTGCTTCTTCATTCAGATCTCAGTGAAAATATTGCCTTCTCAGTGAGGCTTTCTCTGATACCATATAAATTAGCCCCAGTCATTTTCTCGCTCTGTCCTGTTTTATTTCATCATAGAACTCATTATTACCTAATATTTTCTTTATTTGCATGTTGTCAGGGTGCAAACCAAATGAAAAGACTTAACTGAGCAGTGGGCCCCACTCAGAAAGCTTTACATACAGGCCATGATGGGATGGGGCTGGCACTTTGGAAGACTCACTCACGCAGTAAATGGGAAGGCAAACCTGAGTGCATGAAAGCAAACACAGAGGACCCAGGGGGAGCCAAGGAGGCTGGTGGTGAACCCTGAAGCTCTCAAGGTCAAGCTCTGTGCCTTGTGGCTAAGTCAGGTTGGGTACTCATCATCAAGGTCTAACTTAACCTATTAGAAACATGCTCGTAGGAGCCAGCTGCTTAGTCCCTTGGACCTGTGACAGATGAAAAAGGTGGGAGTTCAGCAAACAAGACCCATCAGAGAGGAAGCCCTCATTTCCTCTGTGTTCTTTCTTTTTCAAAGCTTCAAACTGAGAAGGAAAAAATCTGATAAATATATTCTCTTTTGAATTTCCTGTCTGCCCTTAGCCAGCTCTCAGCAAGAGAAGCCAAGTTCTCCTAACCTCTCTGAGGAAGGCCAATAGCCTGACAGCTGGATATCAATATTTACATTCTGTTATCACATCTGTTGAAGAACCCCAGGCCAAAGTAGCTAAACTGAATTATTCTAGTTTTATCTCTCCACTGCTGTGTTCTGAAAAAATACTTCCTCTTTTTTGAAAGCATGGGTTTTGTTAAGGCCAACATATTTTTTTTCTTCAAATATCATAAAGTTGCCTCACGCCAAGTGTTAACCCTTCTCTAGCTCAATTGGCACTCAGTATATCTGAAGTGCAAACTGATTGACATGACGTGTTATAAGCCAACATTAAAACAATCTGCCATCTGCAAGACACATCTCTAACACGTCAGTAAACAACAAGAAAAACAGACTTTAAGTGACCACTGACATGAGTCAGCTGTGAGCAACAGCGAAGGAAAAACACATGAAGGGTCCAGAGGCCTTTCTGGGACTTAAATTTTGTTAAAAAGGAACTGCCAAGTGAAACTTTAGGAGAGTCGGCTGACCACCCAGTGTAGAGACAGTGCTCTAGATGCATTCCACAAATCATGGGAAGGTTGCCAGACATGCACTTTCATTAGGAAAAGAGAAAAAAACGCCACAGAACCTCTATAATATATACCCTTGACTAGATATCGCCATGATATCAAGTGCCAGATAGCTTAAACAGTTTACCTTTCTTCAGACTCATACTTTTTCTTTATTTTCCTTTTCTTCTCCCATTTTAATCTATGAGATATGCATACATGCTGTTTGGAACAATCCAGATTTATTTAGAGTGACCTCATTTTCTGCATTGTACATGGTTGGTTTACATGGGGTCGGTGCTTAGCAGGTAGCTTTGCTAAGGGATTTCTCTCCCTTGAAAATAATGTAAACATCCAATGTAAAATGTCTAGTTTACAAAATATGAAGATAGAAGAAAATATCTTTGGTCTTTTAGTTTGGCCTTTTAATTAGTTTCTCCTTCACACACATGGTGTCATTTCAAGCACTTTGACTCGATGTCATTCTCCCTTAATCCCATGTTCAAGGTTCCCACCATTGCCCACCAAAATCTGAGTGAAACTTGTTCAGACGCTGGTTGGCAAGGCGTGTGATAGTGTGTTCCCTCACATGCAGCAACAGCAGCCAACAATGGGGCACTGCCATGCATGGACCTGTATCCACAAAATCACTGTCAAAGGAAGCAGCCCAAAATAGCTCTTCATGTGTCACTGTTGGCATGAAGACACAACAGCTTCTTGAACATCAGTGTGGAATTGAGGAACAGGCTCACCATTTCTAACTAGAGTTTTGTTGTTGTTGTTTTTCTTGAAACCATGGAGTTTGAACACTGTTTAATGGGCACTTTTGCCGTATTTTGAGTTCAGCAACAATTAACTTCATTCTGCACCTTAAACCTGGTGTGTCATGGACGTTTGTAGGAGGCTATTTTTTTGTTTTGTTTTGTTTTGTTTTGTTTTGTTTGTGACAGCCCAGCATTGGAACACCTCTGTGTGAGGAATTCCCTATCTTGTGAGTGTTGTGGGGGAAACATTGCTGAAAAGTCCAGACCTTCTGTTCTTGTTTGCAGTTGGGGGCAGACATATGACCTAAGCTTGACCAATACAGTTACCAGAGACATGAATTAAATGCCAGGGAGGCAGCAGCGAGGGCCTGGCAGTATGGGTGTAGGGCACCAGAGGAGGCTGAGGGGGTGCTGCAGGGACACCACTGGCCCCACAGGTGGTTCCTTGGCAGCATTCAAGTACAGTCCCTGCTGTTTCCTATCGTCCTGCTTCCTGCACATTCCCCAAAACTGGTTCTCCAACATCCCCAGCCATCAACCGGGGTTTCCAGTATCACTTCAACACATTTAAAAAAATAATTCAGGACTTGTTTCCGTTGTTCCTTACAGGCCAGGGAAGTGAAAGAGCACTCCACACAGGGCAGTGGTCCAAATCTGAGTCTTCCTAGGAAGTATGTTTCGGCATAAACACCAGGTGGACTTCAAGGCCCTACCTTGGCCCAGGTCCTCTCTTTTGTCACCGGCATTGTGCTCCCGTCTTCAAAGGCAGCTTGATTCTTATCTCCATTCTTTTTGATGGTAGACCAAATCAGAAACACCATTCAAATGGAACAAAATAAAAAGAAACATCAATGTTCATAGCTAATTCTGATTTCATGCAAAATGGTGAGAACAGATCTGCTGGGGTATTTAAGAGATCAGTTCTCAAGGCTTAAAGTGATTTCATTTCCCTTGACTTCCTCAGTAATATAGCTTTAGAACTATCCTAGACTTTTTTTAGAGCAGCTCTTCAAGCTGCTACCTCTTTTTTCAGTAGCTTATTTTAATTAAAATAAAGATTTCTAAAAGCATTGCTCAAGGTACTATATATATATTTTAAAATGTAATATTCACAACAAAAAGCTGAGAACAAAGGGGCCAGCTTGCAGTGGTGCTCACACACCTAAGGAAGTGGAAGAGCCAGCAGGGATTCAATTTTGGCTCTCTCCCTGCCCACGGACTCAATGACTGTGCACAAACTACGTCTCATCTTTTCTAAGGCTGAAGAAGGCCTTTGTCATGAGACAGGCACAGATGGTATCAGTAAGACTTACACCCCCGAGTCATCTAGAGAGGTAAACAACCATTTGCTTTGTTCAGTTCTCAAGCTCAAGCATCTCTAAATATGGCCTTTATGTCCAGGGGTGTTTTCTCTAATTTTTAAAATATAATAATACTTAGAGTGGGAAATGTACGAAGGTATCAACTTCATCCTCTAGTGATGTCTCTGGAAAAGATTTCTGGGAGCCCCTAGGGGTGTTTCCCACGAGGAACATGTCTGGGCAGTATCTTGTGACATCTCTCGTTTTTCTTCCTTCTTTCTCCTTGCCTCCTACTGCAGCCCTCTCCCCCCGGGCGGTGCTGTATGCTGCCTGTAGGACCTGCTGTTGCTGCTTGGGCCCTGGCAACATTGGCTTGCCTTTTCTTTACAGTTTCCCAGATTCTTCACATAAAGCATCCCATCAGGAATATTTTTAAGTGGCAACAATAAAAACTAGATGGAAATTTTGATTTATATTATCCAGATTAAAATACGCTATTTGTATTTTCTAACTCATAAGTATTTGGAATTGTTCTGACCCTCAGAATGAAGTGTTACTCTTTTGAACCAGTGAATGAATTTAATCCATTTTGAAGTTTCGCTTGCTGTATGTTAATATGTTTTTAAGTCAACATACTTGACCAGAATTTATTTTGAAATTTGTGAATGAATATCAATCAGTTAACAGAGGCAAGCAGGGTGGATACTAATTATTAAGGACTTTGTGTTTTCCCATAACATGTAAGAAATTATGTCTTGGGCTATTCATTCTTTGCCATATTATGTCCTATTACTATATTCTTTTTAGCATTTTAAAGCTTTTCTTTTTTAGTATTTATGCCAATTTAAAATAATTATTTTCATGAATCATTGTTTAATGTTTGACAAAACTTCTTACTATTTCCACGTCTACCATCCAAACATAGCCCCTGAATTGGCCTCCCTAACTTTAACCATTTCATTGCTTCTTTGCCCTGCTCTTGCCACACCAGCTTCCTTACTGTCATGCTGCTTCAGCTCACCAGGCATGCTCCTACTCAGGAATCTTGGCAATTTTATTCCCTCTACTTGAAATCTCTTTCTCTAGATATTCCCAAGTCTCATTCCCTGGCTTTGATTAGATCTATGCTGATGTTCTGAAGGCCCTCTCCTTGACTTCCCTATCTATCTTCCAATTGTTTCCAAGCCCAGATGTACAGAGCGGTTAGGTCGTTATTGTTTGACTCCTCAAGCCCTAAGGGTATTTTATAGTTTATATTGCTATTGTAAGTGGAAGCTTTTAAAAATTTATGTTTCCTAATTATATAGGAATGTAATTAATTTTGATAGTTGGTCTTGTACTCAGGAAGGTTGGTGAGCATTTATATCAGTTCTAATAGTTAATCTGTAGATTCCCTCCAAATTCCGATGCTTTCAATCATGTCATCTGATGCCAGTTTTGTTTTTCTTCTCAAATCTTTATACTTTTTAGTTCTCTTTTTATCGTACTGGGTAGGACCTCTCAAACACTGTTGAATAGTAAGTGATAGCTAGCATCCTTATCTGGTTCCTAACTTTAAAGGACATGTTTTCAATAGTGCACCATTAAATATGACATTTGCAGGAGGTTTTTCCTAGGTACCCTTCACCATAATGGGAAAGTTCCTTTTTATTGTATTTTTTCTGAGAGAGATTTTAAAAGTGTAAATGCATATTGAAGAAAATGAAGACAGTATTGCCCTACCACATATTAATGTCTTACAAAGGTACGACCAAGAGTGTGGTACTAACACTAAGATAGATAAAACAATGGCAGGTTTATAGTCTAGAAATAGATGCAAATAAAAATAAGAACTTGGATGTTTTATTCTGGTTCCCTTTATTTTTCATATTTTCCTTGTATTCTGTTAAACTTTTACCTTAAGTATCTTTAGCCATAAAGATACTCTCTGCCTAGTTCATTGGGGCCATGTCTTCTTGCAGCCTATTGAAGAAGCAGTTTTCCAAAATTTTTTTTGAGTCCTGCAACAGGTTATTTTCAGAGATTTCTCTGACTCTTCTAGATGATGTTCATTTTTTCTTTTATTTCTTATTCTGGAAGAAATGTTTCAAAGCTCAGTTCTGCTGCTGAGTAGTTCATAATATATGATGTGTTATTTTTTCTAAGCTTCGGTTTCCTCATTTATAAAAAAGACAATAAGAGCTCCTATAACACTGGTTTTTTGAAAGGAATAAATGTGCTTTTGTGTGTAACATGCCTGTCACAGTGCCTCCCACTGAGCAGCACTCCCTCAGTTTAGCTTCAATAAATGTATCCAGGTTTGTTTCTCTTATTCCTCCTCAATCAAGGCAAGTTCTTGGACAAGAAGTGTGCATTGTCTTTTGCCCTTGTGTGATGGTTGAATTGTTGTTCCAGGACTGCAATGAGAGGGTAGGCTGAGGAGCACAACATTATTCCAGTTTCTAGCTCTTAGTAGGCTTTTACTCAGTGCATTTCTAGTATGTTGAATAGACACCTTCTACCATGTTGTTTGGTTCACTTATCCTCTGAACCAAAGTTGTACCTAAGAAATTAAAACCCACTCACTGCAATAAGGTTATTCTATCTCACCATAGCACTTTATTCACAGTGAATGCATTCCTAATGTACGACATTCACAAAAGGGTAAGCTTATACCTGAAGAATGTCAGCTCATAACGATGATGACAATACTGCACAATGATGATAATGTTTACTGAGCATTGCATTGCAAATGCAATCAAGTCCCCAGTTAACTCATAGATGTTTGAATCAGCAACTCCTCAAACAAAAAGGCACTACAAAACTGTAGTGCTTCCAGTAGGGACCTACATTCCTTGGATATATCAGCTCTTGCATTGGCTCTTTCAGTCTTGATTGAGCTGCCTTTGTTGGGGGCACTCAAAGCCTAGAACTTTAGTCTGTCTATTAAGCTTGGATGTACACTGCTAATCACAGAAGGGACACACTTAACAACAATAACAAGAATTAAAAACCATCAAACACAGATTTCAATGATGGTTGTGGAAAATTAAAGATACTTGGGATGTAGGAAACCAAAGGTGTTTTAAAAGCTACTATTACATCTAAAATAGTATAAAGGTTATTATAAATCCTTACTAAAGTTAAAATAAAATAAGTGAAAGTGTTCAAAGTGGGGCAGCCCTCTGCTAAATATTCAGCCAGCTTATAGAGAAATACCTCATTTTCTTTCCATACACTTTTAAAGAGGAAAGTTCAGGGCTAGGGAGTAAATTTAGCACAAGAATCTTGGAGAGGCACAAGCTCCAAGTACACTGAGATCTCAGCATCAGGCTAATCTACAATGAGCAGAAACAGACTTTGGAAAACTAACTGAGATGTAGAATTGTGTATAGTAACCTCAGGATTGATCTGGACTTGTTTTGGTATCAAGGGTGGTTTCACTCAGAGGACAGAGAATGGCAACAGAACTGTGGTGGTGTCCTGATTGCTAATGGTATATCTGGTTAGGGACAAAATCTTAGCTCGTTCCTGGGGGGACATAATCTCTAGGAACAGTGATGGTAAACACCAGTCAGAGTACCAGAACCTGGATTTAAGTTGAAGTTCAGAGAAGGCTCAGGTCCTTTTGCAAATACGAAAACCAAGAGGGATGCCCAGTGAACACTGCAAGAATAGGTCTGTATGTGCCCAGAGTACCTATGTGTAGGTTTTCTTTATAAGATTAAATCCATATTTCAGCAGCAGATGGGTAAGTTTACTCAATATGACTGCCTTACTGGGGTTAACTAGAGAATTCACTAAGAGCTTCCTTAGCTTCCTTGCCTACAGTTGAGAGGAACTAAACCATTCTGACTATAATGGAGCTTTTCTTTTTCAGGCCTGAAAAAGTGTTGGAGCAAGACAGAAATCCTATTCTAATGAGTAAAGAACATGCAGATTAGGTACTATGAATAATCCAAAGAAAAAATATGGCTGCATTACTCCCAGCATAAAAGCACATATAAGCAAATTTACTTAAGTAAAAATAGTATGCTATTTTGTCATTAACCAGAACATTTTACTTTTATTTACTTGTTTGTTTTTTTTAGAGAGAGGGAGAGCGGAGAGAGAGATGTTTTAGAGAGAAACATCAGTTTGTTATTCCACTTATTCATTCATTGGTTGTATTCCACTTTCAGTGGTGCAACTATGTTCACCAGGGCTCATTTCAGCTACCAACTTGGTGCCAATGGGCTTACAAAACTGAAAATTTAACATTGGGTCTGTGAGTCATTACAAGCCTTCTAAACCTGCTGTTACATGGGTATCTGTTGATCAGTCCTTGTTTCAACTTCCCATTCTCTTGCGTTATATGACTCCAATACCTTTGAGACCCCCCTCCTACTTTTTTGACCATTTTGTGCTTGTTATGTTCTTGACTCATTTTCCTTCTCTTGCTTTCCTTTCTTTCTCTGGGGTTTGTACTTTCTCTGGAGCTGAGTTTCTTTCTCTGGGGTTTGTACTTTGTCCAATGTTGTTCTTGTTCAACAAACTTCCCTGGTGAAATCAAATACAATCTTACTGTTTCAAACATATATCTCTTACACAGTTCTACCCTAACTGCCTGGTGTATATCTCTAAAGTCAGACAGACTCCTCAAACCAAAAATGTCATAATCTTTCCCATAATCTGGCTTTACTACCTCTGTTTAATCTATAAAACATGGCTTAAGCCCCTAAATAATTCTTAAATTTATCTGTGCCTCTCCATTCCTGTCACTTTTGCTAGTCCTAAGAACCAGAATAATCTATAAAGCAATCTATAAGATCCAAAGTTAACAATGTCCTTCCTTAATGTCAGATGGTTCAGTGGGGCACCACCACTTGCTGGCAGCATTTCTCAAGATGTGTGTTGTGTTGTAAGGGGAGAAAAAGAGGTTTTGCAGTCAAATAAGTCTAGGAGTCACTGATTGAACAAAGCAAAGTTTTGTTTTAATTTGTTTAAAATTTTTAGAACCTTTAATATGCCAATGTGCATTAGGGATTTCTGAGAAGAATGGAATATTCAGGGATTTTCAAATATATTTGACCAGATTAAACTTTTATGTTTTAATGGGAGGAAAGGATGAGTTAAAATACTATTACCTGGAAAAAGTCAAACCCAGAGAAACATAGAATAAAAAATTGGTAGGCTGGGGCTGGGGGAAGAGTACATAGGGAGAGGTAAAAAGGTATAAACTTTCAGCTCTAAGATGAGTGAAGTCTGAGGGTCTAGTGTGTAACATGGTGACCATATTCGATAACACTGTATTGTATAATTGAAATTTGGTAGGTAAGCAGAACTTAAATGTTCTCAACAACAACAAAAAAAATGGGAGGGGAAAATTTTGTGAGGTGATGGATATGTTAATTAACTAGATGGGGGTAATCTTTTTACAATTATATACATATTGAATCATCATATTGTACACATTAAATATCTTACAATTGTATTAGTCAATAACATCTCAATAGGGCTGAAAAAGAAAACACACCATGTTACCTGGGAGTTGAATTCAATCTCTCCCATGTTGTAACAGTCTTGAACAAAGCTTTCTTTAAAAAAACCACTATTACCACTTCATAGTACCTAAGCATTTCTTAGAACACTGTTCAAAGTAACTCTGGTCTAACTAACCAGAATCAAAGCCTCAAGAAACACAAAGCACTTTTTGACCTCATCTCTGCCTACCACTTGAACCTCAAATCCTTCTGCTCGCTGCCTGAGATCTTAGATTCCAACATTACATTTTTGTAGTTCACCATATAAACCATGTTGTTGGCTCCCTTTTCTTTAGTTCAGGCTCTGCTCTCAGCAGGAGTTTGTCTTTATTAGCGTTCTTGTCTAGATAACGCCTATTTTGACATTCAGTTCTGCATCATTTCTTCAAGAAATCCCTTTCTGGCTTTTCCAATAACCTCTGTTTGAGCTAGACGACTCTCTAATATCGATGCCCAGCGTGCATCTCTACCATTGCACTTGCTGCATTATTCTGTCAGCACGTCTGTGCTTGTTCCCCTTCTAGATTGTGAGCTCCTTGAAGGCAGGGACTATATATTACTCATTTTCACCATCTAACATAGTACCTGTCTATATCGTGTCTTTTTATTTTGAGATTTTGACATCTGGGATCTCCCTGATTTTGAAGTGACCGTCCTTCCCAGGCCTGGTCAATTCCTAGAGATAGTAAAAGACTCACCTGCAGATACACCTTTTGTATGCATACTAACCAATCCATAAGCTATACACCCTTTATTAGGTTCTCACAAGGCCCTCAATACTCCACACCATTATTCCCCTGCCCTAATTACTCTGGAGCCAGGTAACAGACAACTAGAGACAGCCCCTACATGCCAGAGCCTGCTGAAATTACTCAAACTAGTCAATCCAAAGCTTGCTTACCCAACCGCATTAGTTCTTTCCACAGAAACCACCATAAAGGCTACTGCCCATGTTTTCCCAACCCTGGTGCTTCCCTATGTGGCCCTGCATGGTATGTTGTACTGTGCCTCCTGATTCTAGGATCTGTACAAACATCTTCCTTCATGACAATTATTTTCATGTCTGTGTGTCTTACCACATCTGATAAAAAAAAAATCCCAGATACATTTTAAAACACTGTCACATGGTGGATAGTCAATAAATATTTGTTGAATAAATAAGTGAATTAAATAGTTTGCTCTCGGTAAAAATATATGAGGTCTGCCCAGCAGGTATCCAGCCATGTAATATGAAAAATAGAGACATTTATGGAAGAAGATACAAAATACAAGAAACACTGTACATAAGACAATGATGCCTCAGTACTCTTCGAAGTAGGCACATTGGGACCTCACACAGTTCTCCCAATTGTCATCAGCTGCCCCATCATATTTTCCTGAATCTCACTGATAATCTGAAATCTCTTCCTTTTCAAAGGTGTTTTAGTTTTTGGAAAAGTCAGAAGTTGCAAGCCACCAAATCTGGGGTGTGGGAAGGTGGAGTCACTGGGTGATTTGACGTTTCACCAAAAAACTCTGCACAAGACATGACACATGAGTGGGCATGTTGTCCTGATGAAGCTGCCTATCACTAGTTGTCCATAGCTGAGACCTTCTGAATCATCCAAATCATTTCTGTGGAAGAATGTTCAAGCTTAATGCAAAATTTGATGCAGATTCGTTGCTCTACTCAGTCATTTTGAGTGAGATGGCCACACAGTACACATGCTCACTCAACAGTATCTACTGCCTGCACTGACTAGTACAGTGAAGTTGTCATTGGCCACAAATGCCCACTCCAGTGCATTCTCCTTGGCTGCCAGGTTACATCGATATCACACAAACCGTTCTTGTTATATTAACAATGATTGGACTTTTTCTGGACAGACCTTGTAAAAGCTGCTACACTGAGGTAGCTTTATATTGTGATATTGGTGTATCTATCATAGAAGAATATAATTGTCCTTCTTGACATCAATAGCTAAGCCATATCTTCAAAACAAAACAAAACAAATCTTTTTCATGAAAAAAAGAAAGGAATTTTATGCTGTTTCCCACCTTTATTGAATATAAAATGAAAAAAGCAGGGGGCAAGTTTCAGTTGCAATAAGAGAGTTAGCTAGCTTCCTTTCACTCCTACTGTCTTTAAATCTAACCCTTAAATTAGGAATAGTGAGGAGAGTCCATAAATTAAGACAAGGTTAACACTGAGACACTCTAGTTCAAAACCTGTCTAGGAGGAGATGGAAGGAGAATTCCCTCCCGTAGTATCTGAAAAGCATTATATCTGAAAATTCCCTTCCATTATATACATGAGAAGCATGTATGCATAAGAATGTTGCTGCAGGACATCTGTAAATACTCTTGGCTCATGTAAACAAATGTGAAAGGAGACCATGTCCTTAATTTCCAGTTAAGCCTGGTCACTGAAGCAGTTATGAGTCTTTATGTTACAAGTGCCAGAAAAACCTAACTCAAACTCGGTTAAACAATCACAACTCACTGGCACACAAAAGGTAAGTCTGGAGGTAGAAAAATAATGAAACAAAAAGTTTTCCAAAAACACACATTCGGTAAAACCATATTAAAAGGGAGAAAAAAAGAAAGTATGAACACAGGATTTAAGTGAAGGGTTAAATGAGGTCAGGGAAAGTCAGAGTTATGGGAGGTCAGGAGAGGGTTATGTGAGGTCAGGGAAGGTTATATGAGATGGGGAGGAAGCCATATGGTTAAGATTGGGGTTATTTGTCAAGGTTCTAACTTTTGTTTTGTATAATGGGTTTTAGGATGTTTGTTACATTATGGGAAATACAATAAATACACAAGTAAGCGCACTTAGTTGGAAGCAGAGCTAGAACTAGAATATAAATTTTCTGAACCTAGTCCAGAGGTCGAGGCTGTTTGCACACAGAGAAAAGCTGTTGTCTCCAGGGGTATGGACTCCTGGTCCAATAGCACCTCCTTCTTTGCAGCAGGGAGAAGGAGCAGGGTGACTTTGTAATCTTCTGTACTCAAGTTGGCACAAAGTCAGGGCCTTATTGTATGCCAAGAGAGGACTGAGACGGAAGAATTTCAGATAAAATAAATATGTGTGTACAGGGTGAGAGGCAAAAGTAGGTTTACAGATGTGAGTATGTAAAACACAGAGTTTGTTCATCTATTATTATTTATTGTGTTATTTTATATATGAACAACTGTAAACCTACTTTTGCCCCACCCTCTATTCTCTTTTTTGTAGAGAACAAATTAAATAATAGCTATTCCTGAATAGATTGATGGAATTAAATCAATAAACTCCAAACAGTTGTTAATTGATGAGATCCTCCTTTCACTGTTAACTGAGAATTTGCAAATGCTGAATAATTAATTTTTGCATCAATAGTTAACACAATTTAGTAATAGGAGAGCTATCTGATTAAGAATTTAAATCTTAGGTCATGACCCGTAACAAGTAAGTCTGACTCTTCTTGTATTAAATCCCAAATGGGTAAGATCTTAAAATAATATATAATATGTGAGGCTTAATATGTGACTGAGAACAAAAAGAAGCATTTCAATATTTTCACACTAACTCTTTGGTTATGTTATATGGGATTGGGTGGAAGCAGAGACAAAAACTAAGTATGGGT
Organism: Tonatia bakeri; assembly: GCA_004024845.1. Classification (NCBI taxonomy): domain Eukaryota; kingdom Metazoa; phylum Chordata; class Mammalia; order Chiroptera; family Phyllostomidae; genus Tonatia; species Tonatia bakeri. The sequence continues at coordinate 17,073 of PVIA01001524.1, forward strand.
CTTACAGGAAATGTTTTTCTACTTCAGACCATGTTTAAGTTTTCTCCGAATGACTGGGCGATATCAGTAAAGCCATGAGTCCTCAGGCAAAGTAAAACGGAGCTCAGTCATTTTTTGTGAATTTGATCAGTACAAAAAGCTAAACTAAATCATACAAAGAAAAAGAACTCTCAGAAACAGATTTTTCTCCTCTCCCCATTCATACTCCCCCCAACACTTACACACCATCAGTTTATTCTTGAGCAAAATTTGTCTTGGATTTTCATTTTACTTTTTTCCCCATATTTAAGACTTAAGAAAAGTTTGCTAATAGTGTGCTGACTTGATATGGTGTGGAACTTAAATACTTACTAGTACACTAAATTATCAGGTATTACAAAAGTCAGAATCCAAGAACTGGCATCCAAAACAGAGTACTTTACTCCTCCCTCAGAGTGAATGAAGACCAGAAATTGGATGTTTATGACCCCCCAAAAGTAGAATTTCATCCAGCATTTTTCCCAGATTGTCAAAGTGCTGACTGAGGATGACATGGGCACCCAGATACTGGAGATGCTATTGCCTGGCTCGAGGAGGTCCTGAAGTACAATGTCACTGGGGACAAATACTAGTGGGGTTTTACATTCCAGGAGCTGGTAGAACCAAAAAAGCAGGACACTGATAGGCTCAGCTGGTTATGACTGTGGGCTGACACGTGGAACTTCTCCAAGCTTTCTTCCTGGTGTCAGACAACATTAATGGATTCATCCCTCACCCTATGGGGGCAGATCTGCTGGTATTAGAAGCCAGGCATAAGTTCGACACCATCAATGGTGTTATGCTCCTGGAAGCATGTATCTACTGACTGCAGAAGGTGTAGTGCTGGGAGCAGCCCTGTTATCTGAATCTGATCAAGCTTTTCCTGCAGAGTTTCTACCAGACTGAGATTGGACAGACCCAGACCTTAGCACAGCCCCATAGGGCAATGTGGATCATGACAGACTCACCGAAAGGAAGTACAAATCTATTGTCAAGCGTAAGACAGCTTTCAACTCCTTCCACCTTCCTGTAGCTACTGCCATGGATATGTTAGGGATTGAGGGGGAGAAAGAACATGCCAAAGCCAGGAAGATCCTGCTGGAGATGGAAGAGCTCCTTCAGATTCAGAATGATTACTTTGCCCTCTTTGGGGACTCCAGTGTGATGGGCAAGATTGGCACTGACATCCAAGACAACAAATGCAGCTGGCTGGTGATTCAGTGTCTGCAACAAGCCTCTCCAGAACAGCGCCAGATCTGACAGGAGAACTATGGGCAGAAAGAGGCCAAGAGGGGGACCTGTGTGAAGGTGCTCTATGAGGAGCTGAATCTGCAGGCTGTGTTCCTGCAGTATGAGGAAGACAGTTACAGTCACCTTGTGTCTCTCATCGAGCCATACTCTTTGCCCCTGCCTCCAGTCATCTTCCTGAGGCTAGCACACAGGATCTACAAGCAGAAGTGACCTAGAGACTACCAGGGCAGGGAGGAGAGGCTCTCAACAAATTACAGTAAATCCTCAAAAAAAAAAAAGGTCAGGACACTTTTGTTTTTGTTTTGATTGTGGTCAGTTTGACCAGAAAGACACAAAAGCCAGTGTGATGGCTATGTCTGGTCTGCCTCATCAACTTGTCAAGAATGTTCTAGAAATTACTAGATAATCACCCTGTGATCTGCTTCATTCCAGCCATGTAGACTCAGCTCTATACTGCTAATGTCATACTGGTTCTCTCTTGGCCATGGACTTTGAAGTCTAGGCTGGAAGTGTGAACATCACTCAATACAAAAGAAAGTTTTTGAACAAAGATGATATGATTCATGATTTAGAGAGTGTATTAAAGGGAGTGGTAGAGACACATAAGTGAGAGTAACAGGACCCTGAGTTTGACAAGTCTAGATAAATAAATTAGGAGGTAAGAAACAGGGAATGATGAGCTCAGTAATAAAGATGTCGAATTTAAGTTATTAACGGGACATCCAATTTCAGCATATAGTGGAAAATGCAGAACTGTTACTCTGGAAGATAACATTGTGAATTAACTAAGGTGATAGCAAGTCACGGGATACAGATCGCTGAGGCTGTGAAAGAATCAGGGAGATCTGAAGGGCACACACTTGGTCTCAGTCCCTCAGCAAATTATAACAATTGCACAGGTACCAGCAAAATCCCCTCCCCAGACAAACTTAGAAGCTTTTCATCAGGATTCCTTCACCACCAACATACACACACTCACTCTAGTGTTCTCAAGACTTTAAGGAAAGAAAAATATATCTTGGTTATAAAATGTTTATGTAGGGCTGGAAAGACTTTCCCCCTATTCTTTTAGGTTCTGTGGCTGAGCCTAAGAATTAAACTGACAAAAGACAGATTAATAGGAGGAAAGCATATGAATTTTATTTGATGTTAATATTTCTATGTGTACACAATGCCCTTCATATAAAGGAAGTAAAGATGAAAAGCAGTGGCTAGGCCTGAGAGCTTCCACACCACTGAAACAGTGAGAAACCACAGGGATGTGACAAGCAAAAGAAAAGGGGGTTGGGGCTAGGGGCAGCATATTGTGGAAAAGTGACTAGGAAGTAAATGAGAGAAACTTACTGAAGATAAGGGTTATTTTTGTTAGGTTTATTTTATTTTTATTTTTTTGTAGAAATTTAGGGAATCTTAGCATTGATTCCCAGTCTTGGATCATAAGAACATTCTTCTCTTTCTGCTGCGGGGCGGGGGGCGGGGGGTGGGGGGGCCTCCTTTATCACAGCAAATTTATGCCTTGCTTTTAGGTGGAAAAGAGAGCTGAGAACCCTTCCTACTGCTTCTTCTGCTGCTTCTCAGGTGCCTTCAGCTCAAAATAATCCTTATGCCAAAGTGGCATATCGTGGGGTGGCATGTTCTAACCCCTTTATTTGCCTTTCTTGACTCAGCAAATTTTGTGAACTGTAACATAAACACACTAGTAGTGTACCAAGATTTTAGCACATTTGTATGCACAATATAAAACAGATATATACTGAAACTAAAAGTATTTCATTATAGTATATTCTAGTATTTATTTCATCATTAATTCCTTCAGTGTTGCAACATCCTGCCAAACTAGAACTATACTAAACACTTTGGGAAATAAGAACATAGAAACCCACCTCTTGTGATCACTTTTCCAAATAAGAAAAATTATATATATATATACATATATATATATATATATGTATATATATATGTAATGAACATTAATAAGCATAAGATAGGGTAGAAAGTCATGTCTTAAAACTGGATAAAAATGCTATTCCAGATGGGTGGCAGGGACAGCAGCAGCAACTCTAAGGGACTTAGGAAGGCTCCATAAAGGACAAGACAACTAAACTAGTCTTTGAAGCATAGGATTTGGAATGTCGAAATCAAGAAGACAGCTATCACCAACAAGAGCAATGGACTATAGCTGAGAAAATGCAGCTTGTAGGTAACAGAAAGCAAGTGTTTGGTGGAGCCAAGGGCAGGATTTATTGAAGGGAGTGGAAGATCTTAAGATTGGAAATGCTGGCTGAGGTCACATCATGATAGTCTCAAAGGTCATATGCTAAGGATTTGGGCTTGATTCTGAAGCCAGGAGACTCCAAAGGTTCAGCAGATAGAAGGACACATGGTATAATCATAACTATTATATTTCAGAATGACAAAATAGCAACACTGTGTAAGATATAAGGAGAAGAAGAGCCTAGAAGTGAGCAGAAATGAGGCTCTGTCATGTTAGGGTGCAGGGATTCTATGTGCTAATAGAGTATCAGTGTCCACATTCCGTAATGCAACAAGCCTTATTTAAAGTGATGATGTTCTCACACTAGGATGAGGGGCAATTTCTCTGTCTTAATATGGATTTTAGTCTAAGGATATTTTGTAAAAGTTAAGTTACTTTTGAAAATAAAGGAGCTTCATGAAATAACTTTGCTAAAACAGGACACTGTGGAAGAATCACACAGGGCAGTGTCGACTGTTTCCAAGAGTAAAGATAACAACTTCTGACCCTTCATAGATTCTCTTGATCCAAAAGGTGACATTAGGATTTATTTTGAAGTGTCACCACTTTGTTCATAAGAATGGTCACTAAGAGAGAAAAACTGACCTTTATTCATACCACAGTCAATGATAAATGATGCTGCCTGGATAGGTATTTGGTTTTATTTACTATTATTTTTCAAAGTCAAAGGTTGGAGTCATATTAGCAACACAGCCTAAAACCTTTAAGAGGACTTCATTGATGGCTATAGAAACTTTCAAGTTGACTAGACCTGACATATACAACTAAGCCCTGATATATTTATAGCCAATAAAAAAAAGTTAGACTTTGGGGCTATCCAGTGTCTTTCACACTTACAGTCTTCATTCATGAAATCATGGACCTTTGTGCTTGCCCTTCATGTCACTTGTAATCAAACAGAAAGAGAAATAGTAATCACATAAAAACATGAAAGTAAGTACATTTTTACTAATCACAGTAAGTTTTCTGGTAGGATAAGAACTGGGCACCATGAGAGAGATTTGGGGGATGGATGGATGTAGGGGATCAGAGAAAGTGTCTCAGAGAAAGCAGTATGTAAATTGAAGTAGGAGTTAACAAGGAAAAGAGGATCAGCATTTCACAGGAAGACAGAATCTCAAGTCAGTTTAACTGGAATAATCACATTGAAATTACATGACCCTAGTATACACTTCATTGGACCTAGAGGTACAACATAAAAATATTACAGATCATCTAACAATATGTGAAAATGTCATACATTAATTTTAAATAGCAATTTGCAATATTATGGTTATAAACTTTTTGGCTTGGGGCAATATATTTCTATGTCTTATGAAATTATTAATTCTCATTTAATGCTAATGTTCCTTTCTGTGAAGATTAGAGTTAATGAACTACTTCTTTCATCTACATTAATTTATTAGTTACTCATGATGAATCCAGTAAATGTTTCTGTATTAGTTGGCCAAAGCAAGTTTTATAAACAAGATACCAACACAGCTGAACATGCACATGATCAAATACTTTAGAAAAAAATAAACATTGCAATCTTCAGCAAATAAAGTTGGAAAACAGATGGACAGCAGGGCTAAACATTATGATATATTAAATAGTAATCCATTTAACATTAGTTGGGTGACCAAACATAATTTCCCTGGTTACAGTCACTGATGTAACAGGACTGCACCTCATCACCATTACAGAACCAAAAGTGGGTAACTGAAAATGACCTGAGTCTTTAGCATTGAAGTCTGTGTCTTAAATACTAACAATAGGTAGACTGCTCTTACAGGGTTTTTTTAGAACCAGGAAGATTTCAAAAACGAAAACCAGCAATAGCACCAAGTAATTATTGGCATAAATAAAGAGGAAAATTTGAGTGGGTCCCAAACTGTGACCCAGGTACTAGCAGCATCAGCATTGCCTTGGAACTTGGTAGAAATTCAAGTTGTGGGCCCTGCACCTTGGTTCCTGAATCAGGGAAGGCCCTATGATCTGTGCTCTGTGCAGTGGACTCTGATGCACACTGAAGAAGGTTTTCTCAAACCTTGTTGAATTTAAGATGAAAACAGATTTAAAAGCTTACCTCAATTTTCTTGCAGTTTTCAAAAAAAATTTTTAATTTATTTCAGCTCAGAACAACTTGAATCCATTAACAGCATATCATTTATAGCCACTGGTTCAAGAATTAGCTATAAATTTAAATTATAAAATTTAAAATCTGAATAAGTTGACCTTTGAATATTTTTAATATGTTGTAGATTCAAAGTTCTGAGGGTTACAAAGAATGTGTGTGATCATGAATACATTTTTACTTAGTACAACTTAAATAGCAATGGTAAAAACAATATTTATACAATAAATATATTTTCATTTGCAAACTTTTATATAGTTTAATATGTCTCACAGAGCATGCATTAAAATTAATAGCTGCCTCCTTTTAGGAAAGCCTGTTCTAGAACATAGCCAATTTCTTTAAAAATATAGAAAATTAAACAATCATTCTTCAGATTACAAAAAGATCACCTTTGGCTTTAAAAATGTATTTTCTCTCATCATTTGCAAATAAATTAATTTATAAACATTAAGTGTATATAGATTTTTTATATTATGTGTATATATCAACTCACTCATATTCAAATATACCAATTTTTAAGTCATAAGTATACTGCACACATGTAACATACATCATTTCCTAATACCAGGCTTGAAGTCATTTGGAATCTCTCCCTGGGTACAGTGGTCCCCCCTCATCTGTGGGGGATATGCTCCAAGACACCCAGCAGATGCCTGAAACTGTGGATAGTACCAAAAATATTAACAATAACTAATAATAGAATAGAATAATTATAACAATAAACTGTAATAAAAGCTATGTGGATGTGGTCTCTCTCTCTCTCAAAATAACTTATTGTGCTGTACTCACCTTTTCACTTCAGAAGCATGTTCCGGCTTCTCCTTGGCTTGTCAGGATTGCCGGCATCATTATTCTTCTGCCTTGGGGCCATCATTAAATACAATAAGGGTGACTGGAACACCAGCACTTCGAGACTGAACAGCCCATCTCATTGCCAAGATGGTGACACAGTGACTAACACGTGGGGAGTGTGTGCAGCGTGGAGACGCGTGACAAAGGGAGAGTTGGTGTCCCAGGCAGATGGCGTGCGATTTCATCCCACTAGTCAGAATGACCACGAAATTTAAAACTTATCAATTGCTTATTTCTGGAATTTTCATTTAATACTTTTGGACTGTGGTTGATGAAGGCAACTGAAAGCAAAACTGGCAGATAAGGGCAGAACTACTGTGCACAGAAAGAAGGCCTCCTCCTTGAACACAGTCTGATTTCCTAGGAAGATTTTGTCTAATCTTTCTCCTGCTCCACACGCTACCTTTGTAGAGGTTTCCCAATACTGTGAGCAGTCAATCAATCAATCAATCAATTTTAATTTAACCTACATGTTAGAAATGGAAAGAGAAACATCATTGAGCAGAGCTTGCTGTAATGCCACCAAAGGCAGTTCTGGGAGGAAGCATATCAGGCACAGTGTTTTGAGTCCCTGGTAATTAATGTCACAACCAAGCAACCACAAAACATAAATAAGAACCCCCAGCTGCCTGGGTGGGAGAGATGGGCTGAGACAGACTGAAGAGGTGGTAAGGTATGTAGCCATTCAATTTGATGAAGAAAATGAACGAATAAGAAGAGCTGGTTTTTCCTATTCTTCCTATTATGAAATTCTCAAAAGTCCCCAGAAAGAACAAGAAGCTACAATGTTATTAACATACCTCACATAACTATCATATTTGGGAGTACAATTCCTTCCTGGTAAAGACCCAGAAAGAAAGCTAAGAAAAGTTCCCACTTGGTACACACATAAGGACACTCTTTTTTCTATATACTACTATAACTAAGTTTGGAGATTATATCTCCTCCAGGTGAAGATAATTTAGAGTTGAACTGAATGCTAAACTGTATAGTTTTCTCATTAGATTAACAGGGATACCACTATCTATCTTATTTTGCAGTGTTGAGAAAAATAAATGATTGCATGTATTTAGTACAGTGCCTGGCATACAGTGAGAGCTCAATAAGTGTGCATATCTGTCATCATAATCGAGAACATCATTGAGTGAACCATATCATCTTTCCCATCATGCTCCTTGTATTTGGGATATTTTGCTTACAAAATTTGACAATGTTAGTATAACATAAATCTTCCAGAATTCACACTCAACCTTAATCCTGAACCTACACTGTAATTGCACTTTAATCTCCATCTACTCTAGAGAGCATGAAACTAAAACAGTTTTAATACAGTTCCTCTTCATCTATGGCATAGTCTCAGGAATTTCTCCCCAAAAGAATTAATAATTTTTAAATTCAGGAAAATCAACTCCTGGCATAATTCCTAAATAACCATATTTTTTCTATTAATTATCAGATGAATTTTAGAGCTGCAAGTAAAATGATCTACACCACACACTCATAGTTTAAGGCACAGAATGGTTAAGAGGCATGCCCAAAGTCACTCTTCAAGTCAGCACAGGACTGGATGGGCACAGGTCCCCTGACCACATGCCAGGCTGTCTTCATTATCATAGATGCACCAAGTATAAACTACACTAAAGAGCTTCCCACTTGTCATATTAAATAGCATACTAGCAAGGGTTATGCAGGTTTCCTTATAACAAATATTTTACACAAAATATTTAATCTCTGAGTTTCTACCAAACCAAGGAGACACTAAAATAAACACTAACTTAGGTATTTTAGTTGAAATAATGTTTCATGTAAAAGAGTTAAAATGTGGCAGTTTTTCTTTCAACCTTGGGCCTGCATAATGGCTCCCACAAGAAGGATGCTTGAAGAAGGGCCCTTCTCCATCAATGAGGTGGTGACCAGAGAATACACTATCAACTCTCACAAGAGCATCCCTGGAGTGGGTTTCAACAAGCGTGCCCCTTGGCCACTCATGAGGTCCAGAAATTTGCCATGAAGGAGATGGGAGCTCCAGATGTACATTCTCCCACCAGGCTCAACAAAGCTGTCTGGGTCAAGGAACAGGAATGTCCTATACTGTTATCAGGTGAGGTTTTCCAGAAAACATAATGAGGATGAAGATTTACCAAACAAGCTCCATACTGCCAAAAAATTGTTACAGTGTGTTTTCATGTATAAACACTGCTAACTCACTAAGCATATTTGCAGCATATCAATTACATGCATTATATGGGAATATCTACTTTAACACTCATTTTTGTTTTACTGAGAATTTTGGGTACTGTATCAAGTCATTGACTCAGATTCCAAAGAGATTATCTTTTTTTTTTTTATCAATGACCTGGTTTATTCTCCAAAAGAATTTAAAATAAATATTGTGATATTTACCCAAGGCAATCAGTCCCACACTCATCTTCCAGCATCTAAAATACCTGTCCTCCTTTCCTAAAGTAAATTTACACTTGTAGAAAGGGTTTTGATAACAGATTTTTTTCAGGCTAGAATTTGATAAGCTTATCAATTTAAGATAAAAACTCAAACCATGACTTCACAAGCTGGCTAGAAAATTCAATGTCATTCTAGGGACCACACGAATACCAATATTATCAGCATTTGTACCTTCCCCAATTCTTTTGTCTTTACGCATAAATGAAAAGAATTCCTTTGATTTACAGTCTGCCTCAGCAATCAGCTTTCTTTTGTAAAGGAATCCATCACCCATATGCCTTGTTACACCTTTGAGTAAATTCTGACTTCAAAAGTTTAACCCATCCGTAGCAGAAGCCTCAGTGTAGAATCTTTCTTGTTCTTATTCATTTATCCTCTTTTAAACCTCTTCACCTTATTTGAATGGAAAATATTGGTGAATCCACCCAAGTTTAAGGGAAAAGAAGAGCCTATTATAAAACCTCTATCAGAGCCCTGGCTGATGTAGCTCAGTGGATTGAGTGCAGGCCTGTGAACCAAAGCATCACTGGTTTGATTCCCAGTCAGGGCACATGCCTGGGTTGCAGGCCATATCCCCAGGATGGGGTGTGCTAGAGGCAACCATACATTGATGTTTCACTCCCTCTCTTTCTCCCTCGCTTTTCCATCTCTCTAAAATAAATAAAATCTTAAAAAAAAACCCGAAACCCTCTATCAGCACAGTCAGCACAGGGCTGGATGGGCACAGGTCTCCTGCCCTTCTGCCAGGCTGTCTTCATTATCATAAATGCATCAAGTATAAACTATACTACATATTAAAACTATGATTATTCTATGTCCTTCTTCAATTTCCAGGTTTAAAAAAAACTTTAGATTTTCTAAGGTTTCTTAGAAAATTTTCTTCAGGTGTCATTACTTTTTATTAACAAATACAAAACCTGTAAATTTACTATTTTGTTTTTTTAATAAAGAAAATAGAACCATGCAGTGTAAAAAACAAAATAAAGAACCAATAAAATCAAGAAAGGACTAAAGATAAGCAATGAAGTCTAACATTTCCAAAAAAGATTCACTCTGAAGTGTTTTTCTTAGTTTCGTGCTAAGTCAAAGTTCAGAATAGTATGGACATGTTTTAAAGCAACAATTTTTTTAATTTTTATATTATGCTGCATTTTATGAAAAGGCAGAGAATAAAAAGCATGGAAAAATAATTCGTAAAATTACTCTTTTAAAATTCATTATAATTGAAACTGTATTTCTTCCCTCCATAGAGACACCACCCCCCACCCTTGAGGCTTTCTTCTACTTTATATTACTTGACCTCAGAGTAACACTTTTATTTTGCCATTCCTTGATTTTTGTTTTTTGTTCTTAATATTTTTGACTTCTTTTTGTCTACCCCCACCGAAAAATTTTCCTTCCTCTCCAATGTATTTAGAACATAATGAATCAACTTTCTATGATTTGTTATTATGACCATAAATTTACATAGCTAAACCATACACAGTTCTCTAATTACTTCCCCAGATGTTTCCTTCTCTTACATATCTACCTCTGAAGCATCCACACGCTCTCTAGAATAAACCTCCAATCCTCTGAGTGGTTGGGAAGGGGTAAGCTGCCCTTCTCTATGACGTGAGGGAGGAGATCTGGGAGGCCAAGTTGTAAAGTCTTTCAAATATCGGCACCCTCTGTGTCCCATCTCTCAGAGGTTTCTGCTTCTACAGATTCCTGTGGCTTTTTGAAGTTCTGCAGAGAAAACCCCCAGTCCTGGGTTTCAACCTCATTCAGACTGCTAAATCAGGCATCACTCATCTGCTCTCCCAATCTTTGTTGACATTTCTGTCTGTTGTCATTTCCTCCCTTTCTCTTCGTTCTCGTGGGCTTGTTCCTTTTTAATCCTTTAATATCCTTTTAGTGCGGTTTATAGAGGAAACATGAATAGATGCTACTGTCCAATCCACCATAATTTACTGGAAGTATTTGTGCTCATTATATGTAAAGCATGATTTTCTATGTTTTTTTAACATAATCACACCCATTTCCTTTTTGCCTGCTTCAAGTTGTCCAGTTGTCTGCAGGTGAGTCTGATTAACTAATTGGGATAGTGTTTGTTTTTTTGTTTTGTTTGTTTTTTTGTTTAGTTCAGACAACATTTAGCCCCAGGAAAATTTTTAAAGTAGAGAAATTCATTTTCAATATTTTTAGCTTCCCCACTCTTTTGTCACTTTCCCCACTTGATGGCACCCTTCTTCAAGATCCATCATTCTCTCTCTCTCTCCACCACCCCCCCTTCCTCCTCCTGCTTCTCCTCTCCCTTTCTTTTTTCCTGTCCCCCCTCCCCCCACACCCCTTATAAACTAAATCTTTGAGGCAGGAGAGAAAACAAATAAACTTATTCATACTAGTGTGTGAATGATTGATGTCATTAAAAAGTGCTTCCCAGGATATTAAATAAAATGAAAAAGTTTAAACTGAAATTAAGGTAAACTGGAACTCCCAAAAATGTGTTTTGGAAGGTATATCTAGGAGTAGAAAGATGTTGTAGGAGGAAGGGAATAGAGTGAAATATTAAAGAGAAGAGTCAGAGAAAATGAAATAGGAGGGACTAACAGAGAAGATAGGTTTGTGACAATGTCCTATTCCAAAGAGATAATTTAATATTTTTCTTTCCATATAAGCAAAACTGGAGAAGCCAAAGTAAAAACATTAAGAAAACAAAGTTCTATATACTGCAAAAACTATAATAAAAGACATGGCACTGGGAACATACAAATATCATGAAAATTCTTTTGTCTTATGAACACAATTATTAAATAAAAGTGTTCCAAATTCCATTTATACCTCTTCCTAGTTAATGTTAACAAGTGACCTGACTTTTCTGGTTAATGACATCAGTAACTAAAACACCAAGGTTCAGATCAGGGAAATAAATTTTTATGGACAACTCCTGTGCAAATATAATAAAAAAGATGCCAGTGTCTAACAAAAAGATAACACTGGTTTGACGTGATAAAGCAGAAACTCGAGTGACTACTCAAAATTATTATTGGACCATTCTAGCTCCATTATCTCCAAAGCAAGTGGCCAGCACGAACAGAGAAACTGAAGTAGGACTGACCCTCTTGCTTAAAAGACAAAAAAACAAACAAAAATCCACTCTGTGAAGCAACCTAACTATGCATCTTAGAAATATGATTGGATTTACTTAGAGAGGAATTTTAATTTTCTCATCTATAAAATAAAGAGACTGACATAGACCTGTGGTTACTGATGCAAGTGTGTGAAGTAACACACTTTTGTCACTAAATTTCTACCAATCCACAGCATTGTGAGAAAACAGTGAGCTGTTCATGAAGCCAAGTTTACCCATTTTAAACAATCATCCTTTATCCCGAGAATGTGTCCCATCTTGTATGAAACAGAGAAGATAATGAACTTTTCCTTTCCTCCTCCTTCTCCCCTCCCTATTCCTACTTCTTTGATTTGTCCTTACTATGCAAAATTTAAAAGTTGATGAATTTCTATTGGTCACCAACACTTATAAAAATGAAAATATCTACTGTTCAAGGATATACATCTAAAGCCTTTTTTAGCATCAATGCAAATTAATTCCAAATAGTCCTCCAGTTTTTCTTGGACCAGTTGATCTCAACATAGTTCTTTTAAACTTTGATTTTTTCTTATATTTTTATACCTCTATGTTGGTCTATGTTTAAATTATGAAAAAAAAAGAAGCAAATTTAACATGTAACTAGCGCTCAGTGGAAGGTGACACCAGGTAGGTCTAGGGATCACCCTGGTGCTGGCAATGGCAGACCACAGGACTCGTCTTGAAGATGAAATTATGAAATAAACACACTGTCTTTCATTGTATGTTCCAAATTAATGGTAATATAGCATTAATAGGTTTTTAAGATGTTTTTTATTCATTCTCTCCATTAAGATTAAGAAAATATTGCCCTGGCTGGTGTAGCTCAGTGGATCGAGCGTGGGCCTGCAAACCAAGGGGTTGCCAGTTAGATTCCCAGTCGGGGGCACATGCCTGGGTTGTGGGCCAGGTTCCCAGTGGTGGACAAATGAGAGGCAACCACACACACTGATGTTTCTCTTCCTCCCTCTCTCCCTTCCTTCCCTTCTCTCTAAAAAATAAATAAATAAATAAAATCTTTAAAAAAAAAAGAATTCCTTAACAAAGATGCTACAGAATAAAGATTAAACAAAAAAAGAAAACATTTCTTTAAAAAAATTAAGAAAATATTGATTGTCCACATCAAAGAATAAGAACACTAATCACAGGAAATTACTTTAATATGTAAGTCTTCAAAACAATGATGTCCATCTTGGTTTTGTTCACATTGTGATATATGACATTGTGATGTATCACATGGGTGTTCCACCAAATTCCAGCTGGCTAATTACATCAAGCTACTATTCATAGGATTGGCGAATTCAGTGTCTATGCCTGACAAAAAACATGTTTTACAGTTTTTTATCATAAAGAGCATTTTTCTCCAAAAGTACTAGATGAGGATTCAGAGACCTAAGCTCCTGTCCTAGTTCTGTGTTGCACTCGGCACTTTCATCAAATAACCACTCCTCTTTAGGCTCCTAGTATCCTGGTCCATGAATGGAGAGAATAATATCTCAATATATCCTCATGACACTCCTATGAGGTAGGCAACAGAAAGATTCTTTGAAAAATACAAAGCGCTATAAAAATATTAAGAGGTATGCTCAAATTCAACATATATTTACTGATCTGAGACTTTCAGAAACATGTCCTTATTTGTATACAGCTTCCAAGTCAAATACCACAGATTACTATAGATTTCCATTCATTCAGGTACATGTACTAGCTTTTTTATTTTCTCCCAGTGGCTTTTATACAAAAGTCTGTCCTTTCTAAAATGGTTTCATGAAGCAATTTCTTTATGGTGGTTATTTATGGGCTCTGTTATCTTATGATGGCCACTGAAATTGTTTCTCCAAATTTTCTATTTTTTTAATTTTTTTAAATTGATTTGAGAGAGAGAGAAAGAAAGAGAGAGAGAAATATTGATTTGTTTTTTCACCCACTTATGTGTTCACTGGTTTATTCTCATATGTGCCCTGACGGGGGAATGAACCCTCAACTTTGGCACACCGGGACAATACTTCTACCCACTAACCTATCTGGCCAGGCCTCAAACTTTTCTATGGAATTAATTTTCCTACACTTGCTGTTCAGTTTACAAGATGAAATCAAATGATTTCAAGGCCCATAAAACCAAATAAACAACAGACAGTGATTAGTTTGAAGGAATATTAGTAGTTACATAGCCATTAGCAGCTGGATATACAGACCTTCACCAGTGGTTTTTCTAAGATTTTAAATATGGGAACTCTGTGTTAATGTGTTAAATATATCCACAACTGAAAAAATATACATATGTACATATGTATATGTACATATGCACACACACATGTATAAACTACAAAACTAGCCATGCTTTTGAATGAATCTGTATTTTCCTAATCATAACATTTGAGATTGTAACATACACATTTTGAGATGTAGCGCATAGACAGTAAGTGGTGAGTGTAAAGATCAACGGACTCCAGCAGTTTTTGACCCACAAGTAGACAATCACTGACTTACTCCTTACCTTGCCATGTTTTTTCATCTTCCAGTAGAGAATCATTAATTTCTTAATGAAACAAAATGGGAGGAAATAAGAAAAATTCAGATATGGATATGTCAAGTTTCTGACTTATTGGCTCTCTTTTTAAATTTGGGTATTGAATAGTTTTTAATCTAAATTGTCTCCTATTAGAAAATAAATGCAAGTTGTTGAATCCTTTAAAAATCCTAGTTATTAAGGGTTTACTATCGGTGACAGTAGCTCTCCACAAGGTCAGATTTAATATTCCTTTCTTATAATGAATAAACACTCATGTCTGCTTTAATAGCCTACTGTATTTACTGTAATGAATAAACCATCCCAAACAGCAATTTATCACTCCTCAGGGTTCTGTGGGTACACTGGGTAGTTCTGCTTGATGTGGTGTCATGTAGAGCTCAGGGACAAATTAAAAGGTTGAAATGGCCTCACATTACCTGGGAGCTCAGCTGGACCCTTTAAGCAAGAGGACTCATTTCTCTTCCAGGTGGGACCTATCCAGGTGACTGTTCAGGCATTTTCATAGCATGGAAGCTGGGTTCTAAAGAGTTGTGTGCTCTGAAAGCAAAGGTGGAAGCTGCAAATCTCTTCAGGCCAAGCCTCCTAAAGTTATACAGCTTCACTCTTACTGCACTCTATTGGTCAAAACAGGTCACAGGGCCAGCCTAAATTCAAAGCAAGGAGAAACAGATGACACCTCTTAATGTCTCTATATTGTACAAGAAATTGTAGGATAAGAGAGATTGTTGTGACAATCTTTAGAAACTATCACATATCGTCAAATGAAATTCTTAGACAATATAATCTAACTATATATACAATGTTTTAAAAATGAAAATAGCATCTAAACAATAATTTAATGGAGACATAGAAGAAAAGTAATTCATAAAATATGTATTTCAATATGTAAATATCCAGACTGACCACACTAAAAGAGCTAATAAAGTAGCTAGATTCTTATATTGACTTAAAGATTAAGTTTTGATTTTAAAAAAGATAAGCCACTCCATAAAAGAGATATATCAAAATGAACAGAGATATAAGAGGACACCAGAACAACAACAACAACAACAAAAGTATTAGGATAAGTAATTACACATCAGATATACTTGTATATAGTAAGAAAAAATAATTTAAGTTAGAGAGGAAATAAAATATTCTCAAAATGACCTGGACATTACCTATAAAGCATAAAATCAAAATAATTCTCTATATGACTACAAAAAATATATCAATTATTTAAAAATTCTAGCACATGTGAAAGCATTTATTCAGGCTCCAGTACTTAGAAAGATTTTGGAGATCACATCTGTCGACACAATAGAGAATACTGGGTGGATTTTTAAGGAGTAAACCAAAGAAACTGTAGAGAAGTTGTACAGTAGATGTCAGACACAGGAGAGCAAGACTGAAGAACAACAGATGATCTTCAAAGCAATAATGTTAGTATGTGGTTTTCACATCACTAATTTCTTATTCTACTACAAAAATTAAAATATCTAGAGTGTCAATAATATAAAATACTTAAAATAACATGTATTAAAATTTAGTGTAATTCCTGCATTTCATGTGCCTCAATAATATTCGGTTTCTTAGTCTAGTTAAGGGTTTCTCAAATCTCCTTAATTATACAATGTAGCTGATCTGTTTGCTTTTGCAGTAACTGCACAACTGACCGCACTGAATACTATTTTCATCGAACTGTGTACAGTAGAGTTGGGACTAGGGCGAGGGAAGTGAGGCACTCACTTTGGGCACAAATTTTAAAGGGCTCCTTAAATTCAAACTCAGCAATCAAGATAAATAATATTTAATACAATCTTTTAAAATATCAAATTAATGCCAAAAAGTCAATAATGAACAAAGTAACAAATTTTTAAGTGAAGATAGGATCAGCAGAGTAAGGTTTCAGTTATTCTGATACAATATATTTATTTCATTTATGAGCCTTTTTGTGCAGCTTTTTATAAAACTTTTCAGTATTACTTTATAATGAAGGGCTATTGATTTACACTTCTGCTAAAGTGCTACTGATATTGGCAAGATGGTAGAGGAGTGAATGGAAGCCACACTAACCTCCTCCTAGGACCAATATATAATTAAAACTAAACTGTGGAGAAATTACCCAGAACAAACAACTGAACAATAGCAAGAGAGAAGCCTTATAACCTCTGACAGACAAAAGAATCAGCTTTAGCACAACCTGTCTGGTAAGGAGTACAGTGGAGACTCACGAGGGCTGGGCACCCACAGGCAGCAGTGCAGGGGGGATAATTAAGCGGCCGGTTGGATCCCTCTGAGAAGAATGGGTTTAAACCCTAAGCTGGGATCCCCAGCCTAGAACACCAGAGCCCAAAAAGTACACAGGTAACAACTGGCAGTGAAAAGTAGCAGGGTTGCTCTCTGCCAGAGACCAACCACCAGAGACGCAAAGAGCTGTTTAAAGGACCAATGCACAAATTTCCATTTGCTGTCACTTACCAGGGGTTCTAGCGAAGGCAGGAGCAGAGTGGGCTAGAGACACCTGCGGAGAGACTGGGGACAGAAGCTTTGGGGAGATAGCTGGGAGAGTAGTCACTGGAATCCCTGTGCTGAGTCATCCCCCATATGGCAGCAGGCAGCAGATATTGGGCTCAGGAAGACCACTCTGCTCCGAGCAGCAGCAGTCTAAGGGGAAACAATAGCCCAACCCATAGAGAGACTCGGCCCTGGCTCTGTGGTGCTTAAGTCTGACTGCAGGTTGCAGAGTGACTAGATAAACAACTGAAGGAGACAATCATAGGCAGTAGATTCCTGGCAGTCTCAGAGCAGGCTGCCTAACTAAGGTCAGATGGGGTCAACATCTGACATCACCAGAGGCAGGTCCAGAAAGAAAAAAACAGAGGTAAATACTAGAGGCTACCAAGACAAAATCCCCTGTGGTCTTCTCCATGATTAGTGATATTTCCTTTCCTGCATAGCTTTTTAACATTCATTTCTTATCCAGCAAGTTTGTGCTTATTAAGTCACTAGAATTTATACTATAGTTTATTTCTCTCCTTTCTTATAATGGTCTTAATCTTTTTACACCCTTATTAATACTGATTCATTTATTGTTGATACTGAGATTGCTGGGGGGAGATAGTTTTGCAGATGTGAGTTTTTTCCCTGGGCTTTATGGTTTTCTTCTGGCAGCACCTGCACAACAGCATACAAGATGTGATGGGTGGAGTGACACTCAGTTAACCAGCAAGAGGGAAGGACCCACCAAAGAATGACCCAACAACAAGCAAAACCCAGTTGCATCCAGAAAGCCAACATAAAAGACTATCCCAGGAGCATCAAGTTCAGGAGACCAAGGAGACTGCATCACTGAATCTCAGTCTCCTACCATAGAAGTTCACACCACAAACTCAGGGAGTCAGAATAGACCAATTTAAGAAGCAGAGGCTAACAAGAAGAGTCTCACAAACAATGGGAAGACCAAAAAATAAACCCCAAATGAAAGGAAAGGAGGAAGCCTCAGAAAGAATGCTAAATGAAATAGAGCAAGTCAACTATCAGATATTGTATTCAGAGCAATGGTTATAAGGAAATTCAATGAGCTCACTGAGAATTACCAAAAACTATAGGGAAATTATGAGGAATTTACTCCAAAATGTATCAACATGAAAAAGGAGATAGAAACTATCAACAAGAGCCAAAAGGGTAATGAAGAATATAATTTCTGAATTGAAGAACACAGTAGAAGGAATCAAAAGTAGGCTAGATGAAGCAGAGGATAGAATCAGCAAGCTGCAGGATAGGGTAGAAAAAAACTCCCAGAAAGAGCAAGAAAAGGCGAAAAGACTCAAGAAGAATGAAGAGGTGTTAAGGGAACTGCAGGAGGACAACATGAAACATAATAATATCCATATAGTAGGGATACAGAAGGAGAAGAAGAGGAAGGGATAGAAAACCTGTTTGAAAAAGTAATGATGGAAAACTTCCCTAATCTGATGAGAGAAAAAGTCACACAAATCCAAGAAGCACAGAAGGTCCCAATCAAGAGGAACCCAAAGGGGCCTACTCCAAGATACATCATAAATAAATGGCAAATTCCAAGACAAAGAGAGAATCTTGAAGGCAGCAAGGGAAAAGAGGAAGTAACATACAAGGGAGCCCTGATAAGGCTAGCAGCTCAATGGAAACACTACAAGCCAGAAGCAAATGGCAAGAAATATTCGAAGTAATGAAAACCAAAGGCCTGCAGCCAAGACTACCACACCCAGCAAGGCTCTCAATTAAAATGGAAGGCCAAATAAGGAGTTCCCCAGACAAAAGAAGGCTGAAAGAATACACCTCTACCAAACCAGCTCTAAAGAGATGCTAAGGTCTGAGATGCAGGAGGGTCTGCTTTAAAAAAAAGAAGAGTGAGAGAGAGAGGAACACAGGTAGCAAAGTGACAATGAATAAGTACCTATAAATGATAACCTTAAATGTAAATGGATTAAATGCTCTAATAAAAAGACATAGAGTAGCTGAATAGATCAGAAAACATCACCCACACATATACTGCCAGAAGAGACCCACCTCAGAATAAAGTGCTACTAACATATTTGTAGTAGGATATTTTTTGCTTTCTTGTTTTTGTTATTATTTTTTATATATATATTTTTATTATTGTTCAGGTACAGTTGTCTCCATTTCCTGCCACCACCTACCCCCACCCCACCCACCCCCACCTCCCACATTCAATCATTCCCCCCATTTTCTTTATCCATGGGTCCTTTATACATGTTTCTTGACAACCCTTCCCCTTCTTTGCCCTGTTATCCCCCTTCTCCCCCCCGCTGGTTACTGTAAGTTTGTTCTTTATTTTCATGTCTCTGGTTATATTTTGCTCACTTGTTTGTTTTGTTGACTAGTTTCCACTTATATGTAGTAGGATATTTTCAGTGTGTCTTTTTAAACTCTAGCAGGATGTAGGAAAATTTTACTTTGTGCAGAACTGACTCAAGCTTTGGGGGCCATCAAGCATACCTGGCACGCTTCTCTAGGTGGTACTCCACCTATTCAATCATTGTGCCAATAAAAAATGCCCACATGTTTCCAAACTCACTGACAATGCAGTGAGTGCCCTGAAGGAGAATCACTAGAGAAGATAACATCAACATATCAGTGAATTAGATGAGCACAGGCTGTATGAAACGTCTTTTGAAAATTGTTGTGGATACATATTTAAGGCTGATTTGAACTTTAATTAAGTCACACTTAAAGGCTTTCCAGGGTTTTAAAAAATTAAAGAGCTTTTAGAATATAATACTGCATGTCCTTCTTTAAAAACTAGATCATGATAAAAGCTCAAATCTGAAGCAACCACAATGCTAGTCACAATATTCCATCTAAAGCTCTCCACTGGAAGACACCTAATAACTATGCTGTAGTTCATTTCATTCTTGTGTCTAGTCACTTAATGCAATTAAGGGTTATTATGCTTTATTTACTCATATCTTTAACCTTTTTTGATTTTGGTAATATGCCATACACCTCAGTAAATTATTTCCTTTGCATTAATTCACAATAATAATTAACTTTCTATTCTTAAAATCCATTTGAAAGAGAAAAAAGGGAAGATTCATGAGCAGCAATATCAAAAACCCCATACATTAAAAAAAATCCTAAAACTCCATGGATTTTGCTGTGGTTACCAACCTGAAAGTACATATAAATGACAGGGTTTTTGTTTTGCTTTGTTTAGGCAATGGCAACATCTAATAAATACTAAGTCAAATTATCTGAAAATAAGTTCAGATGCAACTGTGAATTTTTCCTTATACTTTAATGGTATGCAAACTAATGTCACTTAAAGGTATATGCATTTGAGAAGCAAAGATAAAGCTGGAGTGGGCAGAAGCTACACTCACCTCCTCCCAGGACCAAACTAGAATTACAACTAAAATTACAGCAATCAACCTGAATAACTAACTAAAGACCAGCTGAAGAGAAGTCTTATAACCAAGGATTTGTAGAAGAAGCCACATGAAGACTGCTTCAAACAGGTTGCCCACGACCAATCACAGACACTGTCTGATGCTGGTGTGAACCAGAGTCCCTCCCAAGTGACCCAGAACCAGCACACCCAGTACCCAGCTTCAACAACATCAAAGCAGGATCCAATATGTTTCACAAGTGGCATATCCAAAGGGAGCTTGGCAGGCATCAAAACCTGCTGAGGCAAATTTTACTTCCTGTGGTCAGCACCTGTACTTCAACTTGCACACTGTGGTTGGGGTTGAGCCTCACAGTCACTGAGCCTGAGGACTGATCCCAGGCACAAGTGAGCCGACAGCACTCAAGACTCAATTGCAACAGGAGGGCCCACAAAATCCACAAAAGAAACATTCCTAGAGCACCCAGCTCAGGTGATCAAGGAGACTGCACTACTGGACCCCACCAGAAATCTACTAAATAAGGCCATGCCACAAGAGACAGGGAGTGATGGCAGATCTATTTAATACATAGGGAAAAAAAACCAAAGAGGCAGTCAAAATGGAGACACAAAGAGCCCTGTCTGGGTGGCTCACTTGGTCAGAGTGTCATTTCGTACACCAAAAAGTTGCAGGGTTGATCCCTGGCCAAGGCACATATGGGAGGCAACGGATTGATGTGTCTCCCTCACATTAATGTTTCTCTCTCTATCTGTCTTCCTCACCCTTGCTTTCTAAAATCATTAAAAACATATCATCAAGTAAGAATTAAATTTAAAAAACAAAGAAATAGGCACCAAATGAAAGAACAGGACAAATTTCCAGGAAAAAAAAGGAGCTAAATAAAATGTATGCAAGCAATTTAACAGCTATAGAGTTCAAAGTAGTAGTTATAAGGATGTTCAAAAGCATGAAAGAGGAAATAGAAACCATAAAAAAGGACCAGTCAGAAATACAGAATATGATATCTGAAATGAAGAATACACTGGAAGGAATAAACAATAGGATGGATGAAGCAGAGGATCAAATAAGTGATTTGGAAAACAAGGTAGAAAAAAAAGCAGCAAAAAGAAAAAAATTTTCAATGGGGATAGTATAAGGAACATTTAAGACAACATGAGATATAACAACATCTGTATTATAGGGGCACCAGAAAGTGAGGAGAGAGAGGAAGAGATGGAGAACCTGCCCTGGCTGGTAGCTCAGTGGATTGAGCGCGGGCTGCGAACCAAAGCATCGCAGGGTACTGCGATGGAAAGGAAAAAAAAGCTGGGATAGCAATACTTACATCTGACAAAATAACCTTTAAAACAAAAACTATACTAAATGACAAAGAAGGACACTACATAATGAGAAAAGAGTGATCCAGCAAGAGAATATAACCCTTGTAAACATTTATGCAACCCTTTTAAACATAGGAGCACCTAAATATGTAAAACAAATCTTGATGGACATAAAGGGAAAGATTGGCAGTAATACAGGTGTAGTAGATACTTTTAACATCCCATTGACATCAATGGATAGATCTTCCAGACAGAAAATCAATGGAAACCAGTGACCTTGAATGACACACTAAATCAGATGGATTTAATAAATATCTTCACAGCATTTCACCACAAAGCAGCATAATATACATTCTTTTCAAGGGCACACACAGTGTTTTTTAAGATAGACCATATGTTAAGACACAAAACAAATCTCAATGTATTTAAGAAGATTGAAATTATATCAAGCACTTTTATGACCATAATGATAGGAAACTAGAAATCAATCAAAAGAAAAAAAACTAAAAACCACACAAAGACATAAAGGCTAAATAACATGTTATTAAACAATGAGTGGACTAACAATAAAATTAAGGAAAAATCAAGATATACCTTAAAACAAAAGAAAATGAGAATATGACAACCCCAAATCTATGGAACATGGCAACAGCAATACTAACAAGGAAATTCTTAGCATTACAGGCCTATTTCAAGAAAAAGAAAAATTGCAAAGGTTGATATAATATCCTCAAATCAATAAATGTGATATACCACACAAACAAAATAAAATATAAAAACCACATGATCATATCAATAGATGCAGAAAAAGCATCTGATGAAATCCACCACCCATTTAGGATAAAAACTTATATGAAAGAGGTAATAGAGAAAACATACCTCAGCATAATAAAGGCCATATACAACAAACCCATGGCCAACATCATACCCAATGGGCAAAAACTACAAATGTTTCTCTTAAGTTTGGGAACAAGACAATTATGTCTGTTTTCACCACTCTTATTCAAAATAGTACTGGAAGTCCTGGCCACACCAATCAGACAATAAGAAGAAATAAAAGGCAAACAAATTGGAAAGAAATAAGTAAAACTATTATTATTTACAAATGATATGATACTGTATATAGAGAACCCTAAAGATTCTACCAAAAAACTACTAGAACTGATAACTGAACTCAGTAAAGTAGCAGGATACAAAATAAATATCTAGAATAGAGTTGCATTTTTATACACCAATAATGAACAATCAGAAAGAGAAACTAAGAAAACTATCTAATTCACAGCTGCTTCAAACAAAATAAAATACATAGGAATAAATTTAACCAAGGATGTAAAAGACCTGAACTTAGAAAACTATAAGACACTGAGGAAAGAAATTGAAGAAGATAAAAATAAGTGGAAGCACACACCGTGTTCATGGATAGGAAAAATTAACATCATTACAACGTCCATACTATCCAAAGCAATCTATAGATGCAATACAATTTCTATCAAGATATCAATGACATATTTTACAAAACTAGAAGAAACACTACAAAAATTTATATGGAACCACAAAAGACTCCAAATAGCCACAGAAATCTTGAGAAAGAAGAACAAAGTTGAGGAATTATGCTACCTGATATCAAACTATATTCCAAGGCCATAGTAATCAAAACAGCATGGCATTAACATGGAAACAGACATATAGATCAATTGCATAAAATAGATAGCCTAGAAATCAATCCACACCTTTATATAAATTAATATTTGACAAGGGACACAAAAACATACAATGGGGTGAAGACAGTTCATCCAATAAATGATGTTGGGAAAACTGCACACATACATGTCAAAAAAATCAAACTAGACCACCATCTTATTTCATGTACAAGAATAAACTCAAAATGTATTAAAGACCTAAATGCTAGACTTGAAACCATAAAAATCCTAGAAGAAAACATAGACAATAAAATCATGGGCATTTTTCATGGTAATATTTTTATTACATATCTTCTTGGGCAAGGGACATAAAAGGAAAAATAAATAAATGGGACTACACCAAACTAAGAAGCTTTTGCACAGCAAAGGAAACTATCAACAAAATGAAGACAACCCACTGAATGGGAGAACATATTCACCAATGACACATCTGAGAAAAGGTTAATGTCTAAAATTTATAAGACTCATAAAAGTCAACACAAAAAAATCAAACAATCCAATAAAAAATGAGCAAAGGATCTAAATAGGTAATTCTCCAAAGAGGACATACAGATGGCCAATTGACGTATGAAAAGATGCTTAATTTCACTAATCATCAGAGAGATACAAATTTAAACCACAATAAGATATCCCCTCCCACCTGTCAGAATGGCTATCATCAATAAAGGAACAAACAACCAGTGCTGGTGAGATGTGGGAACGCTCATTCACTGTTGGTGGGAATGCAGATTGGTGCAACCACTGTGGAAAACAGTGTGGAGTTACCTGAAAAAATTGAAAATGGAACTGCCTTATACCCAGCAATTTTACTTCTGGTAATATATCCAAAAACATTCAAAACACTAATTTGAAAGTGTATATGACTCTTATGTTCATTGCAGCATTATTTACAACAGCCAAGATTTGGAGGCAGCTCAAATGTCCATTAGTGTAGGGGTCCCTAACCTTTGGGCTGCAGACCAGTATTGGTTGGGCCTGTTAGGAACCAGGGTGCACAGCAGGAGGTGAGCTTGAATGTCATCCACAGCAGGAGGTGAGCTTGAATGTCATGTGCTTGAATCATCCTGAAACCATTCCATCCCCTCACACCCTGCCCTATCCATGGAAATTGTCTTTCATGAAACTGGTCCCTGGTGCCAAAAAGATTGGGGTCTTCTGCATTGGTGGATGAGTTGATGAAAAAGCTGTTGCACATTTACACAATGGAATACTACTTGGCCATATAAAAGAAAAGAATCTTACCTTTTGCAATAGAATGGATGTGCCTGAAGAGCACTATGCTAAGTAAAATAAGCCCATCAGAGAAACACAAGTATCATATGATTTCACTCATGTGGAATCTAATGAATAAACTAACAAAAAAATAGAAACAGACTCCTCATAGATAGAGAACAGACTGACAGGTGTCAGAGGGGAGGGAAAAGAAAAACTCGTAGGCACAACAGTCTGGTGATTACCAGAGGGAAAGGGGGGTGAGGGAGATATAGAAGATGGTATAGGGAGGAAAAATGATGATGAAAAGAAACTTGACTTGGGGTGGCAAACACACAGTAAAATACACATATTATGTATCACGGAATTGTACAACTGAAACCTACATAATTTTATTAACCAATGTCACCCCAATAAATTCAATAAAAAATAAAATTGAAAAAATAAAGGTGCATGCATTTGACAATGTCGCTTCTTAATCCCGTGTCCCCAAAATTTAGTTAATCATATATTTAATTTAACTAACAGTAATTTATATTTATAAAAGTCTGCACATTTTTATTGTGAATAGATATATTAGATGATTAAAATGGAGGGTCTTTACTAAAAACATCACTGTATTCTTGATTATTTGGATAATTAAAAATTAGGGCTGGTGTTCCCAGTGGCATCAATCATACATGTTGCACACCTGTAGAGCAGTAGGTAGGTTCCTTTGGGTCCAAAAGGATTTTATGAGTTTTCCAAAACCTGTTTTAGCCACAGAAAGAGATAGTTAATTTAATTAAATGATAAATTACTTAAATTATCCATTTTTCTGTTGTCCTACAATATGTTACATTACAATTCAAGATGTTAGAGAGTACGGCAGAAGTAATAACTCACTTGCCTTTCCAAATTCCTAAGACATGCAGCTTTCAAATGATTTATAAAAATCTGATTCCTTAAAATATAGATAATAATATTATAATAACTATGTATGTTGACAGATGGTGACTAGATTTACTGGAGTGATCACTTCATAAGGCATATATATACCTAATCACTATGTTGTACACCTAAAATATAACAATATAACATTGTACATTAACTATAGTTGAAAAAATTAAAAAAATAAAAATTAATAAGAAATTAAAAATCTGATTCCCTATTTTATACAATGCTGCAGCAGTAGAAGATATATACCAAGTAAACTTTTCTCAACTTTTTCATTATTATTATTATTTGTAAACAGAGTGAGGCAGACCAGATAAGCAAAAAGACAAAGTATATCGGAGGCCTTGGTAAGACACACAGTCCAGAGGGTAGGAATGAATCCCACAGACATTCAAGGACCACCGTGACAGTGAAGTTATGAGTAATCCTGGGGTCTGGAGCACCCCTTCCAAAAGTAATTGGCAAAATAATGAGTTTCACACTTTCCACCAGTAAGAAAACAGCAAAACACTTGCTAGGGCTCTTCAGGTTCCACATTCAAGAACAGTACTTCGACCTACAGGGGTTAACAAAAATAGGTTTACGTTGTTCACATGGAAAAAGACATGCAGGTTATGATTACTACAATAGCTTTATTAACTCAAAAGTATGTCACAATGGTATGCTATACAAATAAAGAAATAATACAATAATTAACTAGTAATACAAGAATAAACTCTGTGTTTTGAGTACTCACAACTGTAAACCTACTTTTGCCCACTCTTGTATTTATCAGGTACACGAAAGGCTGTCAGTTCTGAGTAGGGTCCAGAGCAGAGAAGGGCATTACAGTAAGTCTGGGCTGCAATGCAAGCAGCCCTTCCACTTGGGCTACAGAACTGGACATACCCTACAGTATTAGATGTATCTTTGGTGGGAAAATATGTCTTCTGGAGATAATGGCACCTCCGAAAATGAGAAGCACAATATAGACCCCTAGAGTTCTGGAATAAGGCCATTTGCCATCTTCAACAAATAGTTACACACCATTCAAAAACCATCTTTGAACATGCTGCTGGACCTTAGTAGCAGAGTGCCTGATCACAGGTCACTGAGTGGTCATGAGACCAAAACTGCCATTCCTGAGATAAGTCTTATCAAGGGCCACAATGTCATAAAGTTGAGCAGGCCTAACAGCAGTCCATTGTAACATGACAGTGATACATCTGGGATCAGGGTCAAAGGAGATAAGTAAACCACATGAGCAGGTAGCCTAAACCACATACCACGCACCTGTGTTTTTACCGAGCGCCTCTCCCTTAGCTGACATCTCTGACCAAATCAGGGTGGGTGGGTGGGAGGGAATCTGTTATGACCAGATAACAAAGGAGGAAAAAGGCTGAATATAGTCACAGCTGGGTCAGTTCAGTATGTGAGTACATGCCAAAAATGAATAGAAACTATACTACTGCCCCACTCAGGAGTGGCCCTGAAGGGCAACAGCAAGGACAAACAGCCTTCCAATGAGTTCCAGGCAGTACCTCTGAATGAAGAGAAAAACAGCCCAAGATGATGATATATACAGACTCATGGCAGTGGTGAGTGGCTTGGCTGGTTAGTCTGAGTCTGTGAAGGTGAAAGATGGGAAGATTAGCATGGAAACAAATTCTTAAAAAAGACCACAAATAATTCTGCAGCCCCCTTAATGTTCATGTCTCTAGTCTCCTCAACAGATGAAGCTTACGTCCTCTCTATGTGAATCGGGCACAGCCTATCATTGCTTTGAGCAATAGAATGCCGAGGAAGTAACATTTTGAGATTTCTGTGCCCAGGCATTAAGAAAGCCTAGTATCCTTCACTCTCCCTCTTGGAGCCCTGAGCTGCCATTTAAAGAAAGCCAGGCTACCCTGCTGGAGAGACAGGCCCTGTGGAGAAGCCCTGAAGGATGAGATGTCATGTGGAGAAAGATGCTACAGAAAGAAGTACTGAAGTGCCATATATCTAGTCCCAGCCCCGATCTGACAGGGTCATGGGAGAGACCTCACATCATGCCAGTGAAGGCATTGCTTTGCTGAGCCCCATCTATTCATGGAATCAAGAGATTAAAGACAAAATGGTTATTATTTTAAGCCACTGAAGGTTTTAGTGGTTTATTATGCAACAATCAATAACTAAAACAGAACTTGGTATCTGGAAATGGTGTCTGCCTTAATAAGAAACTAAAACATGTGGCATTAGCTTTGGGATGAAGGGTAGAGAGAAGATGGATCTCCTTAAAGAGACCATTAATGGAGGCTTGAAAGGCAGTGATAAAGTTGCTACAGGCGACTAAAGGAAAGAGGCTCTGAGCATTATTATGCATGAATAAATGTGCACACACACAAACAACACAGTGGTGAAACTGTCACCTGCAATGAGGTAGGAAATGGAAAAGGACCCTAAGGAACTCCTGGGCCTGGCTGAGAATATTTATAAGCAAACTGTTGAGAGCTCTGCTGTTTTTGTTTTTAGCTGCCTGTGTAAAAGTGCATGAGGAATAAGAGAAAAGAAATAAGTGTACAGGGATACAGTTTTGAAGCAGAATTTAAAGAAAATATAAAGAAAACAGGACTTACTGGGTTTTAAAGAAATATTGTTTCTTTGGATGACAAAAGCCTTATTAAGGTAAGAACGTATTGCAGGGATGGGAGAAATCAAATCCAGCACGCAGAAATTAAAACATACCTCAGTCTAAAGTTCAGATCAGGGGTGGGACTGTAAGATACTTCACTGAAAGTGTTTTATACTTTCAGGTGATGCATCAAAGAGCCTTTCAGCTGGCCAAAAAGGCTTCCGTGAGTACTAAGGGCAGCAGCTTCTCAACCAGCCACCAGGGCTTCTAAGAGTCATAAGGAAGTTCCCCGGAGCAGCTTCACAGCCCCATTTCAGAACGAAGTGTAGGTATGGCTTTTACCAAGTGGATTCATTACAATTTGATACAAACGAAACACAATAATGTTTTTAAGGAAACAGACTCCATTTGTACAGAAGGGACAGACGATTCATAATGAAAAGAAGTTTCTGGGTCCTCAAACTGCTACAGGCAGTAAGTGGGCTAAGGAAGCTGCTTAGCTTCAAAGAGGGGCCATTTATAATGGAAAAGGAAGGATGAGTCAGAGGGCAGAGCCTAGGGTGTGGGCACTATTCCCACAGATCAGGACCATTCTACAACAAAGGACTGGCAACACATGCCCTGCTGGATTTCAAAATTATTATGAATCAGTGATTGCTGTGTGCCTACTGTTTCCCCCTTTTTTGTCTAGTCCAACCTTCTTGTTCCTGCCTCATCATTGGTAAATGTTGAACAAGTAACTTAACTCTTTCATTTAGAGTTCCTTAGAACCAGAGGAATTATTCCTAAGGAGTTATACCCAAAGAAACACACCTGAGAGGCTCCATCAACTCACACAGCTGATTTAGATGATGAGGCCCTGGATTCAAGCAGATACCATGATGCAGGGGTGTCAAACTCATTTTCACCAGGGTCCATGTCTGCCTCACAGTTGCCTTCAAAGGGCCGAATGTAATTTTAACTCCTTAACAGTTAAGGTGCAGTTACATTTATACAGTCCTAAAATTATTTTGGCCCTTTGAAGGCAACTGCAAGGCTAATGGTGGCCCCTGGTGAAAATGAGTTTGACACCCCTGCCATAATGCATGAAACTTTTACTTTGGGGGAGAGTATAAGTCATATTTTCTATGAGGGAAAAATGTGACTTGTGGCCAGAGGTGGACTGTGGCAGCTATTCTTCAAGAACGACCCTAAGAAATTCTGCCCCTCCCTGCATGCACATACTGCTACTACCATCTAAAACAGCATTTACGTCCCACTGAATCAGGGCTGGGGCCTGTGCTTGCACTGACTAACAGAATGTAAGGACTTTTGCAACCAGGCATTAAGAAGTATAAGCAGCTTCCACTCCTTCTTAGATCCTTAAACCAGATTGGGAGTTCTGGCTGTCTTGCCATCTTGGAAGGAACGGCCACAAGGAGGAGCACTGAGGCACCAGGCATCCAGCCCAGCCCCACCTGAATGAAGCTGTGTGAAAGGCCACATGCGACACCAGTAGAAAAGCACCCCCAGATGAGCCCAGACAAAAACACAAAATCATGTCACATAACTGAACTGCAAACTAAGTTTTGGGTGGTTTGTTATGCAGCAACAGATAATAAACAATTAGGGTGAGGGAGTTTGGGGAAGAGCGATGTGGATCAGCCAATGGGAGTAGACATGAAACGTGAAGTTCTTTGTATTGCATATTAACTCCTACAAGAAAGCATCCACCATAAAAGAGACACACAGAACACCTCAGATAGATGATGTCTGCCAGCATGTTACCAGCCACTGCAGTGCTGATTTAATGAGCTCATGAATGGAGTAGCCAAGGTGCTAGGAATGAGGATATGCATAGGCCTGACAGCCTTGGGCTGAGCCAGTTGCTGCCACTGAGGCATGTCAGTCTGCCAACAGCATAGACTAACACCAACACCCACAATATGGCAACCAGTCAAGGAAACCAACTGGTCACTCAATAGCAAATAGATTGCATGGGACCATTCCCACACTAGAAGGGGCAGTGACTCTAATACAAACTTCAGGTATAAACTTCCCTTGGCCCCCACGGAACCTTAACTAACACTGTCTAAGGACTGGTGCTAAATCAGTGACATGGAAACCCACATGACATTACATCGAGCCACTGCTCTTCAGAGAAGGAGCAACAGTTGACATATGTCCACGGGATCAACTTATCCTTTCACTTACTACAGCACCCAGAAGCTGCTGGCCTGATAGAGCAAGTGGAATGGCTACTTAAAGACACAACTGAACCAAAGCTGCTTAGAGATATTATCCTGGATAGCCATCGTTTGGGACATCACAAACCCCTGAAATCAGTGACATGTACAGGGTACTACATCCCCAATACATAGAATATATGGGCCTGGGAACCAAGAATTGGAGTAGGAGTGGAACAGCTTACCCTCACTTGCAATAACCTACTTGGGGAATTTGTGCTTCCTATACTTAACTGTAAAGAATGTTTCCATCAAGGACCCCGGGCTCTGGAGCCTAACTACCTGGTTTCAGATATGTATAGTGCTAGGGTACAAATTGTGACTTCAGGCAAATGATTCAATTACATGGGTACTTCAGCTGGCTGCTCTGTGCAAGGGCAACAATAGGACTTACCTCAAAAGCTATTGTGAGAGCCATATACATTCATCCATGAAAGCACTTGGAAGAGTGCCAGGCAACTAGTAAGCACTCAGTAAATGTTAGCCCTCATTAAAATGTAAACCTGAGGGAAATATAAAGAGCATAAATATATATTTGCAGAAATAAGACATACTACTTCTCTCCAGAACTGTCTTTCAAATTTCTGTAATCTGTACTCAAGACAATAGTCATTATAAAAAACTATGATTACTTCTTAAAGGTAGCATATGGAGAATAAAGTAAAAGTAACTATTTGACAGAGTTGTGCATTTTGTGAAATAAATTGTATAATATGATTATGGAATGTCAAAACAAAATACGCTAGCAGTTTCACTTTTAATCTTTATCATTTTATTTTTGAGGTTAAAAATCACACGGTTGTAAAAAAAAATAAAGGAAGAAAGAACATTTTCTCCCTTTCTGAACAGATGGGAAATTTTTCAGGCAGGTTTATTCCATTCTCTATAAAATTCTAGCACTAAGTAGAAAAAGTAAAATATAACATAAATGTTCTGACAATAATGTCCACAAAAACACTTCATGCCAAACATTTCTGAATTTACCAGTATACCGAGAATAGTTAGTAAAGGGGAGTAAGAAAATGTGTTTACACTCACAGGTACCAGACAAAATGTTGCACGAGTTTAAAATCAATTTAGAGCTTGAAATTGACACTCCTGAAGTACCTGTTCTTAGGCGACCTCTGACATTTCTGGGGTCCTGAAGTAGAGCAAGTCCACTGCTCCCGGAGTGGGGGCCTCCCGGCCGCTCGGAGCCCACCGGGTGCCTGGCGAGGCCGACAGGAACCTGTTAGGACAAGAAAAGGGGGAGGTGAACGAGGGCGCCTTTTGGGCAAAAGTGGCTGGAATTTGGGAAGCGAGAGTGGAGGTGAAAAGAGGCGGGGGCTTTGAGGGGCTGAACCTACAAGCCACTGCAGGGATGGTGGGAAGACCCTACCGGGCTGCGAAGGGGAAAAGAGGCAGCGAGCGGAGGAATCCCCAGTGCGACAAGCTTGAGAGGTGCCCGCAGGGAGGGCGGTGAAGCGAGATCTCCGGTTTCTTTTTTCCGTTCCCTGGAAATCCACCTCCAGGGTATCCCGGAGGTCTACACTCAGAGATTTATGCCAAAGTAGCAAATTATAGGTGGTAAAAAGCCATTAAAAATAAAAGCTTAGCGTCCCTGGGTGGGCTCGAACCACCAACCTTTCGGTTAACAGCCGAACGCGCTAACCGATTGCGCCACAGAGACTGCCACGCGGTTTGGCTTCCTAGTCATAACCTTTATGAAGAATAATAAAGGCATCCTGTGACTCACTTTCTTCTGTATTTCTCACTATGATTAAAATCAGAACATTTCCTTTAATATTTGTAACCCTCTTAATTCTCTCTTCCACCTTTACAGCATATTGGAAAATTACAACATACTGCAAGATCGAGCAAAATTCAGATGGCAATGTGTATTAAAATACTTTGCGTCCCCTCCAGCCCCCAACCCCAACTCTCTTTTGGAACATTCTGTTTCAGGAACACAACTATTTCTTATGTTTCCTTTTATAAGAAAATAAAATTTTAATCCCAAGAGTTGAGAAACTTTCCTTTTGTTTAAACTTTTTGTCCAGTGCTTGACTCGCTAATCTTCATAATTTACTTTTATAGCATTCCCAGGGTCATCTGAATTGCATTTCTTTTCTTTATTTTTAGGTATTATTAAATACATATATGCAATAATCGTTTGTTTGTTTTATACTAACCTCTAATGTAATTTGTAACTAACACTTCATTGTTGGAAAAGGGCTTTAGGAAAAGCTACAGTGACATTCTTTAGACTCTGTGCACTGTAGTTCATTGCTAAATCCACCTTTGATTCTCCCTAGAATTATTAGCCTTTGCAGCTACATTTTGAACTATGCTATTTAAAACGTACATTTTGTGGGATAATTTATAACCCAATTTGAGGAAAGAGAAGTTAAAGAAAAAAAAGTGTAATTTATGACTAGCTCCTGAAAATCCCTAGTACAGACACACTGTTGGCAAAATATGTACATTCCTATAAATATTCTATATAAAAATCTCTCATATTGTGTATTTTCTGACACCTTTTAAGGTGCTCTTCAAAACTCCTCTTTTTTTTCCTCTTCTCTCCTCAAAGAACTGCTAGTTTACACCTAACAACTCTCTATTTAAATTTTTAAGTCATTACATTGCTTTACCCAGCATGCCTCGAGAAAGAATTCATATCACGATTAATAGAAGTTGTATTCAAAGTACCTTAGACCAATCAGCATTTTGAATTCCTGTTGCTTGATAAGAACTTAAATGGCTTTGGAACAAATTCGTGAGTTCGTTGAAAGAGATTGGACATTAAACAGCTGTGAAGTCACACCAAGCTGTACCCCTCTGTTTTCAACAAAATTTTAAAAGAGCACTTGAAAGTTCTGAATTAAAAAAAAAATAGAGGCAGCAACTTATAAAGGACATATAATGAGTCTTACTTCATTATATGATGCTACCCTCATGCTAAAACTTCATTTATAGCTTATGTACCTGTCAATGTTAGCTAAAACTATTAGGCACTGGTTTTTCTTCTGAATTCTAAAAGAAGTTTCCTTTCCTCTGCTATTGTTCTAGTGACTATTCAGGTAGGACAGACTGCTATGAATTACTCCACCAACACTTCATTTAATATTTACTTTCCTGCTTACAATAATATTAGGAATTGTTCTATTCATGTAACTATCTTCTTTTCCAATCTCTTCTCCTCACTTCAATCCTCATACATTTTAACTTCTAAAAAAAAGATAATGAGAAACAATTGATGAGAAAATGAATTCAGAAAAGAATATTAACTCATTGTATGCAAAAATCTTGTCTATGTGACCACTGTTGTTTGTTTTAAAACTCAGTCTTCAAGCCTGATCCTGGAGTTGTTAATATTTTTAATAAAGTAAATGGCCATTTCCACAATTCAGTAGTTTTGCCTCTCTCTTATTGTCTCTTTGCTTGAAAATACTTCAAAAGAACATATAAATATTAAACATTGAATATAATCTCAAAATTCAATTCCAATAATATATATCAAATATAGCCTTTATGCACAATGTCCCTTTAAAAATAAGAGTATGTGTTATTATCTAAATTTTTGTGATTATTTCATCTTAGGCCTTAATATCTATGCCCAGTTTTTAAAAGCACTTTAAGCCCACTGGATTAATTATAGCAATATACATTATCTTTTTTTTAAATTTCAGGATAACCCAAGACAAACAATCCTTAGAGCTTCATTAGTACTTGGGTCTTTATAATTGCTAAAATTTAAAAGGACTGGGCATTTTGCCCCCTTTTTGTATATCATACACAATTGAAATGCAATTTTACCTTTTCCAAGAATGTTTTCTATCAAAATGCTGACCCATGCAGATTAATGGGCCTATATATTTTATTTCCACTTTAGAGAGGAAATAAAAAAGAGAGACAGAGAAAGAAGAACATTTGTACAAATGAGACCTACCTGACTTAACAAACAAGGCAAGTGGACCACATTGCTTTATAGACTTTCCAGGCATCATGGACCCAATGCTTTTAGATAATGAGCCACCAACATTGTAGCAACAGTAGAGGCAACTCACAGGATTCCCATAAACACAATAGTGCATGACTGCATTTCAGAAGGATGGTGACTAAGTTGTTAGAAATGAAAAATCTAGTTATATAGTTAGAAATTAAAAAGAAATCCAGTGAGTTAGAGAAATAACCCCAGTGAAAGATTGTGGCACCAGGAAACAAGTTAAAAGAGAGTGCCAAACCAGGTGTCACTAAGAGCAAGAGACGAACTATGAGACTAATTTTCAAAGCCAGTTGGTCACACTTTTAAATTGTTTTATAGTAAAGAAGAGTTGAACCCTTTCGACCATTGTCAAACTTATATGATGTTTCCTACTCACTAAAAGTATCATTCCCATTTAAAACTGTAGACTGAGGGTCAGGGTCAGGGTCAGTTTCAGTTAACCCATAGGACACTTACATTTCATAGGCATTTGGGGATTGTGACACCACAGACTAGAGCAATGAACAGAAGACAATGGTAAACCACTGCTGCATTTTCTTTTCTTATTCTTGTTCTTTTTAAAAATATTTTGTTTTACATGGAAAACCCTATGATGAGACAGTCTGAAATGAAATATGAGATAGTGCTGAAAAATGACTCCCAGGTTAGAAACCACTCAGTTACTGGTGAAGAGCAGAGAGCAAGTACAAATAGCATTGTTTTTTTAAAAAACATGTTTTATTGACTATGCTATTACAGTTGTCCCACGTTTCCCCCTTTGGCACCTCTGACCAGTATCCCCATTCCCTCCAGGAATCCCCTGCTTAGTTCATGTCCATGGGTCATGCATATAAATTCTTTGGCTTCTCTATTTCCTGTACTGTTCTTAACATCCCTCTGTCTATTTTGTACCTACCCAGTTGTACTTCTTAATCCCTGCACCGTTTCCCTCATTCTCCCCCTTCCCTCTTCCAGCTATAACCCTCCAAATGATCTCCATAGCTATGATTCTATTTCCATTCTGCTTATTTGTTTACTTTGTTTTTTAGATTAAGTTGTTGATAGTTCTGAATTTGTTGCTATTTTAATGTTTATAGTTTTGATCTTCTTTTTCTTATATAGTTCCCTCTAACATTCCATATAATAATGACTTAGTGATGATGAACTTCTTTAGTTTTACTTTGTCTGGGAAGCACTTTATCTGTCCTTCCATTCTAAATGACAGCTTTGCTGGATAGAGTAATCTAGGTTGTGGGTCCTTGCTTTTCATCACTTTGAATACTTCTTGCCAGTCCCTTTTAGCCTGTAAGGTTTCTTTTGTGAAATCAGCTGACAGTTTTATAGAAATTCCTTTGTAAGTAACTATCTGCTTTTCTCTTGTTGCATTTAAGATTCTTTCTTCATCTTTAACCTTTGGCATTTTAATTATGACGTGCCTTGGTGTGATCCTCTTTGGGCCCAAGTTGCTTGGGACTTTCTGTGCTTTCTGGACTTGTATGTCTATTTCTCTCACCAAATTAGGGAAGTTTTAGGTTATTATTTTTTCAAATAACTTTTCAATGTCTTGCTCTTACTCTTCTCATTGTAGAACCCCTATGATTCAGATGTTGGTATGTTTGGAGATGTCCCAGAGGCTCCTTAGTCTATTCTCACTTTTTTAAAATTCATTTTTATTCTTGCTCTTCTGACTGAATGCTTTTTTCTTCCTTATGTTCCAAATTGTTGACTTGATTCTCAGCTTCATCCCCTCCCCTGTTGGTTCCCTGTAGATTTTTCTTTATTTCACTTCATGTAATCTTCATTTCTGCCTGTGTCTTTTTTTGCTATTGCAGGTACCCAATGATTTCTTTGAGCATCCTGGTAATCAGTGTTTTGAACTCTGCATCTGATAGGTTGCTTATCTGCATTTTGTTTAGCTATTTTTCTGGAGTTTTATTCTGTTCTTTCACTTGGGCCATATTTCTTTGTCTTCTCACACTGGCAGCCTCCCTATGTTTGCTTCTGTGTATTAGGTAAAGCTGCTTTGAATCCCTTAGTAGTGTGGCCTATTGTAGAAGAAACATCTATAAATCATATGGGGTGGGGCCTAAAGTAATTGCCAGGGTCCGGCAACCCACTTCACCATTTTGTAGCTCTGTGTGGCAGAGAGCTCAGAGATGAGACAATGCCACTGTCTGGCCTCTGGAGATTTGCCTGGGAGGAAACTGTCTCCTAGCACTCACCCTATTGCCAGTCACTTCACTTTCTCTGCATATGCCACTTGTGCTCTTCCAGCTGTTGCCTGGTGCTAAGTCCCAGAGGGGTGGGTCTGAGAAAGTCCTGGACCTTTTCAGGCTCTTTAAGAGGAGCCTCTTGAGAATCTTGCAGTTTCTTCCATTGCCCCAACCTCCACTGGTTTTTACAGCCAGAAGTTATGGGCACTTACCTTCCTGATGCTGGAACCCTGAGTTGGGTGATCTGGAGTGGTCTGGGAATCCTTGCTCCTAAGGTATCCCTCCCAATTTTTATCCACCACATGTGAATGTGGGACCACCTGGTCCATCCCCTTCCCATGCCACTCTGCATATCCATGCCTCTCCGTGTCTATACCCTTCCTACCCATCTAGATGAATGTGTCTTCTTTAAATCCTTGGCTGTTGGACATTCATACACCTCAATTTTCTGACAAATCTGGGTGATATTTGTTTTGTAGTCTAGTTGTAATCTTTGCTGTAGTTGTGCAAGATAGGCAAAGGATGTTTACCTATTCCTCCATCCTGACAGGAAGCCCCATCTTCTCAATTTAAATGTGAAAGAACCTTTAGTACCCTCTAGCCCAATCTGTCTCACAATAGTAGCCACACTGAGGCTGTCTCCCTCTTTCTCACAAATATTGTTGTTGCTAATTGCAAAAGGACACCTAGTGCTGATGTGCACAAAGGCAAAAGGAGAATAAGACACCACGCTGCATTTTACAACTGGAGCGTGAAATGTAAGAAGCATGAACCATGGTGAACTGGAAACTGTAAAGCAAGAAATGGAACATCTAAAAACTACAGTGCTTAAAATGGACTGCGATGGGACATTACCAGTCAAGTAACTCAAAGTGTTCAACACTGGGAATGACAAACTCAGAAGAACAAGATGGCTTTAATAATGAAGCAAGATATAGCAAGCAGTTATGGGCTATAATGCAAGGTCTGATGGAATAATATCAGTCATATTCACCAATCAATGGACAATCAATCATACCATCAGTCAAGTATATGTTCTAACTACAGAGGCTAAATAAAATGAAACTGAAATCTTTCATGAAAGTCTTTAAAAATCCAAAAGAACCTATGCACCCCAATGTTCACAGCAGCACAATTTACAATAGCCAAGTGCTAGAAGCAACCTAAGCACCCATCAGTAAATGAATGGATCAAAAAACTATAGAACACTTACACAATGGAATTCTACACAGCAGAAAGAAAGAAGGAGCTCCAACTCTTTGTGACGGTATGCATGGAACTGGAAAGCATTATGCCAAGTGAAATAAGCCAGGTGGTAAAAGACAAATACCATATGATCTCACCTTTAACAGGAACATAATCAACAAAACAAACAAGCAGGTAAAATATAACCAAAGACACTGAAATTGACAACAAGCTGACAGTGACCAGAGGGGAGAGGGGAGGGGATTATAGGGGAAAAGGATGAAGGCATTGCAGGAACAATTATAAAGGACTCACGGACAATAACAAGGAGTGGGGTGGAAACGGGGGAAGGATGTAGGCAGGGCTTGGGTGGTAGGGAGGGGTGAGGGAAAAGGCAGAAAACTGTACTTGAACAACAACAAAAAGTGTTCATGAAAAGAAAAGAAGAGAAGAGAAAAGAAGAAATTGATCACACACCAAAAAAAGACATGTTGATGACTGGAACTTCAAAGTACAAAATAAAGCAGAATCAAATGTCATTGGGAAATTGGGACTAGGGGTCAGAAATGAAACAGAAGACTGGCTCATGGATTTCTGTGAAGCCAATAACTTGTCCATTGCAAACATGTGTTTCGAACAACTGAACAGATTACTGTATAAATGAACATCATCAGGTGGA
Source organism: Tonatia bakeri (assembly GCA_004024845.1). Taxonomy (NCBI): domain Eukaryota; kingdom Metazoa; phylum Chordata; class Mammalia; order Chiroptera; family Phyllostomidae; genus Tonatia; species Tonatia bakeri. The sequence continues at coordinate 55,628 of PVIA01001524.1, forward strand.
AGAATGCAGGAAGTAAAAAGGAAAGAAAATTGAGATGGATGATAGAACACTAAAGCTTGTTAGAAGCAGGCAAGAGGCTAAAGCAAAAGCAAGATTAGAATCCTGTATGTGGTTTTTCAATGGCTATCATGTGGTGATAAAGAGAACTATTATGATAATCAATATAAGAAGATAAATATGAACAATAAAAAGGGAAAAACCAAGAGATCTCTACCATAAGATTCAAGAAACAAAAGGGAAATTTAAACCTACATTAAGAGAGGACATTATCTGAACAGGTAAAAACAAAAGGAGGGTAGATGCAATATACTGAAAATCTATACAGAAGAAACAAAATGATGACAGATACCTTTGAGGGAGATTCCTATAAGGAAGAACCTGTATTTCTAGAAAAAGCAATGAAAACTTCCCTGATAATATTGGGAAGAAATAAATCACCAGGAGTGGATGGCATACTGATGGAATTATTTTAAGCCACAGAGACTGAATCTGTTAAAATCCTAACAAGAATACGTCAATAAATGCAGAAAATAAAACAACAGTTTACAGACTGGGAACATTCAATATACATCTTAGTCTTTGAGAAAGATGTCAAGGAGTGCAATACCTACAGGGCCATTGCCATAATTTTCCACACAGGTAAAGCATTGCTTGTGGTGATACAACAAAGGCTTTTACCTTCCATGGAGCAAGAAATGCCAGATGTTCAAGCTGGATCAGAAAAGGGAGAGGTACATAAGATGTAATTGTGAGCATTTGCTGGGCTCTCCTAAGAATTTCAGGAGGTTAGTTTACGTTTTATAGACTTCAGTAAAACCTTGGACTGTGACAATCATGAAAAGCTATGGTTGCTCTGAAATGATTGGGTGTGCCTCAGCACTCGATTGTCCTGATTTATTGTAGACCTGTACAGTATATAGAGAGACAGAATGGTTTTCTACAGGCAAAGGTGTCACACACGGGTGCATTTCATTTCCTTATTTGTTTAATTTCTACACAGAGCATATCATATTAAAAATGGGTTAGACTCAAGGAAAGAAGAGTGAAATTGGTGGAAAAATATCAATAGCTTAAGATATGTGGATGACATCATCTTACTGGCAGAAAGTAGCAAAGATTTGAAACAACTTCTGATGAAAGTGAAAGAAGAAAGTGCCAAAGAAGGACTGCACTGAATATCAGGAAGACAAAATTATGACTACAGGACAAATACACAGCTTTAACATAGCCAATGAAGATATTGAAATTGTTAAGGGTTTTGCTTACTTTGGTCAGTCATCAATTTAAACCAACACTGAAGCCAAGAAATCAGGAGAAGGCTGAGACTTGAAAGAGCAGAAATGAAAGAATAAGGAAAGGTCATTAAGAGCAAGAATATGTCATTAGAGACCTAAGCTAAGATCATCCACACCCTTGTATTCCCAATTACTATGTATGGATGCAAAAGCTGGACAGTGAAGAAGGCTGTTAGGAAAAAAACGGATTCATTTCAAACATGGAGCTCTATGGATACCCTGGCCAGCCAGAAAGATGAAAGTAGAGCCTAGAGCAAGTTAAGCCTGAAACATTGCTGAAGGCAAAAATGAGAAAACTGAAGCTGTCTAGTTTGGGTGTATCATGGGAAGGCAGGATTCTTTAAAAAAAAGACAATAATGCTAGGAAACAGAAAGGCAGTAAGACAGGAGAAAGACCAAATATGAGATGAACTGACTGCATAAAACAAGCCACAGGCATGTGTCCACAGGAGCTGAGCAGGGCTGTAGAGGACAGGACACTGTGGACATCACCCTCTCATAGAGGGGCCAGGAGTCAGAGCTGACTCAATGGCACATAACACACATCAGTTCAGCAGGCCACGGCAGCTGACACAAAACACTATTCTGCTTCCTGAGTTGACCATGTTTTGTCTATCAGTGAAATAAAAATTGAGAAATGTATATTATAATGTCTACTTTTAATCATTTTTAAAATTGTATCATCTTGTTAGAAAATTTTATGATATTATTCATATAGTTATTTCCATTTTATTTTTAATTAAATAAACATGGTTTAAGAGAAAACATAAAGGAGGCTGAAATAATATACTGATATTCTACCTAGTGGGTTCAACCAAAGTTATTAAAAATATAGTTTTTTTCTTCATGAAACTCTTCTTTGTATATAGAAATCACTTCATGGCTTTGCCAAATAATACAGAACTAAAATCATAATCATTACTTATCTCATTAGTACAAAAGTATACTCATTAATCGTATTTTTAAGTTAAACTTATTGGGGAGGCATTTTGCTAACAATATTGGTTATTTCAACTGTATCCAGACCAGTAGACTCTTAGATCCACCTGGAAATGATGAGGGATGGTAGCCAGAGGGGAACATGGATTTTAACTTTCTTTAGTATATTCATGAAACTTCTCCAGGATAAATTCTATCTCATAGTCCATCTCTTGACCACACTACTATTAGCAAGTGAGCCATGTCCTTCTATTTTCTGTGGTAGTTTCACAAAAGCAGTTTGAGACTAGCCCATCTACACAGTGAATGTACAGATAAATTGGTGGTCCTGCCCCTTTCTGGACTCACCTATTTAAAACCGACATTTAAAAGATCAGACAGATATCCTTTTTTCATTTCCTTCAAAAGGATAAATAAAATAAGTGGCTGCCAGAGGGAGACTCAATTCCTCAGCTGTGGACTACCAGGGGTAGGAGGGAAGGGTCAATCAGCTTAGGAATTCAGAGAAAGAGGAGGAAAAAAACCAGTGTGGAATAAGTTCAGTGAGGCAGGCAGATAGAGAAGGAAGAACACTAAATATTGTTTGGCTTGGAGTACATGTTTCTCTATTTCTTCCTCTATAGAATTAATAAGATTTGCCTTGCCTAAGTCATAGATTTATTGGAAAATACATAAACATAGTTCTTTCACTTCCAAAATATTATACAGACATGCTGTATAAATTTCCCAAGTATCAATAATTCTTTTTAAAATGAAAGAAAAAATACAATATTTTAATTCAATCAGAGGGTGTAATTTAGATTAAACCAGAGGATCTAAACTCCTGGTCATTAGTGCCAAAATGATTTCTTCAGGAGAAGGGCCAGTCACTGCCACAGCACTTCCTAGTGGCATCCAGGTGTTCCCAATGAGGACAGAGTGTAGACTGTAAGGGTGAAACCCCTGCCCTCCATTTCCACAGTTCCACTAAAATTTCAGATAAGGCCCTGGCGGGTGTGGCTCAGTGGATTGAGTGTCAGCCTGCAAACCAAAGGGTAGCTGGTTCAATTCCCAGTCAAGGGCACATGCCTTAGTTACAGGCCAGGTCCCTGGTTGGAGCCACCTGAGAGGCAACCATGTATTGATGTTTCTCTCCTTCTCTTTCTCTCTCACTTCTTCCCCTCTCTCTAAAAATAAATAAAATCTTTTTTAAAATTTCAGATAAGGAGTTCACAGACTAATGCCCCAGGAACAGCTCCCTCATTGCAGCTACTTCTCATAAAAAGGATAAAAACTTTGATTTAAAGTCAACTTAATCATTAAGGCTACTGTAAAGAGCTGGTACTTGATAAATTATTCATTCAGCAAACAAATAGTTAAGCATTGCATCATTAGAATTTTTGAAGGTATATAAAAACTACCTTAGGTGCTAAGAGCTATAGAAGTATATTATTTTAAGCAAGCTCGAATGCATTCTTTTTCAGAAAAAAACAATAGATTTTGTAGTATTACAAAGTAATTCATCCTAAATACTATAAATAGCAAGTAAGTGCCCTTATATTATTAAAATATGATCCCACCAAAAGGGTGTTTTTCAAACATGAGATAACATGAATAAGGCATTAGCCCAGTGCCCAGGGTTTATGAGGTATAGTAAGTCTCTTGTCCCTGTGGCCCTCCAAAGATGCTATGACTCTTCTAGCAGCCAAAGTTTAAACCCTGGCAACATATCAGGCCCCTCTACTGTTATTTCTCGGTTGGTTTCAAAGTCATAGATTCTACCTGCTTTCGCAACATCTTTCAACTTTGATTCTGTCTCCTCCTTTCACCCCCATTCCCACCACTCAATATTAGTCCAATATATTCCATGTACCTATTTCCCTACATACAACCTAAGCTCCAATAAATGTGTACCGAAAAGAATAACAACATTTAATGAGTATTTACTGTCAAACATATGCATTACATTTATGTCTCATCAACTCTGTATGATGGGTAGGTCCATTTTATGGATAAGGAAAGTAAGGCTTACAACGGCTTAAAATTTAGATTCTAAATCTACTTAAACTTCAAATAACTTGTCCAAGGTACCACCTGCTGTTTTTTGTCACTGTACCTTTGTTTTGCTAATCCTTCTGCTTAGACTTTCCCTTTCCCATCTTGCCAGAAAGTCGTATGCCTCCTTCAGCTGCATATAGTTCCCTCACCCTCTATGAAAGCTTTCCAAACTCCTCCAGCTCCATATAATCACTCCCTCTTGTAACCATCTAGTACTTCTTCCTTCACCAACATCACAGTGTTTGCTGCCATCTTTGTACTTATTTAATCCCCCTTCCAATCTGTATATGCCTCAGGTCAGAAATCCATCCTTATACCTCGTACAGCAGTTGACTTAGACTAAGTAAGTGTATTGGATTATTGAGAATAATAATGAAAATATGAAGTGATATTAAACATTTGTTGTAAAATATTAGCAAATTTTTCAGGTTCATAATGTGAAGAAGACTAAAAATTAGTACAAGATATTATCAAGGGAGATGACAGCGATCCCTAGTTGGTCAAAACAGAGACTAATGAGAATCCAAATCAGTTGTTTCTAGAAAAACATTTTTTAAATGTTTTAAAGTTTAAAATATTGTTATTCCTAAAGGTGATTTTGACACCATTAACACTGAAGTGTTTTTTGTAGATGTATTCATTTAACAGACACCTATACAATACTTTGTATCAGGTGCTGCTCCAAGTCCTTTGCAAATATTTACTCATTTAAATTTTGTAGCAAACTTGTGAGATACGTCTCATTTTATCACTCCTATTTTACAGGAATGAAAATTTAGAAGTTAAGTAACTTACCCAAAACCACACAGCTAATAAGTGTGGACCCAGAAATCTTTCTCCAGGGCAAAAATTTGGACCCGGGCATCTTTCTCCAGACTACTTTCTTAGCCACTGTATGTAGCCTAACTTTTTAAAAAATTACACATTAACTTTTGTGTGCTATATAGTTAAACATTTTTTAACAATTTGAAAACTTTAAAAATATTCCACTAACTTAAAGTGTTTTTTTTAAATTTTGGCATAATTTCAGACTTAAAATTGCAAGAATAATAAAAAGAATTCAACTAAATTCCCCCAAACATTAATATCTTACCACACTGACTTTCTCATGCTTCTCTCAATATTTAACTTCTTTCCTGATCTGTTTAAGAGTAAATTGCAAATGTAATATCCCCTAATACTTCAGTACGTGTGTTTCCTAAAACTAAGTAATTTTATTACATAACCGCAGTATAATTACCAAAGTTAAGATCTTAACATTGATACAATACTATTAAGATTAGGTCTACAGAGGAGAGAGAAGAGAGAGTTTTGGGGGGGAAGGGGAAGGGTTTACAGGAACAAAGTTGAACACATGGATAAAAACTAGGAGGAGGGTGGTAATGGGAGGGAAGATGGGAGGATGGGGTGGGTGGGCTGGAATGGGAGTAAAGGGAAGAAAACTGTACTTGAACAATGATTAAAATAAAATTATAAAAAAAAAGATTAGGTCTAAATCTACAGACTTTATTCAAATTTCACCAGTTGTTCCAATAAGGTCTTTTATTGCAGAAGGAAACTTAAGATCATGATTTGCATTTAACTATCATATCTTTTAGTCTTATTTAATCTGTAACACTTCCTGAATCTGTCTCTCTGTCTCTTGCATATTATGACTTCGACATTTTTAAAGAACGCAGGCCAGTTATTTTATGAACTGTCTTTAAATGTCAGGTTATTTGGTGTCCCCACATGACTAAACTCAGGTAGGTGCTTTTGCTTCCTCTGACACATTTGTATGTTGTAATATCAATCTGAAACAACAGTAAAATGGGGAAAAATGAAGCTAGGCCAGCGCAAAGAGATGGGTGATGCTGATCACCAGCACAGACAGAACTTCTCAGTATTCCTCAACATCATACAATATGAATGGTCTCAACTACTTAAGCAGAAACGTTCTTTTTCAAAATGTTTTATTTATTTATTTTTAGAGAAGGGGAAGGGGGGAGAAAAAGAGGGAGAGAAACATTGATGTGAGAGAAACATCAATCGGTTGCCTCTTGTACATGCCCTAGTCAGGGACCAAACTCACAGCCCAGTCATGTGCCCTGACTGGGAATCAAACCAGCAACCTTTCACTTTGCAGGACAACTCCCTACCAACTGAGTGAACCACGTGGGTCAGGGCAGCAGAAATGTTCTTGAAATGAAAATTTAAAAATTTATTTAAAAATCCCCAAACTGTATCGTTTTATTTGTTTCAGTTATATATTCTCTAAATAATTGTGACATGATACTTCTCCTAAGAAATATTCAGCAGAAAATGGAACAACAATTGCATATAATTCTTTGGTAAGATGAAATTCTCAATGAGTGGTCAATGAGTTTTGTCTTTCAAAAATGAAATCTCTAGCCCTGACCAGCATGGCTTAGTTGGTTGAGTGTCATCTCGCAAAGCAGAATGTTGCTGGTTTTGATTCCTGGTTGCAGGCCCTGTCCCTGCTTGGGGCATGTGGAAGAGGCAACCAATTCATGTTTTTCTCACACATCAATGTTTCTCTCCCTCTCTTTCTCCTTCCCTTCCCCTCTCTTTAAAAATAAATTAATAAAATCTTTTAAAAATGAAACCTTTATATGCTGGTTATGAAGAATCAAATCTTCCGCATCTATTAACCTCTTGGTGAACAGATAAGCCTGAATTTCTGAAACTGTGTAACTAAGACTCACTAGAACTGCTGGGGTTTATCAAGGTTTAGCCACATGTGCCTTCTTTTATCCTGGGTTGTCTGTAATATGGAACAGTTTGTATTAGTCAGGGCTCTACAGAGAAAGAGAACCAATAGGATATACAGAGATATGAAGTATTGGCTCTACAAGTTATGGAGGCTGAGAGGTCCTATGACCCACTGGCTGGAGGTCTAGGAAAGCCAGTGGTATAGTTCCAGTCCAAGCCTAAGGCCTGACAACTGGGGAGCAAATGGTTTAAGTCCCAGGCCTGCCCAAGAACAAGAAGCACCAAAGACTGAGGGCAGGAGAAGATAGATGTCCCTGTTCAAATGAAGTTCCTCTCTCAGTCTTTTGTTCTCTTCAGGCCCTCAATGCATTCATTGGACAATGCCCATCCACATCAGTGAGGGGGATTTCACCAAAGTACTGATACACATGCTAATCTCCCCCTGAAACACCCTCACAGACACCCAGAAATGACTTTTACCAGCTATCTGGGCATCCCTTAACTCAGTGAAGTTGACATATAAAATTAACCATTACACAGTTCTTAAGCATAACCAATAAAACACAGGGAGCAGAGATTTTTCAAAGATTTAGCATTGTATAAATAATCACAAAAACAAAATAATAATCCTTTCACAGATAACAGGGGATCGATGCACAATTCAACAAGTGATCTCAAGAGGAACACTGTGCCACGGCTCTCCTTCGCCAAAACCAGAAAAGAGGTCACTATTGTTTACTTAGGGGAAAAATATCTCTCTTCCTGAGCTGAAGAACCAAATGCAACTGTCTCTGAAATCAAGAGAATTATTTTTTCCCTTCTTGTGAGCTTCACCTGGCTATCATATTTTTTTTGACCTACTGAATAATTTTTGAAGCTTTTTAAAATTGAGAGTTTCAATACCAGAAATACAGAGACAACAATTATAAGAGATTCCATCTCCCTAAAGTTAAAATATTTTCATTTCTGCAAATTCTCGCATTTAGAGTAGTAGGTGCATTTTAAAATCCTTCAAGTTCTCAGGATACAATGAAGAAATTTTTTTATAAAATTAATAATTTGAAGGATTTTGCTTGAAGTTGAATATTAGTTTCTAAATTAGATTAACAGTAAGCATTCTAACAATAAGAAAATGAATGCCTCGATTCATAACTGACTTTTTAACTCCTTCATAGAATACATACAGAGATTGCCAATGCCCACAATTGACATCAAAGTAAAGTTTTTTTAAAAGGTCCCTGCAGGTGAGCATTTAAATTTAGATTTATATATGCAGTTTAGTCATTTTAGATGGGTGACTTTGATGCAATGACTTATATTTTGTAAAGGTATGAAAGAAAATCCAGAACCACAAGTCTTTTGAATTATCATTTGATAATTGATGTTTGACAAAGACAATTCAATAGGGGGAAAAAAACTGTCTTTTCAACAAATGGTTCCAGTACAACTACAAAATAACCCAATTTAAAAATGAGTAAAGGATTTGTAGGCATTCCTACAAAGAAGATATACAAATGGCCAAAAGACACATGAGGAACTGCTCAATATCATGAGTTATTAGGGAAATAGAATAAAACCACAATGAGATATGACTTCAGATCTATAAAGATGGCAATAATAACAAATGTTGACCAGGAAGTAGAGAAATTGGAATCCTTATACATTGCTGGTGAGAATGTAGAATGATACAGCCACTTTGGAAAAAGGTCTGATAATTCCTCAAAATGTTTTCACGTGACCCAGCAATTTCACTTCTAGACAATTAAAAACATAGGGCCACACAAAAACTTGTACAACAATGTTCATAGTAGCATTATTCATAATAGCCAAAAATGGAAACAGCTGGAAGTTCTGGCCAAGATGGAGGCATAGGTAGAAATGCTTCATTTCCCTGTACAATCTAAAGAAGGATAACAACCAATTTAAAACAATAAAAAACCAGAAGTGCCAGAAAATCAAATTGCATAGAACTCCAACAACCAAGGAGTTAAAGAAACACTCACCCAGACCAGTAGGAGGGGTGGAGATGGGAGATGGGCAGCTGAGCACAGAGGATGCGAGGTAAGGCCTCAGACCATGAGGGAGAGGTGGGTCTGGTTAAACAGGAAACTAGAGACTCAAAACTAGCTGTTAAATATTGCAGGGGTTGCAAAGGTGAGAGAAACTCACAACCTCACAGGAGAGTTGGTTGGAAAGTGGGGCAAATGAGCGGCATTGTTCCCTCTCTGACTCCTCCCCCACAGACAGCACCACAACGCAGCAAAGAGGGTTGCGCCACCCTGGTGAATTCCTAAGGCTCCACCCCCTTACAATAGAACAGGTGTACTGAGACAAATGAAAGAACAGATTAAAATCCAAGAAAAGAGCTAAGCAACAAGGAGATAGACAACCTATCTAATAAACACTGGTAATCAGGATGCTCACAGAACTGATTGAGCTTGGTCACAAAATTAAGGAAGAAATGAAGGCTATGCAAAGTGAAATAAAGCAAAACATACAGGGAGCCAACAGTGAAGGGAAGGAAGCCAGGACTCAAGTTAACAATTTGGAACAAAAGGAAGAAATTAATATGCAATCAGAACAGAATGAAGAAGCAAGAATTCAAAAAGATGAGGAGAGGTTTAGGAACTTCTGGGACAACTTCAAATACTCCAACATCTGAATCATAGGGGTGCCAGAACGGGAAGAAGAAGAGCAAGAAATTGAAGACTTATTTGAAAAAATAATGAAGGAAAACTTTCCCAATCTGGTGAAGGTAAGAGACTTCCAGGAAGCCCAGGAAGCCCAGGAAGCCCAGAGAGACCTAGAGAAATTGGACTCAAGGAGGAACACACCAAGGAACATCATAATAAAGTTACCCAAGATTAAAGATAAAGAAAGAATCTTAAAAGCAGCAAGACAAAAGGAGACAGTTACCTACAAATGAATGCCCATAATACTATCAGCTGATTTCTCCAAAGAAAGCTTACAGGCAAGAAGGGGCTAGAAAGAAGTATTTCAAGTCATGAAAGACAAGGGCTTACATCCAAGATTACTCTACCCAGCAAAGTTATCATTTAGAATGAAGGGCAGATAAAGTGTTTCCCAGATAAGATAAAGTTAAAAGAGTTCACCATCACCAAGCCCTTATTATATGAAATGTTAAAGGGACTCATCTAAGAAATAGAAGAAAATAAAAAACTATGACAAGTAAAATGACAACAAACTCATAATTATCAACAACTGAACCTAGAAAACAAAAACTAAGCAAACAGCTACCACAGGAACAGAACTAGAGAAATGGAGATCAAATGGAGGGTTTTCAGTGGGGAGAGGGAGGGGAAGAACGGGGCATGAAAGGTGGAAGGAGTAAGTATAAATGGTAGGCATAAAATAGACAGGGAGAAGTTAAGAACTGTGTAGGAAACAGAGAAGCCAAAGAATTTATATATGCAATCCATGGACATGAACAAGGGGGAGGGGGATGCTAGAGGGTGGGGCGGTGCAGGGGGGAGGGGGTAGAAAAGGGAGAAAAAAACCTGGGACAACTGCAATAGCATAATCAATAAAATAGACTTAAAAAATAAACAATGGAGTCCATCAACAGATGAATTTATAAACACAATGTGCTATATCTAATTAATGGAATATGATTTAACCATGAAAAGGAATGAAGTAGTGACAAATATAAATGAACCATGAAAACTTTATGCTAAGTTTTCTTTGTATGCTAAAGGAAAGAAGCCAGACACAAAAGACCACAGACTGTACAATTCCATTCACGTGAAATATCCACAATAAGCAAATCTATAGAGACAGAAAACAGAAGCAGGGACTGGAGGCTGGGGGAATTGGAGAGTGACAGCTAATGGTATGGACTTGAGGGGGGATGAAAATGTTCTGAAATTAGATAATGGTGATGATTGCACAGCTCTGTAAATACATTGAATGTACACTTGAAAAGGGTGCACTTCGTGGTATGTGAGTTATATCTCAATAAAAACACATAAATAAAAACAGGAAACACAATTGTGTCCTTGAATGGTTCACTCCTGTAGAAATGAAGGCACAGAGCAGTAGCTAAATTGCCTGAAGTTCGAATCAGAACCTGCACTCTGATCGGCAAAGCTGCGTATCTTAATGTACTATTTTTCACTGCGACTACCTGGATCTAAGTCAGCCTTCATGATGAAACTCACCTGGTTTCCAGCAAATTATTAAAATGTAAGTTTAATGAAAAACTGGAAGGAAACATTTCCTCACTCACTATGTCAAATGCAGTGACTTAACATCTAAATCTACTCCTGTGACATCAGTTTATTTAGGACCAACTTAAATCAGTACACATTGACAGAATACCGAGCACGTGCCCAGCACTGTGCATGTTGTTAAAAATGTACAAGCCAAGCCCAGAAAGTTAGGGAACTAAAAATGTAGATTGAGAAATCATGAGTCTGTGAGTACTGGTTAGAGTCTAACAACTGGATAAAATTGCTTAGGAGTCAGACAGAAGAGAGGAACTAGAATGGAACCCTAGGGACAGATGGTTCAGAACCATCAGGAATCACCCTGCTAGTGACAGGCACAGATATGAGGTGGTCAGTGAGTGATAGAGGCAGGAGAAAATCATCCCATCTGATATAAAACCTTATATCTTATCACATTACATTGTTATCTGTTTACACTACTGTCTCCCTTGGTATTCCCTCAGCTCACAGGTGGCAAACACAAGGCCCAAGGGCCAAATGTGGCCCTCCACCTCATTTTATCCAGCCCATCAACTTGTTTCTACCTGGTGGCAGCACTGAGCTCCATGCCCCTAGTTAAGGAGGAGTTACATTTATACAATCCTAAAATTACGTTCGGCCCTTTGAAGGTGACCATGAGGCTGATGTGGCCCCCGTGAAAATGAGTTTGACACCCTAGCCTTAGCTCCTCAGGTTTCTGCCTCCATCACTGCAAAAAAAGTAATTAGATAATTCACTAGGACCCTCCAAATCATCAGACTCCATGAACTCTCTCCACTCTTTCTTCTCTATCCCTGTATTGTATTTGATACTGCAAGCAGATCATTACCTATTTTCCTTAATATGTGGGCATACAAATGGTGCTCCTCTCGTCAGGGCCCAGAAAAGGCATCTCCTAGGCACTGCACAGCATCCTGCCTTCATGTATGCTGCTCACCACTCTCTTGATCCCCAATCTCCCCCTCCTCCTGGACCTGTTTCCACTGCAGAATGAAGGTCCTTCATAGCTGTTTGTGATGCTGCCCTTAGGAAGCTCCAAAGAAGTTTCCTAGGGATGCCCCCCCACACACACAAAAAAAAAGAAAAGTGAAGAAAAGAAAAGAGAAAAGACAAGACAAGACCAGGGTGTCTACAGAACAAGACAATAGTAGGGGAAATGTCCTGACTTCACCCAAACTCATTGCCTCACACAAGCTAGTGACACCTCTCCTGGCCCCTTGCAGGGTCCTCCTCCTCTGTTGAGCCTCTAAACATGAGCACCTTCTTGTCCACCCTCATCCTGAGTTATCTCATCCAGTCTCATGTTGTCAACTCTCATCTATTATTGATAATGTGTCAATTTATTTTTTTCAGAACTGCTCCCAAGGTCCAATGCCATACCTCCATCTTGTCCTTATGGCCATCTCAAATTCAAAATGCTGAGACAAGGAACTCTTCTTGTCATGACACGTTTTCCTTATATACCTATCATTTACCTTTAACACAACCCTAAAATTTAAGAATCATTTTATCTTTTTTCTCCCCCCAAAACAATTGATTAGGAAATCCTATCCATTTTACCTCCATAACTTATTTTAGATCCTACAGCACCTCACTAGTATACCTCATTGTACACCCTAATTACTTCTCTCCTAAAAGGCTGCTATGAACTCCTGGTCTCCCTGCCTCCCATAATGCCTTTATTACAATTAAGCCTCCAATGTACTGAAAGAGTGACCTTTCTAAAATACAAAACTAAATATTTAAGTCACTAAATGAAAAAGCTTCAGTAACTAATACCATAGTTCCCAAACTGTGCATCTAGTTACCCTTGGGGCACCACAGAGAACTCATGGGTTTGCTGTAAGATATTTTAAATTTTTGAGGGAAATGTAGTAACATCTATTAGAAACCGCCATCAAGTCATTTGGACCTAGTTACTGAATGAATGGAGCTGTTAGGTATTTCTTTGGTTTTAGGGCAATGTGAAAAAATTACAGAGACACCAAGGGTGCAATGAACTGAGAAAGTTTGGGAACTTATGGTCTGAAAATGTCTTCAAACCTCCTGGCATGACATCAACTGATCCTGACCCACCTCTCCAGCACCATCACTCTCTCTGTCATGCCTTTTCTTCTCCCCCAGTCTTTCTCTACAACCCAGCACATAGCCTTGCATCTTCCCAAACATATCCTTCCTGCCATCCTGAGTGGTTAGGCTCTGCCATCTAAGAGAGGAAAGACATAGTTTACTCAGGGTCTAGCAAGAGACCTAGCACCCTCAACAGAACACAGAATAAAGTAAATAAACTAGGGAATCCACTCTAGAATCCCTACACTAAGTGGATTCTGTATGAGTTAGATTATATGAAGTCATACACACTGCTATTCTTTGAAATTTCATTGTATATATGTGTCAGGCCAAGAAAGGGGGAGAGACCCTACTCCACATTTGCAACAGAGGTCTATATTTTTTCTAGGATGGGAGGTGAAGAGCCAACCAATAGGGCAACAGTAATATTGTTTGTGTTAATGGTGGTACCATCCCTTTTGTTTCCTAAAAAGAAGCATGGCACTTGAGTTATATAAATTATTGGTTCTTTTTTTGTGGCCCATTTTATCATCTCATTCTATAACACCATCTTTGATATTCTTTCACACTTACCTCCTCCACTAGACTATAAACTTGAGGAGGGCGGTATGCATGCTTCACCTCTGCATTCTCTTCATTTAGTAAAGTGGCTGATCACATAGTCAGTGACGAATGGACAGTTCAATGAATAAATTTCAAGGAGGGTGTGGTTGAGCCCCAGAAAAAGTCAAGTAAATTAGAAAAGAAACATTTTCCTTTTGATGAAAAAGTCAAGTATCACTGACCATATTATTCAAGGACATTTCGAAAGAGTGGTAGGGAGAAGGTGGCTTGCAGGAGCTGAGGGAACTGGCAAAAGCCATTTTCCCATTTCTTTCTTGCTAAACTCAATTCCAGTTTTATTTAGGCACTGAGTAGATTCCCTCTGATGTGGAAAGGTGGGCTCAGTCCCTAAACTGTGTCAAAATTCTGCCTAATGAAATGTAAGGGGAAATCCCTTGGTGGAGTACTTTAGAAAACATTATCCTCTTTGACAGAGTGAGGTTCATGAAGAACATACTTTCTGCCTGCCAGCATGAAGACCATAGCTGCAGCTGCAGCAGCCATTTTACAACAACGAGGCAAAGGTCGAACGAATTGCAGAGCTCGTCTATCACTGAACCCACAAGAAAACACCGGCAGTTCTTTACCTCCAGATTCCTTGTCACATAAGAAAAATAAACTTCTGCTTTAGATTTTCTGTTACATTCTAATTGATATAGAAAGAATAGTAAGAAAGTATAGACCACTCCTTAATAAACACACTACAGATAACACAGATTGGCAGCTAAAAGACACAGAGATTGTTTGGTAATATTTGGAAATGCAAGTATGATCAGATTTCAGGAGCCTCTAATGCCAGAGAAGAGACTTGAGACGTAACTTTGTTGTCAATAGGGAGTCATGGAAAGTTTTGGAACTTTCAGATTACTTTAGCAAAATTAGCAAGGTGCACATGTACCCAAAGAGCAGTGCCTCTGTAACTTTATTTGATACGATTGTATCGGTTTTGCCCATTGTGTGACTCACTTGGTGTGCAACCCCCCTCACACAGTTTGCAAAGGAAGTAAGCAAAACAATAACTATGTTGCTTTCTGATGCTTGTTGAGTTAAAACAAACAGGAGGTGCCAAAACAGATGAAATGTTACATCATTTCAGTGCTGCCATGATATGAACAGCCCCTGTGGAAGTTACAAGTTAACAAAACTCTGTTACTGAAAAGTGACAAAGGTAGAAATAATCGTTGTATGAACTACTGCCATATAAAACAACAAAATGAGATGACATAGATACGTCCAAAATACCAATTCCAGGTACTTAATCTACACAAAGAAAAAGTACACGTGCTTAAGTAATAAATCTTGCATGCCAGGAATGACTATTAGATTTTTCAAAAGTATTTCCAAATAGTGTGAAGGTTTTTAAGTTGTTTACTTACAAAAAAACATTTTAAATAATTTTATATAAGAATAAATGCTCTTATGCTTATTCATAGTTTCAAACATGTTTCTCTCTTCCCACTAAATCTACTCAGAAAACAAACTTAAAACAGGGAGATACCAAACTAAGGAAATCTATGCTATGAACGCCATGTAACATTCAAACACTGTACAGGAAAAATGCGGGGAATGGTATTACTTTGCCATCATATAATAATCTTCTTACAAAGATTATTATTAACTAAGAAAGAGAAATGTGTCATTTGGGGGTGTTTTTTGGACTAGGGATTGATGTTAGAGATTTTAAAATACATTATAACAAGCTTATTAAAAAGTACAAAGAGCAGAAAGTGTTAACATCTTGCCATAGCTGCCTCTGATATTTGTATAAAGAGTTGACACCCCCTCTGGACTCCTTCCTATTCCCCTCCTTTTTTTCTCTCTGAAAGAAAATCACTTTACTTGAAGTTGATAAGTATCCTTTCTGTTAACAGTAGTACTATACTTTTACTCCATTTGTGTATATTCTTACATCTTTTACTTATGACATTCTTCATATGCAAATGATTAAATCCTTTATATATGTTATTTATGCATTCTGAATATTAACCCTTTGTGAAGTACATGACTTGGAAATCTCTTCACTTATGACACCTTCTGTCATATACATATTTTTATTTTAATACATTCCACTTATCCTTTGCTCTGTGGGATATGCATTCTGATGTTTTAAGAACTCCTGCCTTACACCAAGTTCATGAAGATATTCTCCTTTATTGCCTCCCAATGTTTTTAAAGTTCTGTTTTTCTTATTTAGGTTTTTAGACTCTTTGAAATTTAAATTGTGTGTGGGATAAGGGAAGAATCTAATTTTATGTTTTTCCATATGAATGTTTATACTTTAAATGAGAGAAAATAAAAGAGCAATTAACCACTCCTTATCACCTGTAAACTTCTCAACATCATCTACCATGTCTGCTTTACACTGTTTTATTTTCCTTTTTTTAATCCTCACCCAAGGATATGTTTTTTAATTATTGATTTCTGGAGAGAGAAGAAGGGAGAGGGAGAGAGGAGGGTAGAGTGGGAGAGAGGGGTTGGGAGAGAGAGAGAGACATCAATGTGACCGAAACATGGATTGGTCACCTCCTGTGTGTGCTCTGGGGATTGAACCGAAACCTGGTTTATGGGATGACGCTCTAACCAACTGAGCCATCCTGCCAGGGCTACCCTTTTCCTTAATATATTGCCTCAAACATTATTGGTACCTAATGTTTATTTTTTGGATAAATGATATTTTTCTAGTCTCCATTGCTTAGAGTAAGTATATACAAAGTTGTCCATCTATAACAATCTGAGTTGTGCCTTAATTTATTTCCCCCTCGGCAGAAAAATAACAACTTAATAGGATTAATTTGGAATAAGTACTGAATCATCCCAATTTAACTCAAGAGCAGGGAAGCTACTAATAGCTTCCCTAACTTTTCCCATTTTTAGAAAGCTTGTTGGAGGGAAAAAAAAAACTACCTACCCCTCAAGTTAGAGTCATCTTATTTGTCCATCTATCAGAAGAAAAGCATAACAAAAAACTAGAAGCTTCGGTTAAAAATACATTTAAATCCATTTTTATAAGACATATAAGTCAACTATTTGACTCGGAAGAAAACATATGCTTCATTCAATTTGATAAACATGTTTTGAGTGTACCAATGTACAGATTTAGGCTCCTAATAAGGCCTAGTTATGTAGGTTGAGTTCTTTCCAAGACCTACTTACTTCCTCCTTTCTTTCTCAAAGAAATAATCTGAAAGTAAACTATGTATATAACCTAATTTTAATAAAAGATAATTAATAAAAACTAAGGTCATTAAAAAAGAAACATTCTAATATTCCTCCAAAGAATACTTCCTTGATACATTTAAAAAAAATAGTCTCCTTATCAAATTTTTATTTCAAGTAATTCCAAGAGCACTGGAATCACGTAAGAAATGAATACTTGTGTTTTTTGTGGAGAATAAGGTTCTTACAGACTACAGTAAGGAGGTAAACCACTTCATAAGATATAAAAATACGCTGGTAAGTGTGAATGAAGTGAAATACTCACATACGTAGTAAGATATACATTGGGAAGCAAAATCATTTTATTTTTAATTAAATGTATGTGGATTCACCTTTTTACCATGAAGAGGCATCTGGGCAGAAAATGGTGTTAGTGCTTTCAGCTTTGTACAGACTGAAGCCCTTCACTTGAAATAGCTCTGTCAGCTGGTTCTTTAATTCTGTGCAGCCAAATGAAACCAAAACCAAAACCAAAAACCTGGGAGTCTCTACTACTGAGATTAAGCACAATCAGGAACTATCACCTTCTGCTTTATCTTTGATGTAGCAACATACTTACTGCTTCCCTGAACACTGCTTAGAGACCTTGAAATTCAGCATCATAATGCACCTAGATAAACTATCCCGAGAACCACAATTTGGGGGAATTAGGTATTCAAAAGCCTGTCTCTTTAAGAGGTCATCCTTCCGAAAAAGTTTAGCCTTAAAAACATAACTATGTGTTTGAGGTTACCTCTGTTCAACAAAAAACAAAAACAAAAAAAGATTAATATTGCTGTCTTCTTTGCGCGCTTCTCTTAAAAACTGGATGTCCCCCAGGAAAAGGAGATTCAGATTCTACACCTATCCAAATCATGCCATGCCCAAGAACACTACAAAAGCGAGGCTTTGAGTTAAGAAAAGGAAAGAGGGAGGGAGGGAGGAAGGAAGGAAGGAAGGAAGGAGAAAAGGGAGGGAGGGAGGGAAGGAAGGAAGGAAGGAAGGAAGGAAGGAAGGAAGGAAGGAAGGAAGGAAGGAAGGAAGGAAGGAAGGAAGGAAGGAAGGAAGGAAGGAAGGAAGGAAGGAAGGAAACAGATTCACTCTGCGTCAGTCCCGAGCGTCCCGCCGGGAAGGAGACCCTCGGCGGGCGAGACCTGGTGGTGCGACCGCGGGGAGGACCCACGGGTGGCGAGGTGCCCGCGGATGCCAAGCAGGCGCACGACTGGCTCATTACAGGAGGTTCTTGGATTCTCAAGGGAAGCCTTTCTTTACCAAACCGACTTTATACGTAGCCTCAGCGTCTCTCCTATCCCCTCCCCGCCCCCGCTCTCCGACATCCACCAAAACTAGAGTGAGGCGGCGGGGAGTGCGAGCCCAGAGAGGGGCTGAGAAGCAAAGCGCCTGTGACACAAAATGGAGAAAGGGACCGCGAAGGGAGGAAAAGCGGGGAACGGAGGTTGTGAAGAAGAGGGAAGGGGCGGCGGGGCAGAAAATGCGGGGAGGAAAGCCAAGGAGGGTCACGTTGCGGGACGACGGAAAGGACCCGCGAGGGCGGCCTGCGAGCTGCGGCCGCACGGTCGGCAGCGCCATGTTCGCGTTTCCTCCTCCGCGTCTCGTTCGGTTTTGTTTGCAGTCGGTGGACCGGCGCCAGCACGTTTCTGCAGCTTCAGCAGCTTCGGTGGGACACTCGGGGAGGGGCGGGGGACCGGATCGCGGCCGGCCGCCTCGGCCGGGACCCCGGGGGGCCCTCACCCCTAGCGGACACTGCGTCTCTCCGGCCCCGGGGCCCCTCGACCCCCCAGGGCGCCCCCGCCGCGCTCCCGGCCCGGGGCAGCCGCTCCCGCGCAGCGCGCAAGGGCGCGCAGACCCGGGCAGTCCAGCGGTTGGGGCCAGCGGTGGGCGCGAGCTGGCAAAAGGGAGGGTGGCCCAGAAGCATCGAGGACAGAAGAAGACAAACGACACCCGTGGGGAGGGCGCGGGGGGCGCACGCTGTGCGGACGGAGGAGGCCCGGGAACCCGGAGCCCGGCTGGAGGTCGCCGGGGGCCCGGCCCACGTCCAGCTGGGGGCGAGTGGCTGCGGCGCGGTCTCCACCTGCGCAGGCGGCGGGGGCGGCCGGGTCTCGCTTCTCTCCCTCGCGCCCCGGCGGCGTCCTCGGCTCACCCCGGGCCCGCCTGGGGGACGCAGCGCGGGGCCTGGGCCGCCGCGTCTCTCCGAGGAACGTCGCAGGCCCGGGCTCCGCCGGGATCCCGGGAGGGTCTCGAGGGCAGGGCTGGCTACTGCCAGCCCCGGGGCGGCCGCCCGGGTGGCGGCACCGACGCCAGGCTCCGGGGTGCAGTTTCCAGGGATTTTAGGTGCGGACGGCGTCCCAGGGCTCCTACAGACCTAAGTTGTGGGGCAACGCTACGCGGCTCACGAAACAGGTTTTCTCACCATCCACCCCGAACTTCTCTGGTTTCCGTCGAATTATTTGTGGGTCTGTCAAGTGAGTGTCAAACTCGCCCTCCGTACATTTTCTTCGCACCCCCCCCCTTTTCTTCACGTGCACTGGACATTGCTCTCCACTCAAAGTTACTCCTCGAGAGCGCTGGGTTCCCGGCGTCCGCACCCAGGTCGTTGGGTGTGTCGCACCCGCTGCCCCGGCTCCTCCGGGCCCGCGAGTCTGGAAGACTCGGGGCGCAGAGGCAGTGCGTCTGGGACCGCGGTTGTCCCGGCCCGGCTCCCCGCGGGCACAAATGCTGGGCGGCCGCCTCAGGAAAGGCACCAAGGCCGCACCCCTCGAGCTGTCGCGTTCCTTACAGCGCTGCGCCGTGGGCAGGACTACGGCCTCGTCCCGGTGTCTTTCGTCTTTCTTTCCCCCGAGGTGTGGGGTATCTTGAGCCTGGAAGAGACATGACCTCCAGGACAGTGGGATGGGGTGCGTGAAGGTGTAGACTTGAGATAAGGCAGTGGTAATCGAAACCCACCAGGTCCCGGGCGCCTGAGTCAGCATTTCACTGGTTTTCCTCCTAGAAGCACTTGACTACTGAGTCCCACCGGCTCTCCGCGGCCTCCCGTCGCGGCCAACTCCAGCAGCACAGCACGGTGCATGCTCCCGGCCTACGGAGTGCTCGCGAACCTCGCAGCCCGACGCCCATCCCGAGCGCCACCTTCGAAGCTCCAGCGCTGGAGGCGGCGGGGCCCTGTCATCCACTTACCCCGCAAGCCATGGACAGCGCAGGCCCATCTGGGGCTCTACTTTGGACTTTAGAACCCGACTATTTTGACTACTGCTGCTATATTAATTGGCCTTTAAATTATGGGATAATATTTAGGTTATTTTCAACAGTTGATCTTTTAGAAGTAGGCGAACTATTTATATGATCTGAAGAGAAACTAGAGCGTAACAGTTGGCCTTTTATGTATCTAGTTTTTCAGACTACAGATTTCCACAAGGAAAACTCATCTTTCCCAAATGGCATGGGGAAAGAAACAACCCAGATATTTTGTATTTTATTAGAAAACTTTCATAAAATGCAAATTTCAAATTACTTTACGACTGAACTGTTTTCCCTAAGAGCTCAACGACTAAGCTCAAACTTCTGTCTTGACATGTTTAGTTAAGGTGATCTTATTCCTGTGTTAGTGTGCGTGTGAAATGCTAAAATCAAATTTTCAAATTTAGACAGCTATGTAATGGTTTTGAATTATTTCACAAAATTAAGAAGTAAAAATATTGACAAACTACAAGGCCTAGTTCAAAAAAGTTCCAGCTTTTGTTTCTGGGACAGATAAAAGGGGCTACACAAGATTTTAACAATTAAAGGATTCATAGTTTGTAATAGACATTTATCATTTGACAATACATATAATTTTAAATGGAGCATTGTCCCGAAGTCTCCTATTTATACCACGTTTCTTGGAGATGCTCAGCAGTCTTTTGTGCTCCACTGCTTTGTGGGAAAGCTCACATGGAACTTGGCAGATTTCTTTTAATTTGATCATGATTTTTCTTTTTTAAAGAACAAATCCTAAAGCCATTTAGAAAGGGATATTTCATGGCAGCCAGATACAAGGGCAAATAAAGCTTAAAATAAGTCACTTTCTCATCTCTCAAGCAGCACTTCCTACAGAAGTAAAAGTAGGCATTGCAGTTTGGTGGGTGCTCTGTCCACTCTTACATCCACCCAGTGAATGCAACTGATTAGTTACTAAGGCCTACTTCTAAAACAAATCATTGTGAAGCAATTATCAAACTCTTAAGAGAAACAGGTTTCCTTTCATGAGTCCATGTGTTAATTAATTTTCAATGTAGAACAAAAATTATCACATTACTATATCCCAGTTCACAGCATTTCTTGTGTTACATAGTGCTAGGTGACATGCAATTCGAAAAGAAACTCTATTTGATAGATTTACCATGTAAAAGAAGGCATGCAAACACTGTCTTAGAATTAAAAGAGGCAGAATTTTAAGTAGAGCTCTTATGCTTTATTCAAAATCCATTTAGAAAGATAAATAATATACATTACCTTTAGAGAGAATTTTTGGCAAGAGAGTTCTTAGGAAAACTAATTCAGAAATATCCAATATATAATAGTCAATTTGTAACACATACAATCTTTAAAAACTGTATTATTTTTAACTTTATTTATTCATCTATATGCCTTTCATAACCTTAGTATTGATAATTTATTGAATACTTTTAATCCTTTATATTTAGTATTGTCTGCTTTGTGATGTCATAAGTCATTGTGCTTCAACCCACTGAAGTATGTCATACTTAAGTGTATTTTATATGCTCCTTGTTTGTTGTATTATGAATACCTCAAATTTCAAATATCTGCAATTTTTACATTTTGAAGTACATTTTTAATGCCAGATATTGTTATATGTTAGCACATGAAATACATTTAGGTATCTTGTTGTAACAGGATCCAAATGTAAATGCCTAAAATTAGATATATTCAACCACTGGAAGCAGCAAAGAAAATAATTTCATTTTGCTATAATTCTTTTGGCATTTTAAAAACATAAAATTAGTTTCCAATTTGCTAAGACCTTATTTTTGTACTAAAATATTAAAAAGTAATACAATTTACATCCTTTTGCAATCTTGTTCCAAACCACTGCTTTATTAAATATGCTCCTGATTATGTCTACTAGATACCAAGCACGATCACTTAGATAATGAAATGACATTTAACATTTTTTTCTTTTTGTTTGATATTGTTTCTTAATTGTTTTATGAGAAATTGATATAGTTCAGATTTTAACAATTTTAAATCTAAAATTAAGATGAACACTTGCATTCATTTATCAAATATGTAGAATTTATTGACTTTGGAGTTCATATGAGCAATGAATGTGTTCTAAAAAAATATTGAAATACAGGAAGTTCAAGGGTTACAGTTCTTTATATTAACTAAAATCTAAGAATTATATTATTTTCATTTTAATATCTCTTGCTTCAGGAAGGCTCTATAGGATACTAAATATTCTAAGAAAAGTGTATGTTGTACTGTGGTTTGGGGGTAGTTATCAAGGTAATCATAACTTTTTAATCTACATTTGAAAAAAGTTTTGTTTGTTTTCAGCTAAATATTTGGCAATATGTTCAATACCTCAGACAATTTATCAGATGATTGTAAAGACTTAAAAATAAAAGTGCAAAAAATGCTTATCAGCTAAAATTTTATAGTTTTCATGTCATGAATAAAAATTGTATGTAAGCCATTGATCTGAAGTAGTATCAATGAAAATTCTACAAAGTAATACAGAAATACTGCATTGTTGTGTTACCAAATAAAAAATTATTATTACAATAAATGCAATACTTTATAGAAGTCAATAATCTATTACAATGGTTTTCATATGTTTCTATATTATCTTTTAAATTCTTCACTTTATTATAGTGTAAGTATTCTGAATTGAATTGTTTTAAAGCATATAGAATAACCAGTTGATTTTGTAGATTAGGAGTAATAAGAAACTACTAGAATTCTTAGGTAGTAATAAGGGACTAAACACAATGGTAAGAGAATTTCATAAATCAATTATATGCTCCATTTGAAGATTATAAAGCATAATTAACTTACTTGACACCAACAAAACAACAACGTTTTGTTTCTTTACAGAGCAGGCTATGAGCTGTTTTCAATTATTGCACTGAAATGCTGTCCTCTAAAATTAACAAATGAATGCATATTTGCATAGTGTACATTGTACTGGAGACAACCTAGAGTGGAGCTATCCAATTGTTTTTCTAATTATATTTTGCCTACTTACATAATTTATTTTCCACTGAGGAACTAGTGATTGCCTAATTATGTTTTTTTTAACTAAGCAACTTGGGAAAATGATCTCCTAAAGTAATGTATTGTCCTTATGATCAGTGTGAAATAAAATTAATCATTTGAAAATGTATCTAGAGATTGTGATTTTAATTCTTAATTTAGGATATTGAGCATAAAATACAGTAGTTACATTGTATCTTTTGCCATGCCCTTCCTTACAAAGACACAATAAAAATAGAAGCATATACACAGATGATTAAAATAAATATTTTCTGGTTACGTGAAATGAAGGAGAGTTTTATGTAAAGTAGGGTTTAGTGCAGAACTCTTGCCTGTCTTTCTCCCAGGTGGAGAAGGCAAATTGCTACTTGATAAAATTTTAAGGGCAACTGCAAGAAGTGAATCCTTGTTATTTATTTATTGATGCTGTCAATATTTTTATAGCTTAAAAGTTAGAACCTAGGTAAATAAATACTGCAGAGAAAGTTACAGGGCACTGAATGATTGATATGAATGGTGAGAACTTGCAGGGGTGAGCCAGAGAAAAGGCTAAGGATAAGGGACTGTTGAGCCGAGAGAAACTTTTCTGTCCACAATTTTGCCTGGTCAAAATTAACCAACTAGATAATGCCCCATTTAACATTAGCATTTAATGAACTATAATACACTTCCTTTTAACCATACATTATATCTGGGAAATTAAGGTATCAGTGCAAGATATAAAGGAAAAATGAGTTAATTAGATATTTCAGGTTCAAATATCACTTAAATGTAAAGTGCTTAGATTATTAAAGTCATGACTAAAAATAAAAAGTAAAATATTAGTTGTAGTATATATTTGACAGCCACATAATTTATTTGTCCACATAAATCAAATTAAGTAGATGAATGATAAATTTCAGCTTTACTCAGTTGTATTCATACATATCATGACTAATGACAGTGTCTTGAGTTTTGTGGTAGATTTTAAGGCTTTTGTCTATTGATTATATTAATGATGATTTCCAGTGCATGGAAATTGGAATATTTATCAATTAAATATCCACTGTTAAGATAGCCAATCAACCATGTAATGGTTCAGTTATTTCAGACATAAACCAGATTCAGATATTTTTTTCTAGTCAACTGATTCCAACCCATTCAAGATTCTATACTAAAAGCTGTATTTAGCAATTTTCAGGAAACAAATGAAGGTTAATGGATCATCAGTACTTAAGTTTAGCTTCATGATTTAAAGTTAGAAAAAGTAACTGTTGGTCAAAATGCTAATCACCTAAATGTTAACTTTATTTATGTCCCTTGCTCTTAAATATTGAACAAACATCAACTAATCATTGAATTCGCCCAAATAAAAAATATTGAAATTTAACTTTTAGTCAATTTGTTTATCATTCATAACAGATTATCCTGGCTTGCAATTCATTAACTTAGTGATCAATGATGTGTTTCAACAGATTAACTCTTCTTTAGACAACTGGAAACCATTTATCAATGGTACAGCATTTCCTAATATTAATTCAAGAGGTTGATTTTGAAAGCTGCTCATTCTGATTTGTGAGGAATAGGTTAGCTTGTATCCCAGGCTCTGATAGAGAAGTACACTCTCAGACCCACGAAGGCAGTAAAGGACTCCATACTCTTTCGTAGCTAGTTATCTGCTTCCTGACTCCGATTTTAATAGCTTGTGAATGTTTCTGCCCCCATCTGACTTGATTCTGGTGTCTTATTTTGTTGTTGCAGGCTGAATGTTTTTCTCCTGTATTCCTAACTTTGACTTGACAAGTAAACTAATCTGCATTTTGAGCATACTTTGTAAGTGTTTGTCTGTTTTTGAAAAGATCCTTATCTGTTTCTCTGATCACAACCTACCCAGCCCAGCGAGTGCTAACACAATGGCTCAGCAAGCATTCCATGCTATTATTCTTCCTGGTAGCATGAGCACCCAACCATCTAGCCTTCAGTAAGAATAGGACCTGTAAGCTGTTGACTGTTTCCCTCTCAGCTCTGCTTGTTGTCCTATTGTTTAGGAATGAGTAGCTGTGTGCTTCCATCAGAACAGATCAGGAAAAATCTCACCTTTGCAGCACTTCACAGTTGTGCCAGCGTATCCCCCAATTACCTATATTAACTAGATTGGTGAGTAATATTTTTTCAGTGTTCGTTGCCAAAGATGACCTTCCAATTGATTTATCTGAGAAGCTAGCCAATTAGTCCATCTTCAGTTAAAAGGAACTAGTCCTACTGTCTCGCTTTTGGGTCAGCCCCAGCAATGGCTGGGCACTTGTCGTCTTCAAACTAGACCTCTGTGTATGGAACATGAAGAATGTGAAGGCCTTGAGGATGGCCTCAGCCTCCCTGGCCTTGTCTTGTTTAAAGACTGTGGAGAACACCATGACTGTCTTCTCTGGTATCAAATCCCCTACTCCTGGGCCTCTGCCTTTTTTGGCCCTGTGACAACTTTTGCTAAATCCCAGCACATCTGCAAAGCAACTCCACCAGCCATACAACTGTAGGGAACCAAAACCAGATTGTGTTCTGCATAAAGGTTGAAATCAATGTTGGTGGTTTAACTTATCATAATGTTTTCTGCAAAACAGTTTTCTGTTTTAACTGATACCTAACTACAGTTGACCCTTAGATAACACAGGTTTGAACTGTGTGGGTCCACTTATATGCCTATTTTTTTTTCTATAAACACTTTATTTCTTTCTAGGGTACTTACATAAATAAATGGGTGGTAGGGCCTAATCTTAATACTGAGTATCCTACTTTCTCAAAGATTGGGTTTGGCCCTCTTACTTTCAGATGTGCTCAGCTATAATTTATTCAAGTAGAAATATGGTAAGTATCTACCTATAGGTTGTTTTAAAAATTTTACTTTCCTAATATCTAATGTAATTTCATTTATTTTTTAAGAAAAGTTTATAAGGAGGTGAGGCGGCAAGGTTTGAGGTAGAGGGGCAGGGAAATAAAAAAAGAGAAGTTTATAAGGAGGGTATAATCAAAACTATTACAGAAACACAAGCATTTGTTCTCAGCTAATATAACAATTCATAGCACTGGTCAACCCTCTTAGACTGACATCACAATGGCTAACATTTTTCCTACATTATTGGTCTTCTTTCTGCCTCTTCCTTCTTTATCTTGAATCTCAAAGACGAATCTCCTTAAGACAGGGTCCTGCCCCTTTTCTTTACTCTCTCTACTCTCTCTAGATGATCCCAAACATTCTCATAACTTCTACTGTAATCTGTATGTTTACAATGAGAACACTTATACCTCTGTTGAAGACCTCTTCTCTGAGTGCCAATTTATACATCCAACGGTCTACTTGGTATCAGCTTTTGGATGATTCACAGATATCTAAAATTATATAATATATCCAAAACTGAATCCTTGACTGTCTGTTTACAAATCTACTCCTTCCTATTGTCAATGAATGGCATCAGCCTTTATCTAGTTGCTCAAGTCAGCAACCTGGAAGTCATCCTTTTCTTAAAATGCCTACATCCAATCTATCATCAAATTCTATTAATTTCACTCCAAAATGTCTCTCTTCTTTCTATTTTTTCTCTATTTGCACAGCTGTCATATTAGTTTAAACCATCATTAACTTTTTTCTGTGTTACTCAATAACTTCCTATGAGGGTCTTCCTTCTACTTTGCCTCTACATCTGTTCTTCATCCAGCCATTGTAATTTTTTTTCTTTAATTTTTGGTTAAATTCTTACAGACATGTTACAGAAAAGTACACAAGTCATGAACGTACAGCTTAATAGTTTTCCAAAGCTTGAACATACCTATAGAACCAACATGCAGATCAAAAAATAGAATGTTATCAGTACCCAAGAAACCCCCCTCAGAATCCCTCCCTGTCATTATCTCCACCAAAGGTAACCTGATTTCTTTTGCCATAGATTAGTTTTGCTCATTTCTGAACATTATATAACTGGTATCAACCAGTTTGAAACATAAAACAAACTATAAGACTACCGCCTAAACCCTTCAAAGGCTTCCTTTATACTTAGGCTAAAACACAAACATATTACTGTGGCCTACAAGTCCCAACACAATCTGGTCTTCAGATACTTCCTCAAGTGCAAGTTCAATGACTTCCCATTTGCTCAGTATGCTCCAGCTCACTTAGTCTGGTTTTAATTCGTTAAATATGCCCTTCTCTTTCTTGACTCAGTGCCTTTGCTGTTATATGCTGCTTTCTCTCCTAGAAAGCTAGTTCCAGCATAGCTGTTTTCTTCTGACCTCTAAATTCTCACTTAGCATCACCTCTTCAGAGAAACAGTCCATGCCTACTGAACCTCATACAATTCTCCTGTCCTCCTGCCTTAGGAGGAGGCTTCTGTGAGTATCTGGAATGGCTCAGATCTCTTGGGCTTGGCCACCAAAAGAGGTATAGAAGATTTTTTTTTCTTTGTTTGCTTTAGCAGCTGTGCACACATACCATTTACGGGGGTATTTAAATTGGTTAAATTTGGTTTAAAAAGGAAGTTGGAAGAATTAGAAAAGAAATACCAAACGGAGGTAGCAGAATCTGAAAGGCCTGCTCTGCTGTCTTCTAGGAGGCTAGATAAAGCAGCTCCCTTAGCACCTCACTTATCACCTATTTTAGATTCATTGGTGGGAAAGGGGAACTATAGTCTTCTCTTTTAAAATGCAAATATTAAGTCCATCAGTGTGTGAATAACTATGGTTATATTGTAGTGGAGAGCACTGGGCACGGGACAGGCTGATAAGTGTCTGGAAGAAAAGCAGAGTCCTGCTTATTTGGCCATTGTCCCCAAGGCCCAGGTGGCAGATTCCTGGTGGGAACTGTGTTCTGTATAAATTGAAACACTCATCACCCTCTATTAAGTGTATTCATTCCAATTTGTGTGACTTGAACTTAGACTTCTTGGAATCCCACCTTACCACATTCCCTCAGGTTTCCTCTTACTGTGATCAAATGGTTTCACACTGTGAATGGCTACCTACGTGCTATTGAACAGTCATTTGGGAGGAAGGGAAGTGAAGTAAGGAACGAGGATGGGTAGTGGGCCAAGAACACTGTCCAGTGAAGAACACCCATCCTTGAGGAAACAGATATAAAGTTGTCCTCCACAGGCGGCCACAGTGCTATGCTGTCCAGTGCTGCCAGGCAAGAACCTGCAGTGTGCCCCCTCCCAGGACACACAACACCTTGCCCAGGGTCTGTCAAATAAAGAGGCAAAAATATTTTCCTCGGAAATTGTTCCTCAGTTTCACAGATTCTCCAGTTTGAATAGGTGTTTTGAATTAAGTACTTCATGAACCCCCAGGGTTTGGGTTTATCTTGGAGAAAATAATGTCCAGGGCAATTCATAAGAAAGTAGTGCATGCTCCCAAAATGTTTGCTCTCATGTACAATAGGTTTGGAGAGAACATGAAAGTGGTCATTTGTTTATAGTAATACCAATTATATTATGATATTTAATTATTGATTATAATTTAATGTATAAAATATATTAGACTTTTGTTACTGTTTGAGTTTTAGTTGGGCTGTTTTCATTTTAAATGACAGAGACTGACTCAAGTTACTTCACCTAACTGAGGTATGAGTTGCAAGGGGACAGAAGCTTCATGGAAAGCAGCTCTGCCCTGGTGTCAGCTGGAAGGGTTTGCTCATCTCCTGGGTGTCTCTGGTGTGGGCTATTTGAGTTATCTTGCCATTGCTGCAACAGGGTTCCTCCTCAAGCCTCCAGATGGTGGTGGTGGTGTGTGTATGTGGGGAGTAAGGGGAAGGAATATTCCACCATCAGGCCTGGTGTGTGTGTGTTTTAATCTCATTGAAATATTTTAATAATGGAACATGAATTATGATATTTGCCACAAGATTTTTTTTTTTGTGAAAGTTGTTTATAAAATTAATGAATGTCTCTTTCTATCTTTTTTTAAATTGAATTTATTGGAGTGACACTGGTTCACAAAACCATACAGTTTTCAAATGCACAATTCAATAAAATATCATCTGCACACTGAATCGTCCACTGACTGCCCCAAGCAAGTCTCCTTCCATCCCCATCTATCTCCACTTTGTCCACCTCCACCTATGCCCACACCCTTTTCCCTCTGGTCATCACCACACTGTTGTCTGTGCCTATGGGTTATACATATATGATTTTGGCTAATCCCTTCACCTTCTTTCATTCAGTCCCTCCTCCTCCTGCTCTCTGACAGTTGTCAGTCTGTTCCATGTGTCCATACCTCTGTTTCTATTTTGTTCTTCAGTTTATTTTGTTCATTAGATTCCACACATAAATGAGATCACATGGTATTTGTCTTTCTCTGACTGGCTTATTTTTCTTAGCATACATAATAACATGAAAATAGCTCAAATGTCCATGAGTAGATATGTGGATAAAAAAGCTGTGATACATTCACACAATGGAATACTATATAGCCATAAAAATATGGAAATCTTACCTTTTGCAATGGCATGAATGGACCTGGAGAGTATTACACTAAGTGCCTTGACTTTTAATTTTGCTGTTAGGATCTCCTAGCAGCTCTCATGACTTCATTCTCCCTCATAACTTTCAGTCTTCACATTCTACAGCAGATTGGTTCATTCATTCAAAGTTTTTCACTTCAAATTCCTGACAGGAGAGACAGAAAGGGGGAGGAATAAAGAAAGAGAAAGAATATAAATGGCATATTCTCTCTTTCAAGCCTAGTAATGCCATGGGTCTTGAGCCAGCCTCAGAAATTACTGTACTTTCAGCTGGGGTGGGCCATGAGTTGAAGGAGATCATATAATATGTGTATCTAAAGTCCACCCTTTCAGGAGGTGTGGGGGTGATCCATCTTCCTTAGAAGCAACTGTGGTTGCAGTAGGCAACATATTTGGTATTCCTAGTATACTCTCATCAACAAAAGGAAAGTCTTAACAATGAAAGTAATAGGTATAAAACACACAAACTAATCTTTTCTTTTTTACTTGATATTTACTTAAAATGATGGTAGCTATTCTTATTTTTTTAAGATTTTTATTTATTTATTTTTAGACAGAAGGAAAGGAAGGGGGAAAGAGAGGAAGAGAAGCATCAATGTGTGATTGCCTCTCGCATGCCCCCCACAAGGGACCTGGCTCACAACGAGGCATGCACCCTGACCAGGAATTGAACCAGTAATCCCCTGGTTTGCAGGCTGTTGCTCAACCTACTGAGCCACACCAGCCAGGGCTAATGATGGTAGATATTTTTAAAGAATACATTTTTCAAAAAAAGAAAGGAAGAAAGCTCTGGTCTGGAATGTTTATTTGACCCAGTTGTGGAGTATTTTCCTACTGATTCAAGAAATTAATATATTCTTTCAAAGTATTAGTATTATAATAGTCTATTCCTGCAAACAATAAAAAGCAGAACATAATGGTTGGTGTAAGGGTTGAGTTTTATACACCTGGACTTCAGTAAAAAGGAAGGCTGTGATGATAAGGCTTTGGAGAGGCTGTTTTATGTTCAGCTACAGTATTCATAATAGTTGTTAAGTATTTACCAATCCTTTTCTGTATTATTTAACATGAGTTGAACCCATTTTTTTTTCCTTAGGCTCAATGGGAAACAGATGTCAAGGAAGCAACACGAATATGCTTTTATCTTTCTTAGCTATATCTGCAGTGATGGGAGAAAGAACTTTTCTACATTCTGAATGAAAACAAGATTATGCATTTCCATTAATCATATCTAGACAAAAACTGAAAAACTGTCCTTGGTTTCTTCCATCCCTTACCTTCTCTTTTTCTGGTCAACCCATTATCCAGTCCTGGTGGTTCTACTTTCAAAATATATCCTGAATTCTACTGCTTCTTTCCATCTTCACAGCTACCACTTTTGTCCCAGTCTGGACTTCTAGGCCCAATATTAAGAATATATTCAGTAGCAAACAACAGAAAACTCAACTGTGGTAGCTTTGACAAATAAATTTATTTGTCTCATAAAAATAGTCCAAGGGTAGGAGATCCAGATCTGGTGCAACAGCTCAACAATGCCATCAGGACCCAGACTCTAGAGATCTTTCTTTTCTATCATCTTTAATATATTGGCTTTCATTCTCATGCTTGTAACCTCATAGTCTGCACATGGCTGCTACATTGCCAGGAATTGTATCTGTGTTCCAGACAGAAAGAAGCCTATGGATGGAGAATAATTTCCTTTAGAAGTTTTGTATTTTTATTCAGGAAGTCCTTGCTAGAAGACTACCTTTTACATCTCATCAGTTAGAACCAGATCCCATACTTATTCTTGAACTAATTGATATCCAAAAGACTAAAATCGCTGAGGTAGCTACTTTAGACTTGTTTACATAGTATCTAATTTTAACCTTCTTCTACTGTGCCTTCCTATACAGCTGAGACTGGAAAGATATAGACTACATTTCCCAGACTCCCTTGCAGCTAGGTAATGAAGAGAAGTAAGAAAAGGAAGGTACAAGCTGTCCATTTTTGCTGAGATCCATTACCAGAGGTAGGGTGGTTCTGGAGTGATTAAAGAGGCACTTCTTTGATTGCCCCTTCTTTATAAAATGACTTGAAACATTATTATTCTACTAGGTGTTGGATTTAACCCTTTTTGATTTCTGTCTCTTGCTTTCTCAATAAGGAGTATTGCAGAGATAGGTAATCCATAATAAAGCACTTTATGACATATTTTGTTTCCTCACACTTGATTATCTGTGCTTAGAACAAGATAAATATCTTTGGTCTCAGAACCACAAGCTGTTGGGTTTTTCCAAAGGCACTGGCCATTAATGTTTGTGTGATTTTGAAGGTGGTGTGATTTTTCTAAATCATCTGAACTCTGAGAATTGTGGTCAATGGTAATTTCTTTTCCATCTTGACTATTTAAAAGCTTTAAGGCAAATGGTTAGCTTTCTTCCTAAAAGTATAGTCTTCATTGTACATATTTTGTGTGCTAGCTTCACTCTTGATCCTATCTTTTCTACTCTTCTTTTTTCTTTTTCTTGATTCCTTTATTTTCATTTCATTCTATTATATCTTTTTTTTTCCGCAGTGCAGAAACCCTTTTTGAAAATAGGATTATAAGAGTATGTCTATAAAGAAGAAAAAAGTTAAGTAAAGACATTCTATCTCCCATATTAGAAAAACTACCAATATACTAGATGTCAAAAGTAAAAATTGTGGTTAAAGATTTCATAGCTATAAAATAACTTTATTAGAATATTTTAAATTAATCCCAAATAAGAGTCTTTGCTGTGTTTTCCATAAAAAACTGACTTCCATATGCTCACCATAAACTGGTAAGTAGGCTGAATATAAAAGATGAATGCTCAGTATTGACCTTAATTCTCACTATAGTGATAAGAACTTCATACATTGTGGATTTGAACAGGAAGTGCTTGTTACCAACACTTTAGAGAAGATAAATGCACATAGAAATGTTTTAAACACTGATAGGCAGTATAGCAAGATGAGAAACTCATACCAAAATGCCAGTGATATTGCCTGAGATAATTTTAAATGGGACCTTAACCCAGATGGTGGAGTAAACTGTGGACAGCCAGGAGTGTCTGCTCTGCAGTCTTGTACATTAGATTGCAGAGCTATGATCCAGAGCAGAAGCTTCACAAGGCACCATTTTCAAAGCTGGACAATAATATTCTTCAGAGCCTCTAGGTGATTCTGCTGCTGCCAAATCAAAAACATAAGTGGCCATCCAATTAACAAATTCTAAAGTGTATTAATGTGTGTTCCCATCCCCATCCCCAAATTGAATCCACTCTGAAAAGCATTATCAGCATTCAGCATATTTAAAAGACTGAGCTGAAGGTAATTTACAAGGAAAACCGTAATGTTTTGAGTTTAGGAACACTATTGAGTAAGTACTTAACCTGTGGGAGTACTCCCTCCTTAAAATCATTCCTTGGCTCACCAGTGTATTCTCAACAAAGTCCAAAATCCTTAGAATGACATGCAAGACTCTTTATGAACCCTGTTTCCCCTCCCAGCTTCATGTCTGGTCACTTCCCATCTTGTAGCCTGAAAACATCCTGCTGTGTTGAATTACATGTTGCCCCCCACATCTGCCAAACGCTCTTCTGCCTTTAGGCCCCTGCACAGCCAGAACCACTAACCCACGTTCCCTGTCCATTCGTATTGCCTAATGACTCTGGCTAACATTTCAGGACCTGTCTCAATCTTCACTTAAACCAGGGAACCTTCTTTCACACATTTTTTTTAATGACACCTAAACTGAGCTGTAGCCTGTGCACTCTTCTGTCTGTAACTGTAACTTCCTTGTTTATCATTGTATCCCTAGCACCTAGAATATTACCTGGGACATGGGAGCTGCTAGATACACAGTTGTCAAATAATTCCTTTGAATGGGTAATTTTATTGTGTTTGAAAAAAACTACTCATTATCTTATGGACATAATTCCTGTTCTGTTGACATTCATATTTCCTAACAAGTACTAAAAAAATGTTATTCAATTTAATAATCTTACTTCTTGTATTTTTATCCTATGTTAAAGTTATGAAAACTTCAAAGTAGCTTAAATAAAAGAGTTATAAATAAAATATTCATTTTAAGAATGGAAGTACTCCCCAAGGTTGGTAATTAAATTATAAAATGAAAAAATGTTAGCAATCATTTCCTATAGAATGACCTAGTCATGTTCTTATCCTATAAATAGGTGGCTCTTTTCAAGCTGTAAAGAAAAATATTCAGAACAAAAGTTGCCATTGTCTTTGCTCTGACCTCATGATGATGATGATGATGATGATGGTAATAATTTACATTTTTTTTATTGTTGCCCAAGCATAGTTGTCTCCATTTTCATCCCTCCACTCCCCACCCCTGCCTCACCCATCCCCACCTCCCACCCTGGATCCTACCCCTGTTTGGCTTTGTACATGTGTCCTTTATACATGTTCCTTGATGACCCTTCCCATTTCCCCCTTTATCCCCTCCCCACTACCCTCTGGTTACTGTCAGTTTGTTCTTTGTTTGAATGACTCGTTATATTTTGCTTGTTTGTTTTGTTGATTAGATTCCACTTATAGGTGAGACCATATGGTATTTGTTTTTCACCATCTGGCTTATTTCACTAAGCATAATGTTCTCCAGTTTCATCCATGTTGTCACAAAGGGTAGGAGCTCCTTCTTTCTTTCTGCTGCATAGGATTCCATTGAGTAAATGTACCATAGTTTTTTGATCCACTGATTTACTGATAGACACTTAAGTTGCTTTCAACACTTGGTTATTGTAAATAACACTGCTATGAACATTGGGGTGCATAGATTCTTTTGAATTGGTGTTTCAGGATCCTCAGGGTATAATCCCAGCAGTGGAATTGCCTGGTCAGAAGGTTGTTCCATTTTTAGTTTTCTGAGTAAATTCCACCCGTTTTTCCACAGTGGTAACACCAGTCTGCACTCCCACCAACAGTGCATTAAGGTTCCCTTTTCTTCACAACCTCTCCAGCACTTGTTGTTTGTTGATATGTTTATTATGGCCATTCTGAATGGTGTGTAGTCGTATCTCATTGTGGTTTTAATTTGCATCTCTCTGATGGCTAGTGATGCTGACCATCCTTTCATATGTCTCTGGGCCCTCTGTATGTCCTCCTTGGAGAAGTGTCTGTTCAGATCCTTTGCCCATCTTTTAATTGAGTTGTTTGTCTTCCTGGAGTGGAGTCATGTGAGTTCTTTATTTATTTTGGAAATCAAACCCTTGTTTGAGGTATCATTTGCAAATATATTTTTCCATATGGTTGTTTTCCTTTTCATTTTGCTGATGTTTTCTTTAGCTGTGCAGAAGCTTTTTATTTTGATGAAGTCCCATTTGTTATTCTTTCCTTTATGTCCCTTGCTCCAAGGGACATATTGGTAAAAATATTGCTGCATGGACTATCTGAGATATTCCTCCCTATGTTCTCCTCTAAGATTTTTATGGTGGTGTGACTTATATTTAAGTCTAATTTATATTGTTAAATGTTTACTAGGTGCCAGGCCCTTTAAATGAATTCTCTCACTCAATTCTCACAACAGTACTATCACTACCTCTATTTAAAAATGAAGAAATTAGTTTTAGATAAGTTAAATGAATTTTTCAAATTTGCACATTTAATAACAGTTATGGCTGACACCAGGGCTTAATGTCTTTGTTTTTTGATTTTTGGAAAACTGAATCTCATGTTAAGGAATATAAGATGCTATGACTAAGTTTCGGTGATTATTTAACATTACTAATTATGGAACAGAATATGGTCTAAAACTAATCTTTCTGTTATATTCTATATTACCTTTTTATTGCTGCATAACAAATTACTCCAAAACTGGGCAGCTTAAAACAAACATTTATTATCTCAGAACTTCTGAGAGTCAGGAATCTGGGGGCTGTTTAGCTGGGTGGTTCTGGCTCAGGGTCTTTCATGAGGTTGTGGTCAAGCTGTGGTCCAAAGCTACAGTCATTTCAAGGTTCGCCTGGGACTGACCGAAGGACCCACCTCCAGGCAACCTTATGTAGGTGTTAGCAGGCTTTAATTCCTTGCAAGATGTTTGGCTGAGGGCTCCAGTTTCTCCCTGCCTGTCGACTAAAGGCCTCCTTCAGTTCTTTCCTTATAATAGGGCAGCTCAAAACATAGAAACTGGCTTTCCTCAGTGAGGGACCTGAGAGAGAGCAAGAAACAGGTGACTTCAGAGGAAATCAGTAGTCTTGTAATACCTAATTTTGGCAGTAACACACCATCTTCTGCTGTATTTTATTCATTAGAAATGAGTCTCGCAGTTCTGCCAAACTCAGGGGTTACACAGGACATGAGGACCATGAGATGGGCGTTTTCAGAAGCTATCCTGGTCGTCTACCACACAGGCTTTAATGTACTACGAAGGTATGGTGTCTTACTCTCATTCCTGAGTTCCAGGTTCCCATGTATTAGTGTTGACTTTTCTCTTTATTTAAATGAAAAGAAATTAGGTTAGACTCAAATGAGAAATCTCATCTTTGTAAAAAACAAACAAAAAACAAACCCATTACTAGAAGACAAGATTGGAAAGGTAAAATAAAATTTAAAATATCTATCTATCCATCTATTTATCATCTATTTTTTTATTTTTATTTTTGACACTATTGCAAATGTCCCCATTTCCTTCCTTTATCCCCCCTCCCCCAGCCCCCACTCCCTCTTCCCTTTGGTGATTATCACACTGTTATTTATGTCCCTGGGTCCTGCACGCTGTTCTTTGGCTGATCCCTTCACCTTCTTTCAACCAGTCCCCCCTCCCCACTCCCCTGACAGCTATCAGTCTGACAGCTATCAGTCTGTTCCATGTGTCCATGCCTCTGTTTCTATTTTGTTCATCAGTTTATTTTGTTCCTCAGATTCCACATATAAGTGAGGTCATATGGTATTTATCTTCATCTGTCTGACATTTCACTTAGCATAACACTTTCCAGGTCCATCCGTGTTGTCACAGAAGGTAAGATTCCCTTCCTTTTTATGGCTGTGTAACATTCTGTTGTATAAATGTACTACAGTTTTTTATCCAGTCATCCATCGATGAACACTTGGGCTGTTTCTGGATCCTGGCTATCGTAAATAATGCTGCTAGGAACACAGGAGTGCATATATTCTTTCAAATGGTGTTTAATTCATGGCATCAGATTCCTAATAAGTTTCTTAGCAAATACCACATTTTCTTCTAATACAGTTCCAATGTAGGTCCAAGCTATATAAGCCCACATAGAAGACCATGCAAATAAGCAAAGAGCACTTAAAAACATTGGAGTATCAATTTCTGAAAGTCATCATGTGTCTCCAGTATTTCCCCTGTATTGCTGACAAATTTCTAAAATCACTGAGACAAATATCATGCCAGGCACTCCTTGGGGCCAAGCTGATGAACACATATTTAAGATCAATTTAAGAAAAATTATGTTATTGACATATAATACAATTAGTCATTTTTAGAGTCTTTTAAATCAGTTATTTTAAAAATATAATAAATATATACTTTAGACTTAGTGGTTAAAATGAAATGGTGATATTTCCAAATTTTAAATCAATTTGAAATGTTACATATTTCCATGCTTGGAAACTTAGTCTGCCTCTACATTGTTTTAAATTAATACCTTACAACACCATTACTATAATAATTAATCATTTGCTCTGCAAGTTTGTTAATGACTATGACCAAAAGCTTAAAATTCTGATCTGAAATGGCATGAATCTTATTCATAAATGTGGCTGTATGTTTTTATAAAGAACTATGTTTGCCCTTGACTTATTATAGGGTGAAAATTATATATGCTTCTGACTTTTTCCAGTTAATCAGGAATTTATAACTGCTAACTGACATAAAAGTTTGACCCATGAATGCTAAAATAAAAAAATAATTATTTTCTTCTTCCTATTGCCAAAAATTTATATTATATGTTAGCATAATTTTTTTTCCAGCAGTTAAATTCTTAACAACACTGTAAATGTCATCCATACTTTGCAACTCCAGAACAGCAACTATTGCACAGTCAGTGTTGATTGCTTCTCAGACTTGATCTGTGATCTCCAGAGGTCAAAATTAAACTAAGACTTTTCCAGGCTCATAGTAGAAATTTGCTAGTTTCATAATAATATTCTTTTATAACGATATTATAAATTTAGACTTAGTCTACTATATAAGGAAAATAAAATACTGTCTTCTTTTTGTCATTTAATTAGATATTCATCTTCTATAAAAGCCATAAAAGTTTTATAATCATATTTTGAAAACAAAAGGAATTATATGTTGAACACTTTGTTTTTAATAGCCGGTCGAGTGAAGCCTCATTAATTTATATCTTGTGAATTTATATTCTTAGAATTTATATTCTAAGTTTGTTGCTACTCTTACAGTTATTACAAGTATATTTTCACCTCTGCATGCTCTATTAAAAGGGGTTATAAATATATATGAAATGTAAATTAGATACCACAAGAGAATGTTTTTGTACTTAAGATAATAAATGTACTAGAATTGTAGAAGTATTTTATTCTGTAGTACTTATTCATCGGTATTATTGCATCGTTGCCCTGGTCTATAAAGGACTGCTGACCATCCATCTTTATCAGGACAGCCCTGACAGATGTGCTTATGTACATCGTAATGTAGTCTTCTCATTAGTTCACATAACCTTTCTCACAATCAATTTCACTTACTTGGTTTTATTTTTTCCAAAAATTTGAAGGTGCATTATTATTCAATAGAATACACCTACATTAAATCAGAAATTTGAAAAATGCTCCATTTCAGACAGAAGTGGATTGTTAAGCTTCTCTAAAGAGTATACAACTAAAAGTTTCTTAAATTGTCTCCAATTTCTAACTCCAAGTTCATTTTGTATGTTAACTGAATTTTCAAAAGAGAATTATCAATGTATCTTCTAACTTTCATTGCAGAGAAAGCATTATCCCAGAACCACCTTAAAATGGAGACATATAAATAGAAGGGTATTCAGTTAATTTCAAAGTGATACAAAAAGTAAAATTAGATGTGTAGTTGGATGTTATATAAGTATATTTAAAAAAATAAGAAATTAATTTACATTCCACTCAAAGTTATAGAAAATAATTATGTATCTAATCCATCCACCAATCAATAAGTGCTTATTGAATATCTACTATACTCTCAGCCCTGAGCTAGGTTGCTATTTGGTGATTATATAATTACTACTAACCATAATTACATATAAATGTATGTATTTCTGCATTCAAAGAGCATATAATTTAATTGGAGTTATAATATTTAAATAACAAAGATAATTTTAAATGGAATTGAATTAAAAGAAAAACTGTACATTATAGATTCAGTAGAAGTTGAGAAAAGAAAGCAATTAGTAAATGTTGATGTATTCAAGTAAAACTGAAGAAGGGGAACTTTGAACAGGCAATTCAGAGATGACTGGGATTCAGCAAGGAACCCAGAGTATATTTTTAGGAAGATTTTCACCAATGACTTATAGTTAATTAAGTAATTATGAATGTCTTTCTCCGCAAAGATAATGTTAAAAGGTGGCAGAAAGAAAGTAGAACCTCTTAGGTTCCATATGTTCAAGTTTAATTATATTGTTTTCATTCCACAAGGAAGAATAAAAGTTAGGAGAAGATAAACATTTGGAGAATAAGATCAAAAACAGGTGGGCCCTGGCCGGTGTGGCTCAGTTGGCTGGAGTGTTGTCCCACTGGGCATGGTTATAATGAATGCATGAACTGGGCATGGTTATAATGAATGCACGGATAGGCGGGGCAGCCAGTCAATGTTCTCCCTCTGTCTCTCCCTGCATTCTTCTCGCTCTCTAAAATTAAAAAAAAAATAAATAAAGCCTAAAACAAAACAAAAACAAAAAAACCCCAAAAACAACAGGTGGGAATAGAGTAAGAAACTGCTTCCACAGTTCAATAAATATATCGACTGAGTGCCTTTTACTTGTAAAATATAAATTAGGAAGCAATCAAATAAAAACAAAACAAAAAATCAATTCATGTGTCCAAGAAGATTACAAGACAATAGAAGTCTTAAGAGCTGTATATCAGACCTTAACAGAGGTACAGATAAAATCCCATGAATGTTTACATAAAGGTCAAGTCACCTTTCAAGTACATGAATCAATGTGGACTTCATGGAAGAGGCCACAACTTTTGTAAATCTCAACATCATGGGAGCCTCAGAAAGGTAATGTTTATTCTGGGTGGTCTTGTGCCTGCTAAAATTCAGGAGTTACCATACAAAATAGGGAGAAATTGGATTTTAGGGCCAGCAGCAGTGTCCGGCACATCTGGCTTGTATGGAGACTGTATCAGAAAGGTGTCATCTGGCTGATGTGCAAAAGGCATGTGTGTGTCCTGCTGCCCCAAGTGATTTGGAATAATTCCTTACCAGGAATGTTTTGGCTAAAGAAATACAATAAAGGAGTTGTTCAAGTGGGATAATATGATGAATGAGTGCTGAGATTACCAAGATGGGAAGATAAGAGAAGTTCATCAAGCAGTGGGTAAACCCAGGAAAGTGAGGAAAGTATCCTGCAAGCTTAGCCTAGCACTTTCCGTTCTTGGCTTTGCCCTTTTGTCTGCCAATCTTCTTTTCATATTCAGTCCTGAATGCTAAAACTCTCATTTCCTCATTTCCTTTGCTGTCTTTATATCTTATTCCCTGGAAATTAAAATTCAACCTGAAGTGTTGGCCATATTTTTGCTCTAAACCTTCTATTAACCAGTTACAATGTTGACATAATCTCCTTTATGTGACAAGTAATGAACTCAATTAGCTGGAAAACTTCATCTCAGAACAGACAACTCTTCTAGTGTAATTCACACATATTTCCCTTGATTCACATTATTCTTGCATTAAAGACATTCCATGTCCCCAAAGATCACTTGGTTCCTCACTAAAACTGACCATAGAACAATCTCACCTTAAGCATATTTACTTAAAACATTAATATCTAATTAATCGAGCTGGGAATTTAACTTTCATACTTTCAAGATAGAATTGTTTTATTATTAAAAAACAAAACACTTGACCTTCTAGAGTGGGCTACAAAGACTTCCCCAAAATCAATTAGTTCTGCAATTAATTTCCTAATATTTAATAGTACTCAAACACAGTATTCAATGGGCTACTTGTTTGTAAAAAGAAATAATGCCACTTTATACACTGCTGTCAAGTTTTTGGTAAACAAATATAATATTGTTTGGGGGACTGATGACTCTTACTTAAAAGAAAATAAGACCTCCTTGTGCCTCTTCCAAACAATGTCAGTGATTATCCACTATTTTTCCTTTAGAAACTCTTCTCAATCTTCTTAGTTGCCCCCTTCTAACCTCCTTCAAATAAATAATGATGTATTCCAAGGCTCAGTCTGTGGATTTCCACCCCCTCCCAGGTTGATCTAAAGTAATCAAAAAGCCTTTAGGAAATATGGCTGAGTAGTATCTCATAATATATATGTATCATATCTTTTGTATCCAATCCTCTGTTGAAGGATGATTTGACATTGCATAGCAGACACAAAGTGCAATATACAGATCACGTATCTTAGGAATGTACACTTGAAACCTATATGACCCTATTAACCAATGGCATCCCAATAAATTTAATAAAATAAAAGTAAAAATAAAAGAACTACCTTAGTACAGACAATGCCCAACTTTATATCTCTAGCCGAGACTTCTCCTGTGAACTTCAGTCTTACATGTGCTCTGCCAATACAGTATCATATTGATAGCTAAAAAGCATTTCAAACTTAATCCCAAAACAGAGGTTCTGATTTTTCCCCCTAAATAAAAACTGTTAATTCCACTGCCTTCCCCATCTTAAAATAGTAACTCCATCTTTCCAAATTGCTCAGGTCAATAAACTTGCTGTCATTCATTACTTCTCTCTTTTCTCTTGCACCTCCTCCCCCACTTCTATTCTGTGAGGAAATCCTGCTGGTCCACATTTATATCTATCCAGACTTCTGTCATTTGCCACTACTTCCATCACAGATAATGTTACCATCATCTCCCACCTAAATTCTTGGCAGCAGTTTCCTAACTGGTTTTCCTGCTGCAACCTTTTCCACCAAACTCCCCATATCTAAGGTCTATTTTGAATATAGCAGTCAGGATGATCCTTTCAAAGCTTCCTCCTCTGTTCAAAAATTGCTGATGTACTCTCATCTCAGAGTCAAAGTCAAAGTCCTTACAACTGCAAGGGCTCTTCGTGTTTTGTTCCCAACAGTCCTCCACCTCTGTTCCAGCCACAATGGATCCTTGCCATTTGTCCAACACTCAAGCATACTCTCTTCTCAAGATCTTCACAATTTTTGGTCTTCTACCAAGAATAATCTTTCTCCAGTTATCCTCAGAGATATTTTCAGGTGATCTTCAAAGTCATCTTCACAATGAGTCTTTACTTGACTAACCTGTGTAAAGTTATAACTCCTACCTTCCCCCCTCCACACTTTTTTTCTCTCATCTCTTTATTTTACTCTATAGCACTTATTTTCTGCTGTATATTTTACTTATTTGTTTATTGTCTGATTCCCTTAATTATAATGTAACTTCTTTGATGACAGAATTTGTTGGTTTGGTTCACCTAGAACAATGCCTAGCACATAACAAATGCTCAATAGATAGAAGTTGAATGAATAATAAATAATAAGTGTTCGTGATTAACTAGGGAAAAAGCATAATTAATAAGAATCCTTTCATGACAAATAGACTTCTTAAGAGGAGCCACAGAGCCTTTTCCCTCTTTGTGACTTCAGCATCTAACAGAGTGTTACTTCATGGGCATTCAATAAATCTGTGTTGAACATTTTTTAGAGAGCACAGTCAAAAGCTAAATTGCCTGTGTTCAAATCCCAGCTGCTTGTCTTATCAGCTGTATAACCTAGGGAAAAGCATTTAACATCTCTGTGCTTAGTATCTTCAAAAAATAAGAATAACAATTTAATAGTAATTATGCATGAGGTTGTCATGAGGATTCTATGAGTAAATATATTTAAAGCATAGAAAAATGCTTGGCACATAGTACCTATTAGATAATGATTATGAGGCTGATAGTCCTGTGAAACACATAATGAAATGAGAATACTCCGAATAAGCAAAAACAATCTAAGTTTCAAAAATGCGAATGGTTATATCAATGTAATCAGATAAGCCAGTTATAACATGTAACTCCTGAACTGAAAATTTGTGAATAATTACTACCACCT
This sequence comes from Tonatia bakeri, assembly GCA_004024845.1. Lineage (NCBI taxonomy): Eukaryota > Metazoa > Chordata > Mammalia > Chiroptera > Phyllostomidae > Tonatia > Tonatia bakeri. Next base: position 98,706 of record PVIA01001524.1, read on the forward strand.
CCATGATAAAATCTAAATGTCTAATCCAGCATTCGAGGCCTTCTACTATTTGTACACAATGTTTAACTTAGAAGTTAACAACTGTTTTTCAAATAACAAGGTAAGGAATTTTTCAGAAACATAAAATGCTGGTTTTTCTAGGGATAAATAGTACATCTTATTTTCATAGCCTTATATGATTTTCAAAAACTTTTACATAGTTAACTAGTTCATAACACTGACCACATTAAAAAAAAAAACAGATCACTCATTTTACAGATAAGACAAGTAAGATTCAAAGAGAATCAGTGGCTTGTTTCAGGTTTCATAGCTGGCAATTGGTGTATTCAGGACCAGTAAACTGATTCTTCTGATACTGAATTCAAGGTTGCTTTTACCCCAACCTTCTATTGATAAAATGAGTGGATTTTATATCCCTTATAGTGTTTAGTACATGCTAGGTATTTATAATAGGTACTTAATACATGTTTACTAATTGCTTAAGGTAAAATAAATATTTATTCTTTTACTCTGACTTAACAGACCTGTCAGATAAAAAAGATAATTCACATCATTCAGCGGTCTATAATAAACTAACTCCACAATCTTACTAACTCTCAAATTGATTGGTTTAGTACTTTTTAAGGTATAAAAGCTACTGTAATGGGCCCATGATTTTGTACTGATATTCTTAAATACTCTTTGTCTTTCCAATGAAAAGACACCCAGTCCATTTTCCAAAACTTCTGTAAGATTGATGTCTTAGTTTCATGACTTGGGTCATTTTCCTTCGAACCAAAGAATAAATCTTCAGGCCTTGTAAGGTCTGCTTCCTTCTGTATGTGTGATGCTTACTCCTCTTCTTCCATATTTAAACAGTCAGAGATATTTGACTTTAAATTGTCTTACACAGGGGCTTAAAATCTGATGCTTTAACTTTCCATCTCATACTCCCAACATTTTCTACATATAATAAAATAGAGGAAATAACATGGTATATTTGTATTCAAGAACTTATGTTTGAAATAATAATTTCTTCTTAAATTTTTTCAATTATACTTTAACTTAATATTATTTTGTATTAGTTTCAGGTATACAGCATAGTGGTTAGAAAACCATATACTCTACAATGTATTCTCCCTAATATTTTCAGTAGCCATCTGGCACCAAACAAGTTAATACAATATTATTGACTGTATTTCCTATGCTGTACTTTACATCCCCATGACTGTTTTGTAACTATCAATCTGTACTTCTCAATCCCTTCACATTTTTCACCAATCCCCCAATCCTCTTCCCTTCTGGCTGCCATCAGTCTGTTCTCTGTATCTATGAGTCTGTTTCTGTTTTGTTTGTTTGTTTGTATATATTTTGCTCTTTAGATTTCACATATAAGTAAAGTCATGTGGTATTTGCCTTTCTCTGATTGACTTATTTCACTTAGTATAATACCCTCTAGATCCATCCACATTGTCACAAATAGTAATATTTTGTTTTTCTTATGGGTAGAGTAATATTCTGTTGTATATATGTACCATAGCTTTTTTATCCACCTACTGATGGGCACTTGGGTTGCTTCCATACCTTGGCTATTGTAAATAGCCATAAGTGGAATCACTGGGTCACAGGGCAGTTCATTTTAAAATACTTTCTTTTAAATAACTTTTTATTTTTCAATTACAGTTGATATACAACATTATATTAACTTTCAGGTGTATGACCCATTAACAAAACATGTAACTTATGAAGTGATCACCATGATAAATCTAGTACCCATCTGACACCATACAGAGTTATTACAATATTATTGGCCATGTTCCTCATTTTGTACTTTACATTACCATGACTATCTTGTAGCTACAAATTTGTAGTTCTTAACTCCTTCACATTTTTTATGCATCCCTCCAACTCTCCTCCCATCTGGCAGTAGTCAAAATGTTCTTTGTAGTTATGAGTCTATGTTCTTCTTATTCATTTGCCTTGTTTTTTAGATTCCACATTTAATTGAAATCATGTGGCATGTCTCTTTCTATGACTTATTTTACTCACACAATAACATCTAGGTTCATCCATGTTTTTGTAGATGGCATGGTTTTATTCTTTTTTATAACTGAGTCATACTCCATTGTGTATATGTACCACTTCTTCATTCATTCATCTATTGATAGACACTTAGATTACTTCCATATATTGGCTATTTTGCATAATGCTGCAATGAACATATATTTATTGCCATTTTATTATTCATATTTTAATTTTCTATTTAGTTTTTCTTCTTCTTAAAGAAGGCCCTTTGGCCTTGGCTGGCGTAGCTCAGTGGATTGAGCGCGGGCTGCGAACCAGGCATCGCAGGTTCGAATCCCAGTCAGGGCACATGCCTAGGTTGCAGGCCATGTCCCCCAGCAACCGCACATTGATGTTTCTCTCTCTCTCCCTCTCCTTTCCCTCTCTAAAAATAAGTAAATAAAATCTTAAAAAAAAAAAAAGAAGGCCCTTTAACATTTTTTTGTAATATTGGTTCCTTGTGATGGATTCCTTTAGCTTTTTCTTGTCTGGGAAGATCTTTATGTGTCCTTTTAAAAAAGATCTTATTTATTTATTTTTAAAGAGGGGAAGAGAAGGAGGAAGAAAGGAAGAGAAATATCAATGTGTGGTTGTGTCTAACACACCCCCTTCTAGGGACCTGGCCCATAACCCAAGCATGTGCCCTAAACTGGGAATCAAACCAGAAATCCCGTAATTCACATGCCAGCACTCAATCCACTGAGCCACACCAGCCAGGGCCTGTCTTTAGATTCTAAATGATAGCTTTGCTTGGTGGAGTAATCTTGATTGTAAGTCCTTGCTTTTCATCACTTTGAATATTTCTTGCTAATCCCTTCTGGTCCATAAAATCTCAGTTGAGAAATCAAGTGACAGTCTTACGGGAGCTCCTCATAGATAACTAACTGCTTTTCTCTTGCTGCTTTTAAGATTCTCTCTTTGTCTTTAACCTTTGGCATTTTATGTGTCTTGATGTGGGCCTCTTTGGGTACATCTTGTTTGGGACTCTGCACTTCCTGGATTTACATGTCTATTTCCTTCACCAGCTTAGGGATATTTGCTGTCATTCTTTTTTCAAATAAGTTTTTGATTTCTTGCTCTCTCTCTTTTCCTTTGCACACCCCCATGATGTGTATGATGGTATACTTGTACTTATCTTAGAGGCTCCTTACACTATCCTCATTTTTAAAAATTCTTTTTTTTTTTGCTGTTCTGATTAGGTGTTTTCTGTTTCCTTATCTTTCAAATTGCTGGTTTGATCATCTGCTTCATCTATGCAACTGTTGAATCCCTGTAATGTGCTCTTTATTTCAGTTAGTGTATCATTCATTCTGATACTTTTTTATGTTTTCTATTTCTATTTATGTGTTTTCTATCTTTTTGTTGAAATTCTCACTGAGATCACTGAGTATCTTTACAACCAGTGTTTTGAACTCTACACCTATTAGATTAGTTATCTCCATTTTGATTAGTTCTTTTTCTGGAGTTTTGTTCTATTGTTTTATTTGAGACATGTTTCTTTGTATCATAATTTTGGCTATGTTCCTGTGTTTGTTTCTATGCATTAGGTAGAGCTGCTATGTCTCCTAGTCTTGGTAGAGTGGCTGTATATAGTAAGTGTCCTATAAATCCAGTGGCACAACCTCCCTGGTCACCAGAGCTTGGCACTTCAGATGTGCCCCTTGTGTGCACTGTGTATACTGTTGTAGCTGAGTCTTGATTCCTGTCAGTAGAAGAGATTTACCCTTAGGCTGATCAGCTGCAAGGACTGGCAGTGCCCGTAGCAGAGGACCCACTATGCAACAGCTGACCCCACACAGCAGGACTAGTTTCAGTGGGGCCCTGGTGCCCACTGAGTCTTCCTCTGAAGTGTGTCATTTGTGGAGGTGGTTGGGTGGTGGTATTTTGATGTGGTCTGAAGATGTCCACTATATGCACTGGCTCTGGGGGCTCCCAGGAGGTGCAGGTCAGCTGTTACCTGTGCCCTGCCTGGTGCCATCCAGCACGAGCTACAAAACAATCTGCAGACAGATGGTTGCTACTTCTGCTGGACATGGAGGTACCTGGAAGAGGCAAAGCTGCAAACCAAAGCCACCTGCAGCTAGTGCTGGGCCTAGGGCCGCTAAGCAAGAAGTATGGGGCATGCTGAGGCCAGATGCTGCTTGTTTGAGATCTGTGAACTTTTGAGAGATTTTAGGTAAGTCTGCAGCATGAGACAAAACAGGAAGTTGGTATGGAAAAGCCACTGGAAATGGCTTGGGTGGGTTCAAAAGTTGATTGGGGTGGGGTCCCAGGGAATCACCAGGGCTGAGTGAAGTGTTAGCCAGGTTGATGGAGACTCAGATATGAAGCCTGCCTACTGGCTCTGTGTAAGGGAGGCGTCAGCAGCAGAACAATGGCCTATGCCAGCATTTGTGCCTGGGAGAAAGCTGCCTCTCCAGAAGCCTGACAATTTAGGCATCCAGAAGTCTGACAATTCAGTTTCTCCCTTTATGTCCCTGATGCTTTTTGAGCTGCTGCCCTAGTGCTGGAGCTCACAGGGAGTGAGTATGAATAAGTCCATGCATGGGCCCTTTAAGAGTAATGCCTGGAACTCCAGTGCTCTCTGTCTCAGCCATAATCCCTGCTGGTTTGTACAGCCAGAAGTTTTAGGGACTTCTCTTCCCAGCACTAGAACATGAGTTGGGAAGCCTTGTGTGGTACTAGGACCCCTGGCTCCTCAGGGGGAATCTCTGCAGCCTAGATATCTTTCCAGATTTTTAACCACCACACACGGGTGTGATAACAGCCCATTTTGTGTCCTTATCCCTCTTATCCACCTTAATGTGGCTTCTTTTCTTTTTGAATTTTTTTTGTTTTGTTTTTAGAGAGAGAGGAAGAGAGGGAGAAAGGAAGAGAAACATCTATGTGAGAGAGAAACATCAACTAGTTACCTCTCACATGCACCCAAAATAGGGACCAAACCCAAAACCTAGGCATGTATCCTGGCCGGGAATCAACTAACAACCTTTCACTTTGGGTACAATGCCCAATCACCTGAGCCACACTGGTCAGGGCAATGTGGCTTCTTTGTATCCTTAGTTATAAGACTTCTGTTCAGCTAGATTTCAGGTGGTTTTGAATGATGGTTATTCTGTAGCTTAGTTGTAATTTTGATATGGTTGTGGTTCTGAGTACTGCATTTACCTACACCAATGTCTCGACCAGAAGCCAATCATAATCAAGTTTTTTACTGAGCAATAAAATGGCCTCAGAAGAAAATTTGGCAGATACTATATGATAGACTTTTATCTTTTTTATTTCAACTATATTAAGGAGTAGTTTCTCTAAAGCCAGAAACATTCATAAAAATCTCTTGTTTTTCTAAACCTGATATGAAGAGCTATCACAGACAAAAACTTTTTTGGAAAAAAAGAAAACAAGAAATTTAGCCTTTTGACCCTTAGGGTAATTCAAAATGGCAAGCACAATCTTTTGTGGGTAAGTTGTCTGCTGTGGTATATCTCCCCAAAGGGGTAGAAATATTTCCTCTATCAGCTATACCCTTGATGACACTCACGTGATGGTTGTTGTGGCTCACCAAGGAAGGTTCCCCAGTGAAATTCACCTGCAGGATTAAAACATTAGAAACCAGTGCTCGCTTCGGCAGCACATATACTAAAACATTAGAAACCAGGAAGCTCACCTCCCTCAATCTCTTCTCCTCAACCTCCACTATTGTTTTGCACATTTTATTTGTCAAGAACATACAATAAAAAACCTGATCCAGTAAAGGGAGGCACACATCATCCAAGTTTGGTGGACACCATGTCTAGACATTAGGCAGAGAACGTGTTTACATGGTACAGGCTGCTCATCTAACTTGCTATTCTCTGGCACCTGCACACTAGGGTGAGAGTCCAAACTAGTGAGTGGGCAGCAAGCCATGCCAACAGATGGGCACAGGGATGAAAGCCAAGGAGCTATGTATGTGCATCAAGGATAGGTGTTGAGAACAGGAATTCCAGCTGAGAAGATAAAAATGACTGTCTCAAGCTTATAGTTATGTTAATTCATGCCTTGATTAATATAACTAGACTAGAATTCAAGAGAATTGACAGATTTTGACAAAATCTGACATTTGTTTTTGTTTTGTAGAAATATAAAAATAACTTAGATATTTGTAGTAAATGGTTTGGTGGCATTTTATAGGCAGAAAATGTTTCAACATTTTCAGAAGTTGATGATTATTCAAGCTTCTCCTAAGGACATATAGAATTGAAACTTTTAAGAGAAATAGCTGATCAGTTTCTTATATGCTATTAAACTTCTTAAGTGCATTCAATGCTATTATTTCAATGTCATACATAACTCTTTAGGAAATTTATCCTAACAGATCAATGACATTGAGTTTCCTAATTTAATCATTCATTAAATCTCAAAAATACCTGAAATCCACTTACTTTGTTTTTAATGTAGGAAAAATAACTAAGAGGATACTTTATTGGTGTTTTAAGTTTTCTAAAAATAATTTCAAAACTTGAATTTCTAATACTATATGGTTTGAATCATAAATGGGAGAAGGGGAGATTCAGAATCTCCAAAGATTGCTCACATGAACAGAGAAGGGAATATGTGGTTTATATTATTGAAATTATCTGTGCTTTTTTCCTAATTAATAAAATTAGAGAATTTTTCTAGGTTATCTCTAAGGTCCTCTCCAGCTCTAGAAAATTCCCTTTTGGTAATGCAAACAAATGAAATGATGCTGTTTTTTTCAAAATAGGAATTAAGCCCTAACTAGTGTGGTTCAGTGAGTTGGGCATTGTCCCACAAACCAAAAGATCACCAGTTTGATTCCTGGTCAGGGCACATGCTTGGGTTGCAGGCCAGGTTCCCAGTTGAGGACCTGTGAGAGGCAGCCAAACCATGTTCCTCTTCCTCTCTTTCTCCTTCCCTTTCCCTCTCTAAAATACATAAGTAAATAAAATCTAAAAAAAAAACAAAATAGGAATTAAAATTCTGAGTGTAAATTTCCTCATGGCTATTACAACTTCAAAAGAAGACAGGCTACAGTGAGTCCCACTACACTATATAAGTTGCCCCAGATTCCTAAACTTTTTAGAGGTAAGAAAGTCCTGATTCATCCCCACTCTATCAAAGGCCCTTAGAAACAGGTTTCCACCTGACTTACTTCACTTAGCATAATACTCTCCATCTCCATCCATGCAGTTGCAAAGGGTAGGAGCTCCTTCTTTCTTTCTGCTGTGTAGTATTCCTCTGCGTAAATGTACCATAGTTTTTTATCCACTCACTTACTGGTGGACATTTAGGTTACTTCCAACATGTGGCTATTGTAAATTGTGCTGCTATGAACATTGGGGTATGTAGGTTCTTTTCAATTGGTGTTTCAGGATCCTTAGGGTATAATCCTAGTAGTGGTGTTGCTGGGTCAAAAGAGTGGGGAGGGGAGCCGTGGCAGGGTAAAAATGGAGACAGCTGTACTTGAACAATAGCAAAAAATCTCTCCCCCAAAAGAAACAGGTTTCCCCTATCAACCAAAACTTCCTTATAGAAATATTTTTAAAGTTTTCAATGAGGAATAATAAAAATAGAAAAGGACACATATCACAACTGTATAATTCATGAACTTTCATACTCTGAATATGCCCATGAAAACAGCAACAGATCAAGCAAAAGAGCATCATCAGCACTCCAGAGGCACTACAACTCCCGCCTGTCACTACCTCTTCAATAGCAACCACTGTCAGGACTTCATCAGCGTAGATTAGCCATAAGTGGCTTTTGAACTTTATATGAATGGAATCATACAGCATATATTCTTTTATTTGGCTTCTTGCACTAAATGTTATGTTTATGAGTTTCATCCATATTGTTTCATGTAGTTTTAGAATGTTGTTCTCATGGCTGTGTAGTAATCCATTTACCTATTCTATTGTTGACAAACATTTGGCTAGTTTTCAGATTTGGGCTATAACAAATAGTATTCCTATGAATATTTGAGTACATGTCTTTTAACAACCATATGTAAGCATTCCAGAGGGTGTATATACTAAAGGGAAGACTTGCTGTGTCATAGGTTATGATATGGTTCAGCTCTAGTAGATACCGCCTGTTTTCTTAAGTAATTGTAACCAATATACACATCTACAGCCAGTTTATGAGAGTTCCTGTTGTTCCACATCTGTGCCAAAACTTAGTATTTATGTTTTACTTCAGTTTTGCTCTTCTAGTGGATATTGCAATGTGTAAGAGTTTAAAAAAAAACATTTTTAAGTGAAATTTATGTAACATACAATCAACCTTATAAAAGTGAACAGTTCTGCCCTGGCTGGTGTGACTCAGTGATCTGAGTGCTAGACTATGCACCTAAACGTCACCAGTTCGATTCCTGGTCAGGGCACATGCCTTGGTTGCAGGCCAGGTCGCCAACTGGGGCAACTGATCTATGTTTCTCTCCTCTCTTTCTCCCTCACTTCCCCTACTCTCTAAAAAAGAGTAAATAAAATCTTTTTAAAAATAAAAGTGAACAATTCAGTAACATTTTGCACATTCACAGTGTTTTGTAACCACCATCTCTAGCCGCAAAACATTTTGTTATCTGCACCCATTAAGCATTCACTCCTGATTCTCTGACTCCTCCCTACTTGTCCACGGCAACTATCAATCTGCAATCTGTCTCTATGAATTTACCTATTCCAGATATTTTATATAAATGAAATCATCCAGTATGTGGTTTTGCCTCTAGTTTCTTTCATTTAGCACAGTGTTTTTCAACTGGTGTGCCACAAGAATTTTAAAAACATGTAGTACTTTACTATTTAGTCAGGGGCATTGACCTTTTTTCCCTTAGGTTGTCAAATAAAAAATGACAATGGCCAACACAACAATAGCAGTTCACTGTGAATAAATCAAAATTATACCTATTTTTTTTCAGACTGGCAAAAAAAATATATGTTTTGGTGTGTGCAGAATTTTAGTAATTAGTTTATGTGTGCTAGCCATGAGATGAAAAGGTTGAAAATCACTGCCTTAGCATAATGTTTTTGTTTCCTTTATATTGTGTCAATACTTCATTGGTTGTTATTGAGGAATCATATTCCATTGCATGTATGTATGATAATTTGTTTATCCATGCATCTATTGATGGACATTTGGGTTGTTTCCATCTTTTGGCTATGGTTACTAGTCCTGCTATGAATATGTGTGTACCTGTATTTGGTTGAGTACCTCTTTCCAATTATTTTGGGTAGTCATATATAATACTTAGGAGTGGAATTCCTGGGTCATATTGCAGTTCTGCTTAACTTATTAGGGAACTGACAAACTGTTTTCTCAGCAGCCTAACCATTTAAAATTCTTACCAGCAATGTACAGAGCTCCAATTTCTCCAAATCTTTGGCAGAAAATAACATGTCATTTTCTGGATTGTTAAAAGAATTGTTATTGTATCTGTAGCCATCCTAGTGGGTATGAAGTGGCATCTCACTGTGATTTTGATTTCCATTTCCCTAATGATTAATAATGGTGAACATTTTTTCATGTGTTTCTTGGCCATTTGCACATCTTCTTTGGGGAAATATCTGTTCAAGTCCTTTGTTTATAATTAGTTGGATTATTTTTCTTTTTGTTGTTGAGTTGTAAAAGTTTTTAATATATTCTAGATATTAAATATACCTTTATCAGATATATAACTTGTAAATATTTTCTCCTTTCTATGTTTTCACTTTCTTGATAATGTTTTTGAAATTAGCACAAGTTTTTAATTTCTATAAAGTCTAATTTATCTATTTTTTCCTTTTGTTTCTTGTGCTTTCCATGTCACATCTAAAAATTCATTGCCAAACCTAAAGTCATGTAGATTTACCATTATGTTTTCTTCTAAGAGTTTTATGATTTTAGTTTTTACATTTAAACTATTGATCCATTAAAATGTTTTTTTCAATTATATTTTACATTTAATATTATTTTATATTAGTTTCAGGTATACATCATAGTGCTTAGAAAATCATATACTCTACAAATTGTACCCCTGATATTTCCAGTACGCAGCTGGCACCATACATAGTTATTACAGTATTATTGACTATATTTCCTATGCTGTACTCTCCATCCTAATGACTATTTTTTAATTGCCAATTGGTACTTCTTAATCCCTTCACCTTTTTCACCTAGTCTTCCAGCACCTCTTCCCAATGGCAACTATCACTCTGTTCTCTGTATTTATGAGTCTGTTTATCTTTTGTTTGTTTATTTATATTTTCCTTAGATTTCCCATATAAATAAAATCATATGGTATTTGTCTTTCTCTGAATGACTTATTACACTTAGCAAAATACCCTCTAGGTCTATCCTTGCTGGGTAAGAAAGGGTAAGATTTTGTTCTTCATTATGGCTGAGTAATATTCCATTGTATATATGTACCACAGCTTTTTTATCCACCTGTCTATTGATGGGCATTTGGGTTGCTTCCATACCTTGGCTATTGTAAATAACACTGCAGTGAACATACGAGTGCATATATTCTTTCAAATTAGTGTTTTGTGATTCTTTGGATATACTGTATTTTTGGACCATAAGATGCACCTAGGTTTTAGAGGGGGAAAATAGGGAAAAAATTTTTGAAGCAAAAAATGTGGTAAAATATTTAGTAACATAAATAACATAATATTTCACCAATGTAAATGTAAAGCTACATTTGGACTATAAATGCACCACCCTTTCCTCCCAAATTTGGGAAAAAAATACTGCATTTTATAGTCTGAAAAATACAGTATACCCAGAAGTAAAATCACTGTGTCATAAGACAGTTCCGTTTTTAATTTTTTGGGGTAACTCCATACTGCTTTTCAAAGTGGCTGCACCAGTCTGAATTCTCACCAGTGCACAAGGGTTCCCTTTTCCCCAGACCCTTGCCAGCATTTGCTGTTTGTTGGTTTATTGATGATAGTCATTCTGATTGATTATGAGGTAGTGTCTCATTATGGCTTTAATTTGCATTTCTCTGATGATTAGTGACATTGAGCATCTTTTCATTTGTCTTTTGGCCATTTGTGTGTCCTCTTTAGAAAATTATCTATTCAAGTCCTTTACCCATTTTTTAATTGGATTGTTTGTTTTTATGGTGTTGAGTTGTATGAGTTCTTTATAAATTTTGTATATTAACCCCTTATCAGAGGTATCATTGACAATTATGTTCCTCCATTTAGTGGATTGCTTTTCATTTTATTGAGGTTTCCTTTGCTATGAGAAAACTTTTTAAATATAGTCTCATTTATTTATTTTTTCTTTGGTTTCCCTTGTCTTAGGAGATATATCAGAAAAAAATATTACTAAGAAAAATGTCAGATATTTTTCTGCCTATATTTTCTTCTAGTAGTTTCATGGTTTTAGTTCTCACTTTTAAGGTTCTAATCCATTTTGAATTTATTCTTGATATGATGTAAGCATGTGGTCTAGTTTCATTTTTTTGCATGTTATCTGTCCAATATTCTCACCACCATGTATTGAATAAACTGTCTTTACCTTATTGTATGTTTTTGCTTCCTTTGTCACAGATTAATTGACCATACAGGTGTGAGTTTATTTCTGGGCTCTCTATTCTATTCCATTGATTAGTGATTTATTTTTGAATTAATTTTTATATATGTTGTGAAGTAGGGGTCCAACTTCATTTTTTTGGGCCTGTGTATCTGGTTATGACAGCACTGTTTGTTGAAGAAGTATCCTTTTCCTATTGAATTGTCTTAGCACACATGTTAAATTTCTGTTGACCATAGGTGTATAGGTTTATTTCTAGAATTTAAATTCTATTACACTGTTCTGTATGTCTAGCCTTATGTCACTACCAGACTCTTTTGGTTATTGTAGCTTTGTAGTAACTTTTAAAATTGGAAGTATGAGTCTTTCAACTTTGGTTTTGTTCTTGTTAAAAAAAAATTTTTTTGGCTACTAAGGGCTGCTCGTAATTTCATATGAATTTGAGGATTGGCTTTTTTGTTCCTGCAATAATTGTCATTGAAATGTTGATAGAGATTTCCCTGAAAGTATAGACTTCTTTCAGTAGTATCGCCATATTAACACTATTGAGTCTTCCATTCAATGAACACAGGGCATCATTCCAATTACTTAGATTTGCTTTAATTTCTTTAAGCAATGTTTTGTAGTTTTCAGTGTACAAGTCTTTCACCTCCTTCATTAAATTTATTCTAGGCACTTTATTCTTTTGAATGCTATTGAGAATGAAATTGTTTTATTAATGTCCTTGTTGTGTTATTTATTGCTGGTGTATTGAAATAAGTATGTGTATGTGTGTGTTGACTTGCACTTTGCTGTAATCTGTTTATTAGTTCTAGTAGGTTTTTTTTCCCATTTTGATAGAGTCTTTGAGATTTTCTATATATAGGATCATGGAATTCTGAATAGAGATAGTTTTACTTCTTTATTTCTAATTTGGATGCCTTTTATTATTTTTTTCCTTACCTAATTGCTCTGGGTAGAACTTCCAACACGTTGTTGAATAGTGGTGGTTAAAATAGGCTTCCTTGTCTCATTGCTGATCTTAAGGGGAAAGTTTTTAATCTAATTCCATTGAGTATGATGTTGGCAGTGGGTTCTTCATAAATACCCTTTATCATGTTGAGGAAGTTGCCTTGTACTCTTAGTTTTCTGAGTGCTTTTTTAAAAAAAAGATTTTATTTATTTATTTTTAGAGAGGGAAGGGAGAGGGAGAGAGAGAGAGAAACATCTATGTGTGGTTGCTGGGGGACATGGCCTGCAGCCTAGGCCATGTTCACGATGCCTGGTTCGCAGCCCACGCTCAATCCACTGAGCTATGCCAGCCAGGGCTCTGAGTGCTTTTTTTAATCATGAAAGGGTTTTAGATTTTGTCAAATGTCTTTTCTGCATTAATTCAGGTGATCATGTAATATTTTACCTTCATCTTATCAATGTAGTATATTACATTGATTGATTTTCTGATGTTGGACTATCCTTGCACTCCTGAGATATTTCCCACATTGTCATAGTGTATAATCCTTTTAATATACTGTTGGATTTATTTTTTAATATCTTGTTGAAGATTTTTGAACCTATATTTATAAGAAATATTGGCCCTGGCTGGGTAGCTCTGTTGGTTAGAGCATCGTCCCGATATGCCAAGGTTATGGGTTCAATCCCCAGTTGGAGCACATATAAGAATCAGCCAGATTTCAGGAATTCCAGCCAATATGGAGGCATAGGTAGAGACCCTTCACTTCCTCATACAACCAAAAGGAGGACAACAACAAATCTGAAGTCAATAAATAACCAAAAGTACCAGAAAAATCAAACTGCATGGAACTCCAACAATCAAGGAATTAAAGAAAATTCAACCAGAACAACCAGATGGGTAAGGTGCCTAACTGGGCTGGCTGACTCAGAAAAAACACTGTGATGCGTGGACATTGGAGACAGGGCTGGCTGCCCAGCTGGGGAGGGGGACTGCATGGGAGGGGCTGACTTAAGGGGTCTCAGAGCCGACTTTGGGCTATGGCTGGGGTTGCCCTGGTAGGAGAAGCTCCCAATCTCACAGGACAGTCTGAGGGTCCATTGAAAAGTGCACTAGAGCCCTGGCTGGTGTAGCTCAGTGGATTGAGCATGGGCTTTGAACCACAGGGTCGCCGGTTTGATTCCCAGTAGGGGCACATGCCTGGGTTATGGGCCAGGTCCCCAGTGGGGGCATGTGAGAGGCAACCACACATTGATGTTTCTCTCCCTGTCTTTCTCTCTATCTTCCTCTCTCTTTAAAATTAAATAAATCTTTAAAAAAAAGAAAAGAAAAGAAAATTGTACTAGAATGAGCAGGCAAGCCACACTCTTCCCTCTCTGGCTGCTCCCCCACAGGCAGCGTGGAAGTGCAGCAAAGAGGATTTCCCTGCTCCAGTGAATACCTAAGGCCCCTCCCATGCAGCTGCACCAAGACAAAGAAATATGACCCAAATGAAAGAACAGAGCAAAGCCTCAGAAAGAGAGCTAAGCAATGAGGAGATCACCAACCTATTTGATGGAAAATTTAAAGCCCTGGTAATCAAATGCTCACAGATCTGATTGATCTTGGTTGAAAAATGAAAAAAACAAATGAAGGATACCCAAAGTGAAATAAAGCAGAAAGTTCAGGGAACCAACAGTGACAGGAAGGAAACCAGGACTCAAAGCAACAATTTGGAACAAAAGGAAAAAATAGACATCAATCCAGATCAAAATAAAGAAATGAAAATTTGAAAAAGTGGAGAAACTCTTACAAACCTCTGGGACAACCTGAAACATTCCAATATCCGAATTATAGGGGTGACAAAAGGAGAAGAACAACAGCAAGAAGTTAAAAACTTATTTGAACAAATATTGAAGGAAAACTTCCCCAATCTGGCGAAGAAAATAGACTTCCAAGAAGTCCAGGAAGCCCAGAAAGTTCCAAGGAAGTTGGACCCAAAGAGGAACACACCAAGGCACATCATCATTAAGTTACCCAAGATTAAAGACAAGGAGAGAATCTTAAAAGCTGCAAGAGAAAAGGAGACTGTTACTTACAGAGGAATTCCCATAAGGATATCAGCTGATTTCTCAAAAGAAACCTTGCAGGCACGAGGAGGCTGGAAAGAAGTATTTGAAGTCATGAAAGACAAGGACCTACATCCAAGATTACTCTATCCAGCAAAGCTTCCATTTAGAATGGAAGGGCAGATAATGTGCTTCCCAGATAAGGTCAAGTTAAAGGGGTTCATCATCATCAAGCACTTATTATATGAAACATTAAAGGGACTTATCTAAGAAAAAGAAGATGAAGAATATGAACAGTAAAATGACAACAAACTCACAACTATCAACAAATGAACCTAAAAGAAAAGAAAAACAATGAAAACACATCTAAGCAAATAACCAGAACAGGAACAGAATCACAGAAATGGATATCACATGGAGGGATTTCACTGGGGAGGGTGAAGGCAGGAATATGGGAGAAAAGGTACAGGGAAGAAGAAGCATGATTAGTAGGTGTAAAATAGATGGGGAGAAATAAAAAATGGTATGGAAAAGAGAGGACTCAAAGAACTGATATGTATAACCCATGGATGTGGACTAAGGGGGGGAATGCTGGAAAATTGTCAGGGCAGGGTTGGGGGAGATAGAGGGAGAAAACTGGGAAAACTGTAATAGCATAATCAATGAAAATATTAAAAATTTTTAAAAATTAAAAGTCTGGAAAAAATAATCAATCAATGAATGCATAAATAAGTAGAACAACAAATCATTTTTTTCTCTCTCTCCTACCCTCTCTCTCTCTAATATCAATAAATTAAAAAAAATTAAAAATAAATATTGATCTGTAGATTTCTTTTTGGTAATTTTGCCTTTAGTATCAGGGTAATACTGGCATTATAGCATGAGTTAGTGTTTCCCCCTCTTCTATTTTTAAGAAAAATTTGAAAATAATTGTATTAATTTTTCTTTAAATGTTTGGTAGAACCATTATGGTTTTAACTTGCACTTTTCTATTTTATAAAGAAGTGGAACATTGTTTCATAAGTTTGCCAACCATTTTTACATTATCTTTTGTGAAACTCTGCTCAAGTCTTTTGTCTATTTTCCTTGGTAGTCTGTCCTTTTCTTGACTTATAGAAGTTTTTATGTGCTCTAGATGAGTTTTTGGTTTTTTTGTTGTTATATGTATTGTTATATTTTTCCCATTCACAGTTTTCCTTTTCATTCTCTTAAGAGTATCTTTTGATTAACAGAATTCTTAATTTTAATAAGCCATTTTTGCTTCCTTCAATGTTGCAAATATTTCTCCTGTGTTTTCTTCTTAAAGCTCCATAGTAATTTTATCTTTTACATGCAATCTTCAACCTGAACTTATTTTTGTGTAAGGTGTGAGATAAGGGTTATGATACTAGGCATCCCCCCAAAAAACAGAATTCACTTCTGGAGGGCAGGCCCCTTGTAGCACAGGCTTTCTCCGCTAGGTAAGTGTTCTAGGAACCCGTCTGTACCAGCTGACATTGCTGTGAGAGGCTACATTCGGCTTCAGTGAAGTTTTTTGAAGACTCTTTCAGTGCATTTGCCCATTTCATGATGGGGATTTAGGAGTGCACCTGCTCACACTGCACTGAGTGCTCAGCAGTTTTTAACTGAAAACGGGACAACCCCTGTGTCCCACTCTCCCTAATTCACCTGATCTCACCCCAAGTGATTTTTTTTGTTTGTTTCCCCAAATGAAAATGTCCTCAAAGGGAAACATTTTGCTGGTGTGGAAGTGGTGAAACAAAAAACAGCATAAGCACTAAAAGGCATCAAATCAACAAGTTCAAAAATAGTTTTGAGCAGTGGAGAAAACATCTCGATATGTGTATTGTATCAAATGGAGAATACTTTGAAGGTGTCTGAAGTTCAAACATGTAAGGATAAGTACATAATTTTTTATAAATAAATTCTGTTTGGGGTTTTAGGCCCCCCCTCATGTGTTTTTTTCATATAGATATCTAATTGACCCAGGACCAATTTTTTCTCTAATGGCCTGCAGTATCACTCACCTTTTTTATAACTTAGGTGACCATATATGTATGGATCTTTTTCTGGATTCTTTATTCTAATCTATATGGCAGTTTATCTATGCATAAATACTACATTGTCCTAATTATTATAGCTTTATTATATAAGTCCTAGTATCTGATAGTGAAAGTCCTCCAACTTTGTTTTTCAAGATTGCCTTGAATATTCTTCACCTTTTGCATTTCCGTATTAATTCTAAAATCAACCTGTTAATTTCCACAAAGGAAAAAGAGAAGGCCTACTGAGATTTTGATTGGGAGAGTGTTGTGGCAAAAGGTTTTGGAAGCTGAAAAAATAAAGGACACATCTAGAAATTACGGAAAAGACCAGAAGAAACATTGTTTAATTCAATAAAATTTGTTCAGTGGCTGATTTAGGCCCTTCAGTCTGTGAGGTATGGGATTTGTGTAGGGATTCAGCGGTATATAAGACAGTACCTACACTGAAAGAGCTAGTCTCTGAATTCCACACTGAGAGTCTCCATAGAATTGATGCAGTCTGTGTGTTCCTTTTTAATCGTGTCAGATTTATAATGGGTGAGATTAGACAACTGCTGAGGCATCTTATGATCATTTGTAAATGTCTTTGTGATAAAACTGGGCACTTTCCAAATCTTCCTGAGGTTTCACTTAAGAAATAGAGGCTCAGAGTTTATTGAGTTTTTAATATGTGCAACTGAGCACTTTACAGATTATTTTATTTCATTCTCATAACATCACTCAACATTGAGGTAAATATTATTCCCATTTCTACAGGTGAGAAAATTGAAGCTTAAAGATATTGAATAATTTGCTCAAGATCATACAACAAGTATATTTTGGATCTCTTGTTGGAACTCAGGTCTTCCTAATTCCAAAGCAAGTGCTCTTAACCAGTACACATCAAAAGTAGAAACAATATAAAACTATTATTCTTATGATTTAATTTATTGCAACATTTGCATGTTCAATGTTATAACAGACAAGCCATAATATGAATGGAATCTTAAACAAAGATAGACATATATGAACTTGTTGTTTCTGTAGTGCTCCACAGAGGATGGCGATGGTGGTGGTGGTAATAGGAGAGCTAGGGTTAGTTATCTGGTCCACTTGGGACTGAAGGGAGTAAAAATACAACTTGTTCTGAAGGATGGGACTTTGGTATTAAATAACACAGTTAACTATGGTCACCTGCCATGAAGTGATACAAGGCACTGAGACACTCAAGGGCTATTCCTAAGAAACAGTATGAAGGCATGAAGAATGGATGGTGTCAGTGCTTCTAATGATACTGGACAGCTTAATGGAAAAGAATGTCCCCACTCAAAGTTCTAAACTCTCAGATTATGTCACAGGCTCAAACTAGGGACTTCCTATAATTCTTTTTAAGATTTTGTTTTATTTATTGATTTGAGAGAGAGGGAGAGAGAAGATAGAGGGAGAGGGAAGCATCGATTCATTGTTCCACTTAGTTACACATTCATTGGTTGATTCTTGCAAATGCCCTCACCAGAGATCATACCTGCAACCTTAGCGTATCAAGATGATGCTCTAACCAACTGAACAACCTGGCTAGAGCTATGATTATTTTTAAAGGATCTCTTATCAATCATGAAGCAGGGTTGATAGGCCCCAAAATAAATACTGAGATTACTGAAAATCAAACATCAATTTAAATCTTGTGGGTTATCTGATTGCAATATTAGTTCAAATACCAGCCTTACCAGATCCTTCATGTTCAAGTTAAGGCACTGAATGAGAAAGTGTAGGATCCTGAAGATTGGAGTATGGATATATGAGAGGATTATAATTACTTAGAATATGAGTATACCAAAACTCCAACCCCCATTGAATTTCCCTTGACAACTGAAGCTGATCAGACTATTCTTACCTTTTGAAGACTTTGGAAGGACCTAGTCTGATGGAAAATATTTTCTCCATACCCTCCATCCCTCGTTGTGTCTGCCTGTCTATCTACCTATGTCATATATATTTTTGTTTGTATGTATGTAGTTATATATGTATATGTAACTTTATAAACATACATATATAGCTATATAACATTACTATAACATATATAACTGTATATGTACTATATGGAATACATATATTTGTGTGTGTGTATATAGTATATAGTTACATATATTATATACATCCTAACATGCCTTGCTAGAGATGAGCTATAACAAAATCCAAGAAAAGAAGTATCATTGATAGATCACAAGAATTGTAGAATTATATTAATTTATACTGGTAAATTTTGGAAATGGATTCTGAGGGCTTTAGGCCAAAGACAATGGCACAAAATTTTAGGTCAGGTTGATTTTATTAGGTGTGCTGACTCAGGAAATTGGGAATGTTTCTAATGGTTTGCTCAATTGGTTGACTGAAACCTGGTTAAAAAAAGTTGAGACACCAAAATTCCTTCATATGATATTGAGAAAGAAACCCAAATAGTATAGAGATAAAAATGTTGAAGTGGATTGGCCATGCAGAGGCTGTTCTTCCGACTTCGAACTGTAGCCCATAATATTCCTTGGTGAGGTGAGTGTCAATGCTGAAGAACAAATGCACATTGTACTGGCTATTCCATGTAGTCTGGGGATGTGCTGGGTAAAATGGACTTCTGATTTTATCCCCCACTGAACTCACAATGGGAATTCCAAGTTCCCGGGTTGTATCACCAAGGCAGGTGTGTGTGGTGGCAGAATGGAAAAATCCCTCCAATGATATTTGTTAGCAGATATTTGAGTATTCATTTCCTAAAACCAAAATAGATGGTCGGCCCATTAAACACCTACTTGATCTAAATAATGAAAAATATCTAAATAAGGTGAATATAGACTTGCTATGAGACTTGATGGTGGAGATTCAGACTTACTTACTCAATTGCAGAACCTGAGTCAGTTCAGTGCCCCAGAGTCCCTGCATTGAAAAGGAGTCTAGGTCCCTTGAAGGAAGAACCTGTAACAATATACATATGTAGTGTGACTCTTCTGGACTTTCCCAAAGGCACCTGCAAGTTATTGATCAGGGTAAGTGTACCCTGTAAAGACAAATACCTTGATGATTGGGTATTACTAATTCCTGAGTGAAATTGTGATTTATAGGACCACTCCCTTGTTTCCTTTAATCTTAGCTCAAATAAAGCCTTCCTTGAGCACTCTATATAAAAATGCAAACACTTCTCATGTAGAATTCCCTATCTCCCTTCCTTGACTTACTTTTTGCTGCATAGAATGTGTTGTCTTCTAATGTGCTATATTATTTAGTTAGTTAATTTATTTCCTTTTTAGAATAATAAGTTCCATGAGGGAAGCATATCTGTTTTGTTCCTTGCTGTCTCACAGCAGCCAGAACAATGTCTTGCATATATTTAATACTTAAAAGTATTTAATGAATAAATAAAAATGAGGAATAAAGTTATGATCTGAGTTTTTCTCACATAGGCCTGGTAGTACCCTGAGCCCATATTTTGTTTAGTTCCTCTGTTGCAAAGATCATAAAGGAATAGATCAACTCAAAATCTAGAAGTATCTCCATAATGACTCCTTATCATAGCAAAAGCAAAAGCTATTAAGGCAGGAGGGGTCACATTCTGGGCTCTTGGAGCATCCCCTGTGTAGCTCTATATACTAGGAAGTCACCAAAAATCAAAACCCCATCTCTCAAGGATCACAGAGATAGGATTATCATAACAAACCTGTCAGGCAAAAATAATGATTCCTTTCACATCTCTTTTTAAGTCACTTGTATAGTCAATGAAGCTGATAAATGTCTTTAAAAGACAATATATTATCAAAAATTAAATTTCTTTTATAGAAGAAGCAAGACAGTGAGCAGATATTCATGGGATTCACTTATCATGTATACATCACCCAGAAGAAGTTGGCTTTATATAATGGTGGAATAGTCTGTTTAAGACAAAAATACATGTCCTTGACACAATAGTGTGCTCTCTTAGGGGATGCAACAAACCAGCAACCAATTTGCCCACAGCTACAATAGATGGATTTGGGGACCAAAAGGTGGAAGTAAGAGTGGAACCTTTTACTATTATCCTTAATGATCCTGCACAATGTTTGCTTCCTACCCAATGATACTGGGCTCTGGCATAGAGGTCTTAGTATCCAAGGGTGAAATGCTTCCACTAGAGGCAAACCATTGGTTCCCTTGAATTATAAGCTGAGAATGTTACATGGCCAATTCAGGCTTCTCATGCCAGTGAAGAACAGTTCAAGAAAGCATGACATTGTATTCTGGGGTGAACACTCCTGACTGGTAAGGAAAAATAAGGTTGCCAATTCATAAAGGGTAAGGGAAGAGTATGCACTGATTCTTGAGGATACATCAGGTCACTTCCTACTACCACCCTAGCAATGATGAAATGATAAAAACCCTATATATGCAGGGTCATTCTGAGCTCAGATTTTTCAGGAATGTTGGTTTCAGTCATCTTTTTGGCTTAAGAATCCAAATTAGCTAAAGGCAAAGGGAACATAGTAGAGAAGGAAAATCATACTACCTAATACCTGCTTTGGCCTGGCGTTTCATAATATAAGAGAGGGCTATTTTCTTCTTTCCTAACTCAAGTATATAGCTATAAATTTTTAATGTTCTAATTTTTCTCTATATAAAATAGGCTCTAAATTAATCTAATGATTAACCTTATAACTTAGTCTACAGGTAACAGAATATTGAGAGGGATGGTGATAAGACTAGAAGAGGCACATCATCCTGAGGTCCTGACTTGGAACTGGATGCAGTTACTAATGAGACTTTGGGTTGACCACGTGGGGAAGGAGGGGAACACATGCTCCTTTGGGACTGGAGGTTACTCATCATGTTAGAATCATTGCTTTCCTTCCAACACTCTTTTTCTCTCTCACCCTCCTTCTTTTCCTCCTTTTCTTTTTTATTCTGTTTTTGAAAGTTTAAGTAATGAAAGAAGATTGTATGCTAATATGAAGCAGTTTAAGGAGTGATATGTAGAACTGGGTTGACTCTTGCTATCTTCTTGCCATCCAATAGCTGAACTCTTTTTCAATTTTTGGAGAAACCCTCAAGCCTGTCAGCTTCTAAGCTGAAAATGTGAAATACTTGTTTTTAAAATTCCCTGCACCTAAGTGAGAGCCGTCAGTGAGATGCATCTACCAATCAAGGTCTTATAAGCTAGCAACAAGAAGACACAAGAGTCATGTGCTCTGGTGACAGATGCTAACTGTGGCCATTTCTGGAACTGACAAAGGATAGTAGTTCTAGCAGTACCCTCCTGCACCCAGTTAGAGACAGGTCTGTGTCCAGCTATGTTGCATGCTATTCGTTCATTCATGTGCAGTGCTACCTTCCATGGAGCAGTGCTGTGGGTGATTTGGGGTGGTGTTTTGTGACTGGGTGGCCTAAAAGCATTGGCATACGAGACAGAGCCAACCATACCAGCTTGTACAATTCAATTGCTAAATTTTTAGGAATTTCGTAAGTCAGTCATTAAATTTAATTCTATTAGATTATATAAACTTATTAAATAAACTATATCTAAAACAAAGATAATAAATATTTAAAACTCATCATTTCCTAATTATTTTACTGTTATCTATGAACTTAAGGTTATTTACATCTATTGCATCTGTATGGTACATCTTTTCCCAATTCTATGATCACAGACATCACATTGAGAACTTGATATCAGGTGTGGTGGGAGTATTTATACCACAGAAATTAGCCAACACTGTAAATCAGGGCTTTATTTATTTGTTTTGATTGTCTAAAGTTAAATTGATGGTGAAATGTTAACAATACAAATTAAACTTAGAGGTGTCATATCTATAATCATTATAGAAATTAAGAAAACTTTTTTTTTCCAGAGAGCTGGCTTCACTTACCAAAAGCTTCATTCTCTGAATCTCCCAGAGATTTTTTTCTGAATAAATCAGTCAATGTATGTTTCTAATGACTAAGAAAACTGATGGATGCACTACTTTATGTATAATAGAACAGGTATTTTTTAGCAGCATGTAGCAAAATTCTCTACAATAAATCCACAGTTTCAAGATAGGCAGGATTCTGCCTTTCATTCTGAAGCATAGCTTCAGCCTGTAATAAGAACATCCCGATGTTTTGGATAGTAGTCGAATTCCTATTTTAAATTGTTCATTTTTCTATACATCCCAGCTTAACATCTCTTCCACATATTATGACATATACCTACTGTCCCCAAATGTAAGTTTATATTCTGATGTGGTAGTATTTTACATATTTTTGAGGAACTAAGCTACTCATATTAAAAGTCAGAAACATTTATTGAGTATGAACAATTTGCACAATATTGTAGCTGAAACTTTGGGAAAATAAGAAAGTTTTGTTTGGTCCTCAAAGAATTTTATCACACAGTACTAGAGATCATGTAAACACAGTGACTATAATTCAAAATAGAATGTATAGGGAAACATGAGAGGATCAAATTACTATGAAACCTATCTATTTCAGCTAGATAAGCACTAAGCAATCATAACACCTATAACAATAGGCCATACTTGATAATGTCATCCAAACAAAAATGTTAATTTTTTTTTCAGTTGAGAGGATGGCTGAGATGAGCTTAAGAGTCAGACAGATCTGGGCTTGAGAAGCAACTCAGTAATTTGGTTGCTGCATGTATCAGTTAATAGTTCAATCAGGAAGGCAGAACCACTAGAAGTGATGTGGAATAAGAGATTCATTATAAAAATTACACCTTGCACAACTGTGGGAGAAGATATGGTAGGAAAGCTATGTAAAGGAAAGGATAATCGGAGGATCAAATGAAGTATCTAACCTGGGAGCCTATAAAGGGCTCTACAGAAGGCTGATTCCTCAGCTGGTGGCCCTGACATCAGTCCAGACCAGAAGGGAAGGCTGTTGGTAAGAAAAGCTGGATGTGAAATAGTAACACAGTGTGTTGGCTTTTATTGTCTCTCACTGCACCTAATCTGGCCTAGGATTGAGAGTGCCTGAAAGAGAAGATTGGCAGAACCTGAAGAAACTGCTTGCTGTCCAAAGCCAACAAGGTGAGCCAGATCAGCAATAGTGTGCTTCGAGTGTCGTGGCTGCTGCCTCACTTATACATTCCAAAGCTTGCACAGATTTGTCTTGCAACAACTTTAAATGAGAATCATACAAATCAGGGAATCTTAGGAAACATAAGGAAACATAATTACAATTTAGCTAAACTGACAGTGTAAATCTACCATACTTTGTTACCTCATGTAAGAGACTAAAACTCTCTTAGCTTCAGTTTCCTCCTTAGTGAAAAGGGAATAATAACACTTACTGGAAGCATTGTCGTGAAGGTACATATCTTAAGGCACACCTCTTATCTAGCATATAGTCTGTAGTGTTATTTATCCCATAAAACAAATTACTTGAAAGCCTATAATGCCACTTTTATGGTATTTCACTCTATTTTTCCCATTATCCTTTTTTGATAAGATTATCATTATGATTTGCTATTTTATTTGTCTGTAATAATTGCCAGTTTTATTCGTCTGGTTAAGAGATCCAGAGGTGATTTAAAGTTTACATGTTAGTAGTTATTTCATCAAGAGTTTAGGTGCCCCCCTTTGCCCTTCTAAACTTGTTGCAAGTTACTTGATTGTCTTAGGTATTAAGAAAATTTTAATTCTGTCTGTGACATATGTTCATTAAAAATACATATAAGCAAAAAGAAAACTTACATCACACAGAAATAAACACAGTTAAGTTTTCAATGCATGTATGTATATATGCATGTGCACACACACAATTTGGGATTTTTATCCACATGTGAGTTGATACTAAATATGTTATTTTGTAACTTGTTATGTTTTACTTTACAATACGGGATACTGTAGGGCAGAGGTGTCAAACTCATTTCACCAGGGGCCACATCAGCCTGCGATTGCCTTCAAAGGGCCAAATGTTATTTTATTACTGCATAAATATAATTACTCCTTAACTAGGGACTAGGAGCTTGGCACTGCTGCAGGGTAGATACAAGTTCTAAAACAAGGTGGAGGGCTGGATTCAGCCTGAGGGCCTTGTGCTTGCCACCTGTGCTGTGGGTTAAATGGAGGCAGTCTGGCTTCCTCACCCAGGTGTCTGGGTAACTAAGGGAGGCAGTTTTCCCATAACCTTGAATGGACCTTATAAGCAGTGTTCTCATAGCCTTGAGACTGGGTCCAATAAACGGTTCCCATAACATGAAGTGAGCTCGTATGTGCAGAATCATGCTATGTTAAATAATTTTTTGGCTTTTTGCTGACTTTGTTTATCTCTACTACTTTAGCAGCTAGGGGCTTCTCACTAGAGGGATGTGCAGCTTGCAGTGTGCATGGCTTGCCCACCCATGAATAGAGGCATGTAAAGCATCCCCACAGCTCTGCGCATCTCCTTCCATCTACCTGAATCTAGAGTGGACCTTCCAGGCCTTGATAGGCTGCAACGCAATTGGTGTAAGCATCAGGATTCACATGGTACAAAAATGGAGAAGCCCCTGGGATCTCCCGAGGGGAGTCTCAATGGGTGGTTTGATACGAGGGGGCCGTGGCACCCCTGGCCTCATGGGCCACTCCCAAGGGAGTGGCCCGATGTCAGTGGTACATCTGACACCATGGAGAGAGCCCTACAGAAGGTTGGGGGAGATCCTAGAAAAGCCCATTGCTCATGGAGCCCTGGGGACGGTGGGCTGGGTGTTTCAACTTTGCGAGCTGAAACAAACTGCTTCCCTTAGTTACCCAGATACCTGGGTGAGGAAGCCAGATTGCCTCCATTTACCCTTACAGATAAATATTTTCATGCATTTGTGTGAAAATTCCCAATTGAAAAACAGAACTGAAGAATGGGTCAAAATACAAAATCTTGTCAGATGCTGGTAACAAGGAAACTAAATAAAACAAAATTCCATCAGATGATTAAAGTAAAACGAAGGTAAAAGATACATCAGAAAATGCTAACAGAAAGAAAGCAGGAGCCAGGTTGTACATTAGATTAAAAAAATATAATTCAAGGTCTAAAGCACACAGGATAAGGACGTCTGTGTGAATGACTTTGCTTTCAATGCATCATCACAAACTTGTTTCTTATTCTTCTTATTTTGTCCCTAAGCCTTTCTAATTCATCCACTGCTCTTAGCATTTCTTTAGCATCCAAACACCTAACAGGACTGTCCTCTTTAAATCCTTGGACAGGATGGGTCATCCTGTTACTAAGGTTTCCTTCTGCTTCCTGGCTTACACCTCCTTCAGAAAACTGAGGATTTCCTTCTGCCTCCTGTGGGACATCTTCTGAAGGCTGGCCATCACCAGACTTTGGCTTGTTCTGTGGTTTTCCTTCATTTTCTTCATAAGACTCTTGTATGTTGAATATTTTTCTATTACTTCCTTTTTGGATTAATTAATCCTGCATGGATCCAAGGGATTTTTCTCCTTCTCTCACTTGATTTGTGTCATGCCCCTGAAAGGACCCTGGGCTCTTTTCTCCTCCAGCAGCAGGGAGTTGCTATAGGGAATCAGGCCCCAGACTGAAAGGACTTCTGCACATGTGTGACTTTCTATTTTTAAAGAAATTACACTTATTTTTTTCAATATATACTAATATTATGTTTAGTGTGTCATTTTCTTTGGTTAAAATGATTTTTAGTATTATTGAGAGCAAAACTCATATGCAATTAACATTTGCATTTATGGCCCCAAAATTGGCATATGGTTTGGATAATATGAGTTTTCTTTAAGTCATCACCAGTCTTGTCCTCAACCTAACTGAATGGAATTTTTAGATTCCTCCAAAAATATTGTGATCCTCTTTTGATGCTCTCTCTTCCTTTAAGGCCCTTGAGACCAACATCTATGCCAGATTCAGCAATAGAAATATAAAATGCCCTGTTAAATTTGAATTTAAGATAATCAATGAAAAAATTTTAAGATAAGTATATCCAATGCAATATTTGGGACAAACTTATAAAAATTATTCATTATTCATTAGAAATTCTAATATAACTGAGCATCCTGTGTTTTATATAGTAACCCTCTCTGATTCCCCAGTCCGTTAGAGGCACCCTGACCTCACTAATTCAGGAATCTCTCTTATTGTCATATCTTTCAATGCTATTTTGCTGACAAGTCCCATAGCAACTCTACACTCAACATATCCCAAGATGAAGCATGACCTTGACCTCTGAAATGACTAGTTTTTTCAGCAAGACATCTGCATCTGCACTATTGACATTCTTTTCATTTCCTCAGAGAGACTTTAATTCTTGAGTACACTTCTTCATTTCACCTACTTCTGGACATTACTAAATTCTGCTAATTCTCTATTTAAAGTAACTTCCAAATGCTCACTTTCTTCTTCATTTTCACTGTTACCAATGCTGCCCTCACATTGGCTAGATCATCTCCTTAACTCCAGTCTCCTTCTTTGATAAATTCTGAATTACACTCATCTCCCTAAACCATTAATGTTTCACTGTTCTGTGCTTCTCAAGAACTTATAACTGCTTGCAATTGTCTATTGTATTAAGTACTATAACTACTGTCAAATCATTTGCTCTTTGAGAGACAATGTTAAGAAAATGAAAAGTGACAGCTCTCAGAAACAATAGGTAACTTGAATAGTACTATATCCATTTAAAAAATAAATCATAGCTAAAAACATTAAAACAAAGAAAACTGCAGGCCCAGGTGGATTCCCTGAATTCCAAAAAACACTTATTTTAAAAATAATCCTAATTCTGTACAAACTGTTCTAGAAAGTAAAAGAGGAAGGAGGTCGGCATTACCCTGACACCAAAAAGGACAAAGGCATTAGAAGAAAGCTACAGACCAATATGCTTCATGAACATATATACAAAATCCTCAACAAAATATTAGCAAATTATATACAGCAATGTATGAAAAAATAATATATCAAGACCAAGTGGGCTTTACCTCATGAGTACAAACTAGTTTCAAAATTTAAAAATCAGTCAATGTAATTCAACAGACTAAAGAATTGTATGATTATCTCCATAGTACAGAAATTGCCTTTGAAAAATAATTCATCATCTATTCATGTTGTTAAAAAAACTCTCAACAAACTAGGAATATAAGGGATGGTATTATGTTTCTCAACCTAAGAAAAGATAAGAAATAAGGTAAGGATGTCTACTTTCACCACTCCTATTCAGTATCATACTAGAGGTCTTAGGCAGTACAATAAGGTATGAAAACAAATTAAAAATTCACATATTGGGTAAGAAGAAATAGAGCTGTCTCTATTTATAGAAAACATGATTGTCTACACAGGAAAATCTCAAATAAAGTCTATAAAAAAGGCACTAAAATTAATAAGTGGGTTTAGCAAGGTCATAGAATATAAGGTCAACACACAAAATCAATTGTATTTTTATATTCTTGCAATGAATAATTTGAAAATGAACATTTTAAATTATCATTTTAAAAAGCACCTAAAGCATAAAATATTTAGGTATATGAGGTCTGTCTGAAAGAAGCCCAGCCATTGTTAATATAACAAGAATGATTTGCACAACATCGATGTAACCTGGCAGCCAAGGAGGTGGACAGGAATGTGCATATGTGAACAACGACAATTTCACTGTACTGGTCAGTGCAGGTTGTAGATGCTGCTGAGTGAGCATGTGTACTTTGTGACCATTGCATTCAAAATGACTGAGTGAGTAGAGCAATGAATCTGCATCAAATTTTGAGTTAAGCTTGAACATTACTTAACTATTCAGCAAACTATCAGATGATGCAGGAGGACACAGCTATATCATGACAATGCACCTGCTCATGTATCACATCTTGTGCTGAGTTTTTTGGTGAAACATCAAATCATCCAGGTGACTCAGTCCCCCTTACAGCCCAGATTTGGTGCCCTGTGACTTCTGATTTTCGCTAAACTAAAATCACCTTTGAAAGCAAAGAGACTTCAGACTGTCAATGAGATTCAGGAAAATATGATGGATTAGCTGATGGCAACTGGGAGAACTATGTGAGGTTCCAACATGCATACTTTGAAGATGACTGAAGCATTATTGTCCTATGTATAATATTTCTTGTATCTTCTTCAATAAATGTCTCTATATTGCATATTACATGGCTGAATACTTTCTGAACAGATCTCGTAAATATAACAAAATATGCATAAAATCTGCATGCTTAACTATAAAACATTGATGAGAGAAATCAAAGAAGACACAAATAAAAGTAGAGATATGTCATGCTCTTGAATTGGAAAACTCAATGTTGAAAAAGAAAAAAGTTAAAAGACACACAGTATCTTCTTTTAAGGCTTACATAAAGCTATAGTAATCAAGATTGTGTGGTACTGCAAAAAGATAGATACATATATCAATGTGTCATTAAAAATCCAGAATTATTGAAGATGGCAGTAGAGTAGGTGGAAGATACACTCCTTCCTCCCAGGACCACACTGGAATTACAACTAAAATATAGAACAATCAACCAGAATGACCAACTGAAGACTAGCTGAACAGAAGTCTTATAACTGAGGATTTACAGAAGCAGCCACATTGAGATTGGTATAAAACATGGAGATGCAAAAAGAGCTGACCTTACAGCAACTGAGATTCTGGAGGGATAGTTCAGCTGCAAAGGTTCTCCCTGAGGAGCATGGGGCTCTCACCCCATGCCAGGCTCCCCAGCCCACAGTACCATAGATGGGAAGAGGTGTCCACATCATGTCTGGTGTGAAAAATCAGTTGGTATTCTGTCTGCCAGGGAGAGAGAGTTTACTAGAGACATAGGCATCCTCTTAAATGGCCAACACACAAAATCTTGTTTTGTAGCCATTCATCCTGAGCTCTGGCAGAGGGAGGGTGAATGGGATGAGAGTTGTGTGAGGAGGAACTAGGGTTTGTGAATCTGGGGAGAGAGCTGAAGAGATAGCCACCAAGATCCCTGTGCTGAGTTCCACTCCCACACCACAGATGCCATCTTTCTCTGGTGGAGCAATCCCCTCCTTATGGCATCAGCTTGAGGGAATACAATAGCTCCACCCTCTGGACATCCTGTTGCCCCATCCTCTGGACATCCTGTTACCCCACCGTGTGGAGCTCACACCTTGCTGAGGAGTCAGCTACTTGGGCTGGGGAGTAGAGATCCAAGCAGAATCAGGGGGTATCAGTGACTGAGTTGGGTGGCTTTGGAATGGGAGCCATTCACTCCTCTTTTTCATGAAACTGACTGCACGTTCCCCTCAGAGGAAAACCCCTCACTCCATCATTCAGGCTGAGGCCCCACCCTGCTGAGTGCAGGCCCCCTAGACAGAATTAGTTGTGTGGCTCTGGAGTGAGGACCACTTTCCTACCTTCCCCTAAGCCTAATTGGCACCACCACCTCACGGGAGTTCCACTATCCCCACTCTCTCCTGACTTCTGGCAGCCCAACCCGTGGAGCTACAGCTCTTGGAGGAATCTGGGATAGATTGAGTTATATAAGCATGGCTCTAGGATGGGGTCCATTTTACCTTCACATTCTTGACTGGTACAGAGCCTTCCCTTCACACAGTCAAATCTCAGTCTGTTTGGACCACATAAACTCTGCTGGGCTTACCCTGACAACTCCCTGAAATCCTGCCTCACCACAAATTTCTGCAGGGACCTGGCAGACTTGGCTAGACTTGGTATACTCTGGGACTTTTGCTGAATGACCTCAGGTCCAAAACTAGCACTAAGTGGGAACCTGAATCAATCTGGAGAATACCTCTCACCCCTACCTGGCGACTCTTCATGAGAACCTACTTCATGCCACGCCATTACCACCAGAAGTTCTTTCACTGACTTAGCCTATCAGGCAGAGGCAGGTGGAAGTGGATCTTGGGATTCCTTGGGCCTTTTGATGACCTCTCTCAGGCTTGGTGCTGGTAGAAGCTGGCATTGGTGCTCAGCTTGGTCCTTCCCCAACACACCCAAACCCAGCCAAGGCAGCTACATACTGCAGATTGCTTAATAGCTCCAAACAGGTTTCCCATGACCATTCACAGGCAACATCTGTCATTGACCTGTGTCAGAGTCCCTCCCAAGAAGCCCCAGAACAGACACACTAGTGGCCAGATTCAGACAACATCAAAGCATTATCCAATTTTGTTTTGTGTGGTCAGTACCTGACAGTGATTCATACACTGTCAGCCAGCATGAGGGTTGACACCACACATCAACAAGCCAATAACAATTAAGACTTAATTACATCAGGAGAGCTCACATATCCCACACAAGGGACATTCTTGGAGCACGCAGCTCAGGTGATCAAAGAGACTACACTCCGGGTCCCACAGGACACCTACTGCATAAGGGCCAACCTACCAAGACTTGGATGTATAGCAGATCAACCTAATGCACAAAAACAAACACAAAGAGGTAGCCAAAATGGGTAGACAAATGAAATAGGAGAAATCTCAAGAAAAACAGCTAAATGAAATGCAGGTAAGCAATTTACCAGATACAGAGTTTAAAAAATGGTTATAAGGATGCTCAATGAACTTAGTAAGAACTTCAAGGAACTTAGTGAGAATTCCAACAACATAAAAAAAGACATAGAAACCATGACAATGAGCCAGTTGTAAATTAAGAATACAAAACTTGAAATGAAGAATACACTAGAAAGAATAAACAGAAGGTTGAATGAAGCAGAGGACTGAATTAGTGATTTGGAAGACAAGGTAACAGAAAACACCCAATCTGAACAGTAAAAAATCTTTTAAAAAAAGGATAGTCTAAAGGACCTTGGGACAACATGAAGCATAGCAACATTCACATCAGAGGGTACGAGAGAGAAGAGATAAAGCAGAAATTGAGAACATATTTGAAAATAATAATGACTGAAAATGTCCCTATCTGGTGAAGGAAGAAGACACACAAATTCAGAAAGACCAGAGAGTCCCAAATAAGATGAACCCAAAGAGGCCCACACCAAGACACATCATAATACAAAGACAGAATCTTAAGAGCAGCAAGAGAAAGAAAATTACCTACAAGGGTACCCATAAGTCTGTCAGCTAATTTCTCAACAAAAACATTTCAGGCCATAAGGGAATCTCATGAAATATTTAAAGTGATGAAAAACAAGGACCTACAACCAAGACTAATTTACTAAGCAAGACTATCATTTAAAATTGAAGAAGAAATAAAGAGCTTACCAGACAAGAAAAACTAAAAGAGCTTATTATCACCAAACTAGTGTTATAAGAAATGTTAAAAGATCTTCAAGAAGAAGAAGAAGAAGAACAACAACAACAACAAACAACAACAAAAATAATAGCAGAGGAACATAATTATAAAGAATAAAATGGTAATAAATGCATACCTACCAACAATCACTTTAGCTGTAAATTGCTTAAGTGCTCTAATCAAAAGATATAATGTAGCTGAATGGATAAGAAAACAAAACCCATATATATGCTGTCCACAAGAGACCCACCTCAGGAAGAAAAGCACACACAGAGCAAAGTAAATGGATAGAACAAGATATTTCATGTAAGTAAAAATTTTAAAAAGCTGAGGTAGCAGTAATTTTGTCGGACAAAATAGATTTTAAAACAAAAGCTATAGGACTTCTGGTCAAGATGGAGGTGTAGGTAAACATGGCTCACCTCCTTGTACAAACACATTAAAATTACAACTAAACTACAGAACAAATCACTCAGAATGGTCAGAAAAGAACATAAGGAAACAAAAACCCACCAAGCAGAGCTACAAAATGGAAATGAGCACTCTGTCAGATATAGAATTCAAAACACTGGTTATAAGGATGCTCAAGGAACTCAGTGAGTACTTCAACAGCATAAAAAGGAGGCAGACAGAAATGAAGGATATACTAATGGAAACACAGTTGAATGGCAATCTGGCAACTATGGAATTAAAAAAAAAAACACATCAATCCAGACTAGTAGGAGACATGCAGACCCAGAACAGGTGGGACCCCCCCAATATGTGGTGGATGACAATTTGGGAAGGATACCTTGGGAGTGAGAGTTCCCAGCCCCACACCAGGCCCCCAATCCCAGGGTACCAGTGCCAGGAAGAGAAGTCCCCATAACTTCTGGCTGTAAAATCTAGTGGGATTGGAGTAGGTGAAAGAAAACCCACTGGACTCCTGGAAGTTCCTCTTAAATGTCCCATGCCAAACTTACTCAGATGCATTCCCTCTGAACTCCAGCAGCTTGGGGTAGCAGCTTGAAAGGCACCAATGGCATACAGGGAGGAACTAAAGTGTCTGGCATCAGGGCCAGAGCTGGGGCATAGCTGTTTCCAAACAGAAAAGAGGGCTGAGGCCATTGTGCCTTTTTTGAGACCCCTCCCACAGAGCCACAGAACCAGCAGACAGGAGCCACATCTGAGATTCCATCAACCTGGCTTACACTGTGTGCCCTGCCCTGGAGATTGATTACCTGAGGCTCTGACCCATCCACCTTATAGGCTGACCCCAGCCCTGTACCTCTCTCTAAGTGGCCCCAGGTATGGCACTACCACCAGCCAGCTTTGGATCACAGTTTAGCTCTACCTGGGAATGTCTAAGCCCAGCACAAGTAGCAGCCTTCTGAAGATTGCTTTGTAGCTAATTCTGGGTGTCCCCAGGTGGAACACAGGTGGTGGCTGAACCTGATCTATACCACCCAGGAATCCCCAGCGCTGCACACCCAGTGGACAGTTACAGACCACATCAGAGCATCACCATCCTGCCCCATCACAGCTGATCCCTCATGGAGAGCGGAGGTTGGTTGTCAGTGTTCACAGCCAGGCCTTGCAACTGACTAGACTGAGTAAACCCCTCCTATAGTCCTGCTAACAGCAAACAAGGCTCAACTACAAGAGGAGGGTATACTCAGCTCACATGGAGGGTGCACATGGAGTATGCAGTTTGTGTGATAGGGAAGTCAGTGCCACTGGAGCCTACAGGCCATGCTCCCAAGACAGGGAGTCATAGCAGCTCTACCTAATACACAGAAACAAACACTGGGAGGCTGCCAAAATGAGGAGACAAAGAAACAGCCCAGATGAAAGAACAGATTAAAATTCCAGAAACAGAACTAAACAAAATGAAGATGAGCACTCTATCAGATGCAGATTTCAAAACACTGGTTATATCGATGCTCAAGCAACTCAGTGAGTACTTCAATAGCATAAAAAAGACTCAGAGTGAAGGATATATTAATGCAAATGACCAACATACAGGGAATCAACAGTAGATTGGATGAGGCCAGGAATCAAATCAATGATATGAAACATAAGGAAACAAAAAAACAAGCAAGCAGAGTTACAAGAAAAAAAAAAGATCCCCCAAATGAAGATAGCATAAGAAGCTTCTGGGACAACTTCAACCTAACCAACATTTGCATTGTAGGGGGTGCTAGAAGGAGGAGAGAAAGAGCAAGAAATTGGAAATCTATTGGAAAAAAGCATGAAAGAAAATTTCCCTGATTTGGTGAAAGAAATAGACATGCAAGTCCAGGAAGTACAGGGAGCCCCAAACAAGATGGATACAAAGAGGCCCTCTCTAAGACACATTATAATTAAAAATGCCAGACGTTAAAGATAAAGAGAGAATCTTAAAAGCAGCAAGAGAAAAACAGTTAGTTACCTACAGAGGACGTCCCATAAGGCTGTCAGTCGATTTCTCAAAAGAAACTGCAGGATAGAAGAGATTGGCAAAAAATATTCAAAATCATGAAAAGCAGGGACCTACAGCCAAAATTGCTCTGCCCAGCTAAGTTATCATTTAGAATTGAAGGGCAGATAGAAAATTTCCCAGGCAAGAAAAACTAAAGGAGTTCACCCTCACCAAACCATTATTATATGAAATGTTAAAGGGACTTATTTAAGAAAAAGATCAAAACTATGAACAATTAAATGGTAACAAATACATATCTATCAACAATTGAATCTAAAAAACAAACTAAGCAAACAAGAAGAACAGAGACAGAATCACGGATACAGAGAGCGTCTTGATGGTTGCCAGATATAAAGGGAGTATGGGGGAATGGATGAAGAGGTGAGGGGATTAAGAAGTACAAATAGGTAGTTACAGAATTGCCATGATGATGTAAAATACAGTATAGGAAATGGAGTACCCAAAGAACTTATGCATGACCCATGGATATGAACAAAGGTGTGGGGATTGCCTGAGGGAGTGGGGGGTGCTGGGTGGGAGTGACAAAGGGGAGAAAATTGGGATATCTCTAATAGCATAATCAATAAAATATAATTAAAAATAAAAGAGCTCAGTCAGAATCATTTTAGAGTTCCTGAAAGTAAAGACATACTAGGCAGTTCAAAGTTTTTATTTCATTTTATGAGTAGGGGTTTATGTGCTTGAAATCCTTAAATGCTTACATCATGTGCACAACAGCTATAAATTTGAATTAAAAAAAACCTATGACAGTAAAAACAAAACTATAATTACAGAATTATGTTATTTGGCCATAATGCATGTATGGAGCACATGAACAATTTGGCTCTGAGAGCTTTTTCAAGAGCCATGTAAAATGAGTTGCCATTATTATGTCCGCTGCACATTTGAGGAAAACGAGACAGAGAAAAGAAGTCCAAGATCATAGAAGTAGCAGTAGGTGGGATAAAGCTGTAAGCTCCACTTGTTCTGTCTCTATGCTCTGCTATCTTCATTCAGTTAACATTCTTGACTAATACATACCAGGTACTTGTCTAATTAAAGGATGCTTCATAAATGTAGCAAAGTAAAAAAGTAACAACCATAAAGGTTTAAATCCCAAGAACTTCAGTATATTTAAGAAAGCATTCTAACTTATTTATATGATTTATAATGATTCTCACAGTTATTAAAATAAAAATAAACTTTTAAAGCAAAGTTATAAAAATCTCCCTATTAAAAAGAATGGAATACATATCTGGACAAATACCCCCAAAATATTTTTTATATTTCTTGTTGCTAAATCTTGTTATCCTAATTGAATATGTTATTCAAAAGACTGATATTCCATTTGAAACTAAGGATAAACTCTAGTCATTAAAACTGTCATTTAAATTCTTATATTTCCAAAATAATTATTCAGATTATCTTAAAGGAAAAAAAGAGTAATAATTATTTTCATTAAATAATGGTGTAATATTATTCCAATATAAAAAGTAGCATTATCCACTATTCTGTTATATTTAGCTGGAACAGTATTTTAAAATTTCTGCATAATATAAAACTGCGCCTGAGAT